>JANFNE010000002.1:0-521830 GCA_024867545.1 Phytopythium helicoides | reverse complement strand
TAAACCCTAAACCCTAAACCCTAAACCCTAAACCCTAAACCCTAAACCCTAAACCCTAAACCCTAAACCCTAAACCCTAAACCCTAAACCCTAAACCCTAAACCCTAAACCCTAAACCCTAAACCCTAAACCCTAAACCCTAAACCCTAAACCCTAAACCCTAAACCCTAAACCCTAAACCCTAAACCCTAAACCCTAAACCCTAAACCCTAAACCCTAAACCCTAAACCCTAAACCCTAAACCCTAAACCCCTAAACCCCTAAACCCTAAACCCTAAACCCTACGGCCCGAATCAAGTAAATTACGGTATCGAATGCAAACAAAACCCGGTAATTTACCCAATATTACGGCACCACGGAACCCCGAATGAACGTTCATTCCGCATAGTATATATATAGTATATATATAGGTCGTGTATGGCGGCCCTGGCAACGTATTGCAGAGCCACTTGTTGTCCTGGGATAACCGGCATGCGGGGATCGCGAATCGCATTCCAAGTGTTCCTACACGCGACAATTTTCGTGTGGTTCTAGCTGGCCCTATGAGAACTGATCAAGTACTGGTGCTTGCCAAACAGCATGAATGTAATGGTACATACGTGGAAGCTATCCAATCACTATTGCGGAGCACCAACCCTCTCTACAAGGATGTCACTGAAAATCCAAATTTTGGTCGGAACTATGAATCTCACGAAGTATACTGCACAAGAGTAAGCGACAGAGATGCAAACGGTTTAGTGAAACGGGCTCGTGAACGACAACAAACAATTGCAACACCATCAGACAGCAACGATGACATCGACGAAACTGCAGTTCTCCCAACTGAAACTGTGATCATCGAAACGACAGTAGACGATGACGAAGAAGCGTGTCTTTCACGAGCATTGGACACGATCATGGGTCTTCCAACTTACGTTGGTCGCCGATCGACGACAATCCTTCTGCACAACGACCCTTGCTATCTCGAGCGCGTGTACCTGCACTTATTAACTTTCGGTATAGGCGGATTTTCTAGCACGCGAAGCCATCGATACAGCAAGCGAGACATCGTGTTACATTACTTAGACGTCTCGTCCGACCGCTTTGCAGAGGACCCCGTTTTTAAGATACATATGTTCGACTACTTGGCAACGGAACGTGTGAAAACTGGCGTGTTTGTTCGTGTACGTCATGATTCTGATGCAGCAACGTGTGCCATGCGCATCTCGGCAGATGAGCTCCGTACTGCAATGGAGGCACGAGCTGCGAGACGACGGGCTGCACGAGCTGAAAAACCAATTTCGGCTAGCGATGACAGCAACTGTGCAAATAGTGTTCTCAAGGCAATTACTGCATCGACAGCCAAAATGTGGGGCTCGAATGAAGAGCGGGACAGCTTCCAGCGTAAAGTAGATGCAATGGCATTCATGTACGGAGAGCCGTCCGTTTTTTGGACCCTGTCACCATACTCGGAAGGATCAATCGCGGTTGCTTTTTGGTCAGGATATGATTTAACAAATGGTCGGCCGAATGATTTATTGGCATGCACGCTCATCAATATGCCAAGCAGCGTCGTAATGAAACGACTCTCAATGCAAAACACAATGTTTCAAGCGAGGTACTTTGAATTGTGCTGCAAAATTCTTATAGAGGTCATGTTCGGCTGGGACTTGACAGTTAACAAGCCGAAAACTAAACCCGGTCTCTTTGGATTTGTTGAAGCCTTCTTCTATGCGCTCGAGCAGCAAGGAAGGCTTCGTGTGCACATCCACGGAGTAATGTGGGTTGCTGGATTGCCAAAAACAAAGTAAGATTGGGATAAACTACTTGCTGATACATCAGTGCGATCGCGGTTTGAAGAATACTGCTCATCAATTTTTGCATCTGAGTTACCAGTGTTCCGTTCGGTCGAAAAGATCATGTGCCCAACAAAAGATTGCACCGGCAATCTTGACCCACACGAAATCCCCATTAAGTTTAAGCATCGTCTGAAGGCTGGCACGCCACCGCCCAACATCGCAATGTGTAATGTATGCGAGCGGCAAATGTCGGATGCAGAAGTAGCTGCATTGGTAATCCAGCTCAAGTGAAGCGAGCTTGGCGAAGAGCAGAAAACAGCAAGTACTGAGAGCGCAGCGAGCGCTCTTTGACTGCGATTTGACGGTCTCTCAGCACATGAGACGACTGCTGATGTACAATTAAGCCAGCTGTTGCAGCGAGACCAAGTACATGCATACGAACACACAGCATCATGCATTAAAGGCACATCAGGCACAGCATGTCGATATCACTTCTACCGCGACCTTGAACACAAGACGCAGCTTACTGACGACGGCGAAATGAAGTATCGACGCAGCGTCGGAAACCAATGGCTCAACCCATATATACCTCTCTGGTGACGACTGCTACACTTTAACATGGATGCACCAAAGCGCCAGACTACGCTTGACAACATTGACGTCATGGAGCTCACATTGCGACGACGCGAAGAGCGAGAAGCGGCCGCACCTCAAACGGACCGAAACGAAATTAAACAAGGCATCGATCGACTCATGTCACTAGCGTACTCAGCATCGTCTGCAATTGAAATTGGTGGACGACTTGCAACTGCAATTCTTTTGGTCGGTGGTGCCGGAAAATTCAGCTGCAATTTTGAGCGTTTGGCGCTTGCTGAAGGTCTACGTAGAATGGCTAATGAAGATGTCGAATCGTCAGTCATTCGACGTGGAGATCACTTCGTCATCGAATCCTCAATGCAGCACTACATAACACGTCCGCGATGCCTCGAACCAATTCTGCTGGTACGATTTCTGTGCGTGGTTCAAATTCAACAGCTCCAAGTCCGCCAAACGTTCATTTCAACCGATCCACATCTGCTCGCAGCGCACGTACGAATGCACGGGCTCACTCGTGTCGAGTATCATAACGTACCAGAGATAATTGGGCCTCGTTTACCAGACGCACGTCTACTGGATGATCTCAGGCACAGCGAGCAGGCTGAGCTCTACTGTCGAGCAGGCGCACTCTTATATTACCCATTTCGAATTCCACGAGACTTTCTCAATGAAAATGGATCGGCACGTGAGCATTTTTTGCGCTGGGATCCAAATGCACGGCAACAGCTCCGGCGCTCTCTTGAGTTTCATCAGCAGCACTATTTTGCGCTTGTTGAGGCAAGCGAGTTTCGAGCTCAGCGTATGGCAGACAGTGACACTAGTACGTGCAACGATCCAGACGTGCTAGACAGTTGCTTCAACCATGGCAGCGATACAACAGCTGCGAGGGGCGAATATCTTTCGGTCGTAGCATCTGATGTATACGCCTGCGTAGAAGACGAAACTATCATCTCTGAACAGGAAGCAGCAACCCTACTAAATAATGCGGAGGAAGTCACGGTGCAACGACTGCATGCCAACAATGTTAACTTTACGAATCTTCCTGTCGACCAGTCAAGTAACGTATCAGCGCGATCTGTACCAGTGACCATGACCGAACTCGATTCGTTCCAGCAGAAGCTCTGTGGTGGAGTGTCAGCGCGGAAGCGGGGAGATCGAGGAGTATTCTCCGGATCGTCTGAGTCTGAGGATCGAGAACTATCACTCTTGTTGGGTGCGATCCTCATAGGTGTGGTGTTTGCCACACCATATGTATACCAGGTAGTCATGGTAGGTTTGGAGAGCCAGTGGAGGTCAGGGGGCTGTAGGAGGTAAATCAGTCGTGAATCTACTTTGGAGAGCTCAAGCCGTCTTCTTGGCCATTCATCTCACGTCTCAACGAAACCTCACACCCAACAAGAGGGTGCAAGACACTGTGAAGGACATTGGACATCTACCCCACCACTTTGGGCGGCTAGGGCACTACTCCTGCCGCAAACCCCTTGGAGTGCCTCGACAACGCGGGCGTCGAGGCCTGCTGCTACGCAGCACTTACCCTATCGTCGCAGCGCGAGGAATTGCCGCTGCTGCGACTCCAGCCCCACTCGAGACGACCTGGCACAAGCGTCCCTCCTCATCCGCGGAGATCGCGAATCGCCCACCGACGGGTACACAACGTGAGACCGTCCGCAAACCGGAGCACCCCCTCCGTCAGTCGGTGACGGGCGCGTGAGGGAGTGATCAGCCTGAAAAATGGCCGACCACATCTCCACAGCTCGGTGTCGATATTCCGGTGCCACAAAACACGGTCGATAGTGACACAGTTGTCAAAACGACCGAAGTCACTGTGCAACTACTTCATGATGCTAATTCTGACTTGACAATTGCGGACGGCACTGCAACGTCAACCGAGGACTTGCCCCCCCCTTTGCGTCTACCAAAAGCGTGTCAAGCGCTTTCAGCTTAAACAAAGAGCAGCATCTCGCATTTGTTCACATCGCAGTCCCACTGCTCCACAAAATTGCCGGTGTTGAGCTACCTTCACAGTCAATCTTCATTACTACTCCGTTAATAATAACACGCGCCGGTGGCACTGGCAAAACGCGCATAGTTGACGCTCTGCGATGCGTTGGGTGTCGTTGGGACCGACCAAAATGTGTCATGGCGACGGCGTCAAGCGGCATCGCAGCAGCAAACATAAGCGGCCAAACCATGCACAGCTCAGTCAGCTTAGGAATTAATCAAAAATGCCTTCCGCGTCATATCATGAAGCCAGGAGACAAGCTGCGTTCAAAGTGGGACCCAGTCTTGTGTGTGATAGCAGATGAGCTTTCCATGACAGACATCGGTTTCTTCGGACTGTGGGAGGAAGCGTTATGGAAAATCAGAGACTGCAATGAACCATTTGGTGGCCTCCTGGCAGTATTTATGTTTGATTTCTTTCAGTTGCTGACAGTACGCGGGGTGCCCGTGTTCAAACTTGCCGATTTGCGCAAGCCATTTAATGAAATCCAAGTACGAGGATCGATGTTGTACCGGTCAATCCACAAAGTCATCTACTTGACGGAAAACGTGCGATTTTCGGGTGATCATGAATGGGGTGAGTGGCTTGCACAGGCTCGTACTGGCAACTGGGTGCCAGAACTTCAGGCATTCCTCTGTCGCGCTGGACCTCCACAATCAGATGACCTTCACGGCCAGTTTATCCAGGTCATATCGACCGATTATGCATACCGGAAGCATATGAACGACGCCGCTGTTCAAACCGCAAGTCGTGCACTAGCGCCGAATCGTAAAGTGTACGCTTTACCTGCCCAACTATCAGTCGGCCTAACGCCCACACAAATCGCAGAGATCTCAGCCATGACGGACAACCAAACAGGAAATATACCTGTGTGTCTCAGGGCTTACATCGGTACAGTGCGAATCACAATCCATGCTTGGCGTATCAATCAATTGTGGCTCATAGAAAAAATGATAGGTATGCCAGTGCGCGTGAAATCAAACCAATGCATCGCGAAGGGAGTTGCAAATGGAGCTAGCGGCAGTCTTTATCACATTGACTGGTATGAAGGAACCACATTCAGCCAAATGCAAGACGGTGTGTGGGTCGTGTCCAAGCCCCCAACAAACGTGTACGTTGACATCCACAGCAATCAATCATTGACACGATTTCCAAGCATCCCGGAGCATTGGCCAGCTTCTGTTATGCCAATTGCCCAGTCAAAAACATCGTTCAAGCTACGCAAAGAAACTATCCACATCAAAGGTTTCCCTATCGTGCCGGCATTTGGTGTCACTGTGCATGGTGTGCAGGGCGACACGCGCGACCAAATTGTCGTCACTGATTTGCGGCCCCCACACTACCGCACAGTCGACCGTCATGCGCCGTATGTATCTCTGTCGTGCGTTAGAACGCGCGACGGACTGTACTGGGTTGGACGCAAGCCAGACGAATCCGATTTTGATTTTTTCGGCCCAAATCCTGACGTACTTGAAGAAGATCGGCGACTCCATGAACTCGCAGCACAAACTGCAAGACAAACAATTTTGAGTTAGCGTGCAACCCTCAAGATGCAGCAATGAGCATTCCTTAGGTTAAGATTTCTAATCCAAGTTCGATTGCAGCAAAAACTCCAACACGCACAAAAAAGCATTGAACGACTCGCACATGCTAGAATCAGCTCCGCTGCCACGAACGCTTGCAAGCTGAGTAAACCATACGTCGAAATAAAGTAGAGCGGTCAACTCACATTCGACTAGAACGGCCTCGATTATCACAGCAACATTTTTGCGCTCGGATCCGTTTGCCATCACATCGACCTGGCATTCTGAAACGCAAGACTCTATCCCCACAATACTTGTTGTCGCTGAAGCTCCTATCGTTGCAAAATATGCTACTCATCGCATTCACACAGCTTATCACGAAGACAAGGGTGAGCACAAAATAACCAGCTGCATTCACCAGGTACGTCTCGAAAAATAATCTTGGTGGAATTAAGCCAAACGCGCAGTCATATGACGCCAACTAGCCACATGAATGTCACGTGCTCGGCAAGAAGCGAGCTCATGAAACAAGCGTTGCAGCCTTCTTGATGCTAGCCGCCTATCCAGCTGGTAAGTAATTTAAGATGGCAGGAAAGAATCTTGTTGAATTGCCTTCCATTTACCTTGAAGAAGCGAGTGAAGAATGAGATGGCGTTCCGTGTTCCCGAAGCGAAAATAAACCTGCCTGCACTCTTCCGTCTCATCACAAGTCATCCCATTGAGGTTGCAAAAGAGGAAAGACCAGTTAATCGAGCGAGAAAGCGTAAGACTATGCGCCGCTACCAAAACGACAGCAACTTGATGCGAAGAAGTTCAATGGTAAGCGTGGCGGGACTGCGACACCGTCAAACAAACAGCCACAGCTGGGGGTCGTAGAACGTCCAAAAGGACCCACTGGAGGCTCTGGACGTGTTGAAGGGACCACCAACAAGCTGACTGTCCCGAAAAGCTCCCTGGCAATGCAACAGGCCAGAGCTAGCCAAGAGGGAGGCATCGTGATGCTAAAAAGGATTATCGAATGCCTCACAACTGATGAACGGCTCCTACGTGTCTGTGGCGTACTTGATGTTGTGTATAGTGCCGACACTGGTGCTGACAAGACTTGTGTCAATTTAAATATGTTAAATGATGTGATGCAGCGAGGTGTTCAAGTACCGGTGTCAATACTCTCCGAGCCAGTTTGGTGTCAGCTTGCGGGAGGAAAACAACTGAAGGACCAAGACAGCAACCTTGGAACTGTCATTGGAGACTGCTGCAGGGCGAGTTAACATCCTTGATCCGGTGGAGTGATTCGTGCTTCAAAGTGAAAGCGATGAATTTCTCATTGAAAACGACGTGCTATTGACATTGGGCATCGATATCAACCGACACTTAGATATGTTGTTAGCAAACTCACATGAAGACGATGGAGAAGACGATGGAGAAGACGATGAAGATGTGGAGAACAATTTGCCTAAGTGTGTTGAAAGTCAGAGTAAAGATGTGTACCTGGAAGTCAAAGACATGATTCAACTAGCTGTAGACAACGGATTCTCGACATCAAACCTGGACAAACTGAGAGCCAATGTACATGCACATGACGTATGGAGACTCACTCTAGGAAATGACCCACCAGCGGATGTGCCGCCACTCCAAATCAAACTAAAGGCAGGAGCCAAACCGTACAAAGCGAAAGCACGGAAGTACGCACCTGACACCAGTTGTTTCTGGAGGAGTTCAACAGTTCCTTGGTGAAACTAGGGTGGGTTGTAGACAACCCAAGGAGCCACTGGGCATGTGCAGCCTTACTAGTAAGAAAGCGAGGAAGCCACGAATTCCGACAAACTGTTGACTACAAACCGTTAAACGCACAAATAGAGCCGATGACTGACTGATGCCAAACCTTCAAGTCGATCTACAGCAAGTACTCGGCAGTACTGTGTTCGGAAAATTCGACTTCATTAAAGGATTTTGGCAGCTTCCTCTTGCAGTCGAAAGCCAAGAGTTACTCTCATACATGACGCACAGGAAGATTTACTCATCAAAGCGAGTTCAACAAGGATGATGTGATGCGGCACTGTTCTTCCAAGCCACTATGGAACTATGCCTTTAACCTCTACTTTACAAGAACCTGTTAGTCTGGATTAATGACTTGCTGCTACACGCAAAAGAGCTCGACACTATCTCGAAAAGCTTGAAGAGCTTTTTAATCTGCTGAAACATAATGGGTTGAAACTGAACGCCACAAAGTCTAGCTTGTACGAGCGCGAAGTCAAATGGTGCGGTAAGATAATTAGCGGAGAAGGTGTAAATGATGATCCAGAGCGAATTCAGGCGCTGCAAGCCTTACCGTACCCAAGTAATGCTGGGAGCTTCAACAATTCCTGTGCTCAGCAAACTGAAAGAGGGACAGTCAAGTTGATAATGCTCGACAAACCAGGCCGCTCCAGGATGTTCTTGATCGAGTTCAACAAAGAACCTCTCTCCCGCCACGTGGCACGTTGTGATTGGTTGAAACCACTAACATGTACCCACAATGACACGTCGGCTTCGTCACTAGATAGAAATCAAGCAGGAACCATCTTCATGCACAGAGACACGTGTGCAGAGAGCACTCGAGAATGCTTCGAGAACATTCCGTGCGGTCGCAATCATTGATTGCTCCCGTGAGTGTGTCTCACACCAGTCTGCTGCCACAGACACCAGTCTGCTGTCACAGACCAATCTGTGACCAGATTTTGTCATGTAATTGACATGGGGCCCATTACAGGAATGTATGGGCATATATGATATCACGGTGGGCTGGAAGTCACAACTCTTCATCGACAGCCGTGAGGATAGTGGGCCTCAAACGCTCGTTCCCGGTGCAACGCGTTGCGGAGCCAAAACGTGCTCGCACCAGAACCAGATCCGATGCCACCCCGAGAGCACCAATTCGACCGTTCCATGACGGGCCTTCAAGCCGACAATACCTTGTGTGCAATCAAGTCATCATCGATCCTGTCTACAAGTACGATGTCCAAGGTCATCAAGTGGGCAGCCGCCATCACTCACCAACACCCAGCACTGTTCTCCACTCACTCACTTCTTGCTGGCTGCGCAACAGCTCTACACGGCGCAGATACATCAATCGAAGTCATCAAGCATCATGGCCGGTGGAAATACAGGTGATTTAAGGATTAGAAGTTGGAGTATATATGCAAATAGGTATTTTTGGTGTGATCCAGTCACTTTAAAATGATCGATCGTCCTGCTGTACCTGCACCGAGCAACCTAAATGTGTGGATCTCAGTTGCATCTACGCAATCCAGTTCGATTGAGCAAGATACTTTATAGCGCGCTCGTCTTAATCGTGACGAGCAGATCGCTAGGACAGCAAAATCTTTATTCCACAATGTGGCTATGCGCTGCTGGCAGAGCGGCAGAATGAATTCAACAATCCTAAACGGGTTCGACACGCTAACGACCCTCATATACATCAACCTCAACGTTGAGGTTAAAAGGTTAAGGAAACGTCACGGCTGTTAACGTTGGCAGCACTAATCGCGACTCGGCTAAAGCACGTCCACCTGTGTCGAAGCAAGCAATTCCAAATTCAACGCAAACGACTTGGTGCGACACGCAACTTGCGAGCACACGGGCCTCTTAACGGCATGAGCGATGCACTTGCGCAGTAAGCTAGGCACCAATGACCTGGGAGAATTGGACGATTTGATGTTGTCGCCAGGTATGGGTACGTCCGCACCTCAACGAGGTGGCAGAGCGCATCACGAAAATTGATTAGGCTAGACGGCCAACCGAGCCCACCAATGAAAATCTTCGCAGATCGATGAAAATGCCGTGTTCTTTTTTATGCATGAGTCATCGAAGGAAGGCAACCATGGCAACCCATGGCGAGCCTTACTGTACGCGTGAAGACTCTTGTACAACTCATTGCTGGTTTCGCATCAGCGCTCCTCATTGCCTCGCTTCGCTTGAAGAGGGAGGTGCTACGGGGTGGGAGTGGCGAACGGGATCTCACCCTGCGGGGTGACACGCACCGCCTGGCGGTTGCCCGGCGAGGAATTAAAATAAGTAAGTGGCCTCGGGCGGTTTGTCGCAATCTAAGTGGCCAGTCCTCGGCCACTTACAAGTGGACGAGATATCAGAATGCGTGGATGATTTGTACGGTGCAAATAAAGAATGGCACACATTTTATTTTACTTGATTTCATTATATGGGAATTTTGAACACACCATCACGTTGCCATTGTCAAGATGGCGACATCGGATCGTGTCCCGTGCCCGGTCTGCGGGCGCATCCTCGCCCGCTCAAGTCTATATCGGCATGTCGGCGGACGCACGTGCCTCGAGACGCGGGATCCAGGATTACGAGCCCAGCGTCTCGAGGCCGCGCGTCACGCCAAGCTGCTAATGGACCGGCTTCACGCCCAGGCCCGGCGGCACGCACTTCGCGACTTGGCTGTGAGGGTCGCGGCCGCGCCTACCGCAGCGTCAAGCGCACCCTCAACGTCGACAGCCTTGCCTCCAGCCTCACCGTCGCCGTCTCCGTTGTCCCCGCTGTCGCCGTCGCCGCCACCGCCACCTCCAGCTCATCTGCCCGAGCTTCTTGACATGACGGAGGTGGAGGACGACGAGTGTCTGATCTGCATGCAGGCGATGGTGAGGCCTGTGCAACCGCGCTCATGCTCTCACATTGTTTGCGGCACCTGCATCAGTCACGTGGTCGCCTACGCACTCGCCAGCGATGAGGCTCCATTGTGCCCAATGTGCCGACGTGAGATCGTCATTTAGGGCGTGTTGAAGTAGTTTTAATTTGGTGAAATGTGACGTTTTATTTTTGAATACATTGAAATGACTTGAATTATAGATGAAATATGAGAGGGAGAATTATATCTACAAATATGTGAAAATGTAATAAAGTCATAAAGGGATCACGTTATAGAGGATTATGTCTTGTAAAAGTTGCAATGTCGCGAGATCGTGCATTTTTACAACTTGCGCAGACAATGTTCGTACCAACTACACGATTGCATGGTCAGCGGTATGCATATTGAAAAGCGAAGCGGAGCCGCCTGCAGTGCAAAGCAAAAACCAAAGTGAAGTCTCTAAAAGTGTACGATGGAGATATATCAACTAGGTTTACTGTGTCATTGCTACAGTTGGCGTTGCAGTAGATCCTATGCGGTGGGTTTTGCGCTTGTGCTTGGGCTTGGGGCCCGGCTTCTTGCCTCGCTTTCCTTGCTCTTCCTGCTCGACATGAACATCAGGAATGATAAGATTCTCATCACGACGAAGTGTTGCAGACCGAAATACTGGGATGAACTGGTGCTGATACGTGAGTTTGTACGAGGACTGGGAGAATAAATCCCAATTGAATAGGTCTGAGATCCGCGTGCCATTGTGTATAGCTGCTTTGATCGCATGTATGCATGGAAATTCGCCGTCTTGCCACTTGGTGCATGAGCACTGCCGCTCGACCAGGTTTACAAGCCGCCACACGTGCACATATCCACTAATCGAGCTAGTGTCGAGGAATCGAACCATGTATGTCCCTCCGAGGCACGGAATGATGCTACACGCCTTCTGCAGAGCTAGCATCTCTTCCAACTTTGACTTGTACTTTGGCACGAGATCGTTGTAATTTCCCATTGTTGCATCAATGGTGAAATCGGAAACATTAGAAGTCTGGCGCTTAGGTCCGCGTTCAGCTTCGCGACGACGGTCTGCGAAGCGCTCTGCTATCTTAATCATGTACTGTTCAAAGGCATCAAGAGGCATTGAACTTCGAGTTGAATTTCCAGTCCAATTGTTAGCAGACTCGGACATGTTTGACGTCACCTCGTCGTATGTTGCACAGTTATGTGCCTCATGAAATGCGTAAGTAACCCAGCACTCTTTGTCCAGACCTTTCAAGTAATCGGCTGCAACTAGGCTTTTCTCTCGAAGTTGCTTCTCGTAGAAATTGAAATCATTGCTACATTCACTACGAGCCATAGCAAATACCAACGCTTCCTGGTCTTGAGTAAGCACGGAGCCTTTCTTATATATGTTTGTAATGATATGGCGGAGGCAAAAACGATGCCTACTAGCTGGAAATGTTTGCGACACTGCGGCAATAAGACCTTTCTGTCGATCAAAAATGAACACAGGCTTGAACTCAGCCGCAAGTGCGCCAACAGATGTGCGCAAATACTGCAAAAACCAGTTCCAATTGTCAAAATTCTCAACAGAAACAAGAGCGAGCCCAAACACAAGGATGTGGTTGTTAGTATCCTTGGCCGTAGCTAGAAGAAACACCCCCCGCTTGTTCATTTCACCTTTCAGATGAGCACTATCTAGACCAACAATGTTCTTGCATCGCTCGCGCGCCTTTAAGCAAGCCCCTGGAAAAAAACAAGCCCGCTTAAACAACCCTGAAGCTTCTTTTTCGAAGCCATAATGCGATCCAGGGTTAGTGTCGATGGCAAGCTGGAGAAATGCTTCGAGCTTTTGATAGCTTTCGTGCATGTCTCCACGAACTAAGTCCAGCAAAGCATGCTTGAGTTTAGATGCCGTCTGCTTCGATGCTTCGACGCGCCGTGCAAGTAGGAACTCAATTATAGCCTTACCCTTCACAGTTGACCATGCGTCGCCATATGCCGGAGGCATTTCTCTCTCCAGCAAGCCGACCATCTCAGCAAAAGGCATTCCTATCTGACGTGTAACCCTGTTGTCATCACGTAGCATGCCTTCTACGAATGTTGCAGTCTCGAAGCCGCTGTTCTTGTGATGATTGTGACACACACGCATCTGGGTTATCTTCCACTTGTGCTGCTTTCCATACACATTGATGTAGAAGGGGCATTTTTCTATGGTTGCACCTGAGAGACTCTGCTGCCCGTGGAGTTGTTTGCATATATACTTTGCGTTACCTTCTTGCTTTGCTTTCTGGTAGCTATTGCTCTCAACGCGTAAAGCGAACCCTTGAACTCGAGCAAATTCACGGCATCTTTGCTGAAGTGATGCTCGAGTTTCGAAGGATTCCGCAGCCAAATTTCT
Organism: Phytopythium helicoides; assembly: GCA_024867545.1. Classification (NCBI taxonomy): domain Eukaryota; phylum Oomycota; class Peronosporomycetes; order Pythiales; family Pythiaceae; genus Phytopythium; species Phytopythium helicoides. The sequence goes on along the minus strand of JANFNE010000002.1, from coordinate 508,911 downwards.
GTTGCCGTCGTATATAAGCCCAAACGTGTCAGTATCACCAGTGTCCGCAGCAACATTGACATCAGGACGAAGCAGTCTCATTGATTGAAGCGCTTTGAGGTCAGCAGCGTCTACTTTCAGCGAGCCCCCTGCGTTTGACATCCTTTCTTTTGTATTTGAAATTTGGCTATGATGACTTTGATTGCTGTCCGCCTTCACTTGTCGTGCAGAACAAAGAAACCAACGCATCCGTCTAAACTTAGCTATTGCATGCATCAGGCTAAATGCAGATAGCACCAATCTGTTGCTTAGCGTCCGTGCAAAATTGCATGATGCACATTTGCACGATCGCGAGACTCTGCAAATAATTATTTGAAATATTTCAAATTTAAACACTCACGGTACGCCTACTTGTAAGTGGCCGAGGACTGGCCACTTAGATTGCGACAAAACCGCCCCAGGCCACATACTTATTTTAATTCCTCGGTTTTAGACCCCCGCCCCCCCCCCCCCCCCCCCCCCCCCTACGGGTAGGTGCGCCAATAGCCGGGTAAACCCGGCCATTGAGTTAGTAGTGTAGCAGGCATTGCATACCTGTGTTGCGTCTAGTTGGGTACCCCCGAACTTAACGCGAGATCGACAATACGATGAAATGGTGCGTTGTGGTTGGGCCAATATCGGGGAGTACAGTGCGCAACACGTTTTGAAAACACGGTTCGTTTCAAAAAATTATCTTTAACAAAGTATTACTGTACCATTTGGGGGGACGATACGGTTAAGAAAAATGATCCAATTAAGTTCAAATCGTCATTATTTTCGAGATTACACCCTGTTCTGTCATTTTTCTTCACAAGTATTACGTTTTTCACTGATGATGCCGATGGTCTGTTCGTTGACCGCGTCCTTGAGGTTTCCTGATTAATCAATTCCCTTAATTTGAACTCCCAGACTCGTGCATCAAACCGAATTATCCCAATCCTCCCTAACAGGGGGTGGAATCATGACAAGGAGAACATGGCTCTCGATCATTTTGATGAGTTTGCTGAACGCCCTCTTACCTACTTTAATCTCCTGCGCGAAGGTGTATGCAACGAAGTCGGGCATCCTGCCATGGGTCGATCCAGACACTCCAGACTCGGCACAGACCTACACAAACTCGCGAGGAGAAACTTGGACTCTCACCATGAGCGACGAGTTCAACACGCCAGGACGAAGCTTTGAAGCAGGCGAAGACCATATCTGGGTGTCGATTGAGATGCCAGACGGCACCAACTCAGCTCTCCAGTATTACTCGCACAACATGACCTCGACGGTCTGTGACGGCGACGACACGTGCTACTTCCAGATCGAGATCAACTTGGATGAGACGAACGTGACGGTCTGGAACAGCTACATGTCACCTCCGGGGTACCAAGACGTCGCGTTTTACTACCGATCGGGAACAGTGCAGTCGTGGAACAAGTTCTGCTACCAAGGCGGAGCCATCAAGGTCAAGGCTCAGCTCCCTGGTGCCGTCTCGAGAAAATCTGGAAACCCTGATGTAAAGACTGGATCACTTTCAGTGCGGGCTGCCAACACTGCCTATTACCCGACTTGGCCTGGTATCTGGATGATGGGGAATCTTGGGCGAGCTTTGTACACTGCTTCAACGAGTCGCCTATGGCCGTTCACGTACAGCGAGTGCAATGAATCCGTGTTCGACTCCCAGAACCAACGGATTAGTGCGTGCGATGATGATCCAGGTCATGGGCTCAACCCAAACCAAGGAAGAGGAGCTCCGGAGATCGATATTCTTGAAGGTGCCGGAACAGCAATTTCGACGTCGATCCAGGTCGGTCCAGGTATGCCCGAGGACTTCCGTAGGATGCCAGATACAACAGCTGTGGCGGGGTCGTGCATCTACAGCTACTCGTGTGAAGCGAAGGGAGCCAATCACCCAGACGTCCCGACTGCATACTACTCCACTCTTCGAGGACACAAAACGTGGTATCAGGGCCTTCGATACGGTGCCAACAACCTCTGTGATATCGACAACAGTCTTGTGCAGTCATACAAGACCGTTGCAGCGTCATTAGAAGCTGGAATCACCGAGAATGCGTGCACTTTAGCGCTCTGTCCTGCTTCATACGACGTGAATGCTGATCTTGACTTCATCAATGGCACGATGGAGCACTGGGGAATCAACACAAACGGAACCTGCTTCCCGAAAATGAACCCGTACGCTGGTGCATACTTGTGCAGTGCTGGCCATACAGGTTCCAAGTGCGGAACCACTAATGGATCAACCAGCGCTGGATCAGAATTCTCCTACCAAATGGACGCCATCTCTGCTGACTGGGAAGTGCATATGGCCGCGTATTTGGATTGGGTTGTCTACACTCTCGAGTGGGTCATGGGCGATGACGGATATGTGCGATGGGAAGTGGAGGGCCAGCCAGTGTTCGAGGTTCCTGCAGAAGCGCTGACAAACCCTCCACAGGATGCGGCGCAGATGAACCCGAAAAAGATCATGATCGAAGAACCCATGTACCTCATCATCAACGTCGCACTCTCCAGTACCTGGGGATCATCGCCTCCGAATGCTGGTGGTGGTTGTTATGGCGATGGCTCCGATTCACAGACGAATGCGATCTGCGACTCGTTCCCTATGTACATGAAGATTGACTATATTCGCTTGTACCAAGATACTTCAGATGACACATCGATGGCGATCGGGTGTGATCCATCGACACACCCAACAGCACAGTGGATAAGGGACCACATCAACGACTACACGGACTCGAATAATCCGGACACCGATGTATCGGGAATGGGGTTTTGCGCCAACAACGATGATTGTACTATTGACGGAACGGTGATTACTGGGACGTGCAGCAGTGGTCGATGCAAGTGCAAGTCATCATCCTGGAAGGGTCCGCGGTGCACGGTCGCCAGCATGTCTACAACATCCGGCAGTAGCAGTGACAGCGAGTACGGGCCGCCAATGGACGCATCAATAATTGTCGCGTGCGTGACTATTGCTATGACCTCAGTGGCGATGTACATGTCCATCCAAGCGACGCGAAAACAGGACGCAGCAGCACGGAAGAATATCCTGACACAGCAGCAGCAGCTCGCACGACCAAGTAAGATCTTCGATGGTCTCACTGTGGCGTCGATAGACGGCGGCAAACCGGTCGACAACTACAGCACAAACTTCGTGTAGGATATACTAGCTGACTCGACCAGATGAGCTGTTTGGATCCCTGTCAGGTTGTGAATGTACAGTACCAGTCTCAAATGAAGCTATGTGTGGCAAAGTGTCATAAGAAATTAAATTGAGCATCGAAGCATAATAGAACACTTTGGCGGCTGGTACAGTAGTGACGTTGATTGCATGGCCCTTGTTTTATCGTCGTCGCCGCGATACGATTTGATTGTCATCAACATCATGTATCAAGTGAGCCGCACATTTGAGCTTCAACCTCAACCATGGTCGAATCTGTTTGGATGGGATGGATTGTCTTCTCCGAAAATCCGTCAACGCCGCCGTGGATTGAATAACACATCATATTGTTATCGCTGTTTTGAAGATAAAAAAAAAAAAAAAACTTTCTGTCTTCGCAGGAATATTTAAATTCAGTATTGCAGTTGCCGAGGCTTTCTAGGTAGCGGTCACATTAGTTACGAAAGGAACTTGTCAGTGTGGCTTAGGACCTCCCCGCGTTGTTCTTATCATTGACAACAACAAAGCATCGTGTGAAGCATCGTGTGATCCTTCGACGTCAATCAAAACAGACACCGTGTTCAAACTCAATAATACTGACATCTATACGCAAGAAGTAGCGCCGGAGCATCCGTACAGCCATTGAGTAACTTGGATCACTGATAATCTCCTCCCCATGGACACCAGTGACCAAGCCTAGGAGCACTCGTATTTGATGCCCGCCGCGAACAAAGAACCAACCACAGGGATAAAGCCGGCGAGGTTAGCAGCGATTGTACCTTCGACGCCACAGCCATCATCGGTGCTATCGGTCGCAGTGCTAGTGCGGGTGAAGGTGATGGAGTCCGCGAGCAACACGTCGTCGAGATTTGCGCTGACGCGAAGCGTCGAGGGAAGATACGTGCCGGTGGTGTGGTTCATGCACTGCACCATTTCGCTGTCGCAAGCTGGCCGAGGAAGCATAGTCGAGGAGTGCGGACATGGCGAGGATGGAGGCAATGGTCTCCATGGTAGGAGATGATGGGTGGACGGCTCGGGGCTGTGTTGAGGACGCCGAAGAATGAGATGTGAGTGGTTTGGAATCATTAGAAATTGATTACGTGAAGTACATGCTCGTCGCACTCGCGAGATTGCCGATGATCCGCTCCCGATCTTTCCAGTCGGATATGATCTTTCTTGATGCAATAGACACTACCGTACAGCAAGGAATGAAAAACAGCCGTGGACACGAAATGATCGCTGCCAACACTTCGTGGCGAACTTCGCCTCATGTAGCGGATAGGCACAAGGTCAGAGTAATCATGAGATTTGCACCAAGTACAACTGAGTCGGGCGATGGTAAATCGGCCTGACTGTACTGCCCTTCACGCAGCCACGCTATCATGCTCCCATGTTTCTGACAGGGCATCTGGGAGCACAAGATTTGTGCGCCGCTGGTCAGGGTCAAACTAATGCGTGCGTTCTGATCTGGTAGTCGTGGGTGTCTGCACTCCGGTCATTTGGTATCGAACACGCTACCACTTCTTGCAATCAGAGATCAAATACCACTGATGCATTTCGAACCGATATCGACAGCTTTCGTGAATCTTTGACGCTTCATTCCAGTCCAGATTTTCACATCCCATTGCTTAGCCTAAAACATGCATTATTTCTGTGAGCCACAGTCTCGGGGTTACTAGTTGGCAGTACTTTCCACGAGATGACTGAGATCGAGGCACCATAACCCAAGCCAGTCTGCGAGAGTGTCTGAATGACACAAGTTCGTAAGTGTTGGAAGTCAGGTCGTGTGTCGTACACGACGTGCATTTGTCGATGCCAGAGTGGTATCCTGCAGTCGATCTTTGGAGTGTTCTAGAAGGTTGCAGTAGGCAGGATTGGTTGCTCAAGAATTTTTTTCATGAAACTCGGGTGGTCGAACAAGGGATCGAACTCGCTCAAGACCACGTTTGACGCCATCTGTCAATTCGCGTGTGTTATTGTGGGCGACCTTGCCGATGAGAAGCTGGGCAAGTTCAAGGCTCTACTCACTGCCACTACTATGACCTGCATCGGTTTGATCCCTGTGGCGATCGCTGCTCTCCCTGCAGTCATCGACCACCTACAAGTGAGCAAGACGTTATTCAACATCGGACTATTCGTCGGCATCAGTCTCACACAGAGCAGTGTGATGTCGTTATCAGTGTCTCTCGGTGGCGATCAGTTTACACCCAACGCGTCAAGCGAAGAGAAGCAAACTTTTTTCGGCATTCTCTACTGGTCAGCCAGTTTCGGCACTTTCCTCGCCTACTTGTTGCTTCCTACGATCTCCATTCATGGGCTTGGTGCCATTTCGCAGGAGTACGGATACTTCAGTGTCTACATCGGCGGCGTTATTCTGATGCTCCTTGGCGTGGTGTTGCTTCTTGTCTCAAGATCCCGCTACGTCCAAGTACCGCCAACACCAAACTCAATTAGTGTGGTCCTCCGTATCTTTTTCTACCAGGCCAAGACCAACTTTCGCGCGCGCATGATCGTCCTCGGTACAGCGGCTTACATGATTGCGATGCTTCTGAACGTCCCCGCTGCTTTTCTCTCAGACCACGGAGACGTTGGCCGCAACATCTCGTATGTGTCTGGCGCATTGTCACTGTTTGGAACAATCGTCTGGGTCTGCGTAGGTCGTGACCCATCCTTCATAGATGGAGCTGACGAACGCAACGGCGGCAAGTTCGACTCGGAGCTCGTCGATGGCGTCAAGAAAGTGATCCGCGTACTTCCATTCAACGCTTTCAACGTTTTCTGGTGGATGTGCCAGAACCAGCGCGGCAACAACCAGTCCATCATCCAGCAGACCGATGTACGCTTGTACAGCAGTATTGACTCGTGGCAGATCCCCGGCCCGACGATGCAGATGTTCAATCCGTTGTCGGGTATTATCTGGATTCCGCTGCTCTATCGCGTCGCCTTTCCGATGTACGAGAAGTTTGCTGGCAAGCCCGCGAGTAACTTTGGAAAGATTCTCACGGGAAACTCTTTCGCGTCACTCGCCATGTTGTGGTTAGGAGTCTACGAGATCGTACGCCGCGATGCTGGACCCATCACGTACATCAACTCGACTGGCGGCGTCGAGTACCTGCTGAACAATGACGGCGGCCAACCCATGAACAACATCAAGTGGTACACGGCTTTGGGTCAATACTTCCTCGTGTCGCTCGCCGCGGCTTTAATCGTGATCCCAGCGTACGACATATGCTACTCGGAGGTGCCGCAGCGTATGCGGAGTACGTCAGTGGCACTGAGTTTCTTTGTCACGTCGATCGGTAGTACGCTGCAGTCGTCGCTGGGACTGCTCTTTGGTAAGTACATCACGACAAATCTGAACGACGGGCACATGGAATATCTGTACTTCTGCTCAGGATCGATCATGTTCGCGGTAGCTCTGGTGTTCATTGTGGTAATGAACCAGATGAATCTCGGCACACTCCCACCAGTCAGCGCCGAAACCGCCCCGCAGCCGGAAGAGGCAGAGGGTTTTGGTCAGCAGAAGGGCTCGACGGTGGTTGATGACGCGTAGCGTGCGCGGACGCCACTTGTGAGTTTGAGCTCAAAGAATGTATTGAGCTTTGTTTGTTTGTTTGTTTGTTTGTTTGTTTGTTTGTTTGTTTGTTTTGGCTGCGACTGTGGATGCGTTTTACATTCAGTGGTTGTGTTCACCGTGCTGCTTCACGCGAGTTATCGAATTTATCCTGAATATCGAAAATCGAGTTGTCGACGCCTCAGGGACACCGCACTGAGGGGAGGCAGATCCACTACGAGCCGTGCTCTCGTTGTTTAGGGATGTATTTGACGACAACTCGATTCGGGCGGCCTGGAGCGGTGCTCGTGTTAAGCGAATCAGGAGATGGGGTCCGCACCATTCTGAGAAGCAGCGTTGGCAGTGGTGGGTGCTGCAGAGCAGATCAAACGACAGCAATACATAGAGAATCGGTCTTGATGTCTGTGTTAGCATCGACGCGACCCATGGGATATGTATCGTCAACCGGTTGTGGTCGTAGCGAGCGTGATAACTAAGAGTGGTGCGAGCAAGACGAATGTACGCTATATGAACAGCGTGGGCTGGAACACACTGATTAACGCAACGAAGTGGAGAGTGATTAGTCATTAAAGTAGCACGGGATCTACAGTAGAAATGTTCAGTCGGTTCAACAATAGAGATGGTTCGAAGTCACTGTAGATCGAGACAATCGTGCGTGCCACAACGATGGTGGTAAGCAATGAGATGACAACTATGGTGATAGATAGCGAAGTGGCCTGCTTCGAATGTGTATTGGTGCAATAGCAGTGCAACGTTGTGGATTCGTTCGCAGAGTGCGCTGATTTCAAGTAGATTTACTCCATGATCGGCGCGCACCAACGAAAAAGTTCAGCTGAAGCCATGGAATAGAATTGTGGGGATAGCATAAGTCCTACTTTTATTGATGCAAGAACACTACAACTAGTCTGCTCATGCTCATCAGAGAAAACAAATCGAAGTAGAAAACACGATTTCATTCCACAAAGAATGAGAGCACGAAATCTAACTGCACTTGAAGTTAATACCCGCCGCAAAGAGAGAACCCACAACGGGAATGAATCCAGCAAGTTTTGAGGCAACTGTACCGACGATACCGCAGCCATCATCAAAGCCTTCACCGGCAGTGGTGCTGATCGTGAAAGTAATGTCATCCGCGAGCAGCTCATTGTCGAGGTACGCGGTGACGCGAAGAGTGGAGGGAAGGTACAGACCGTAAGTGTGGTCCATGCACTGCAGCATTCCGCTCTCGCAAGAGTCCGGACAGGCGACGGCGCTGTACGGCCCGCATGCGGCGTCTTCAGTATACCCAACAGACTCAAACCACGTGAATCCACGGCAATTGCTGTACACGTCGTAGCGCTTCTCAATGGCAAGCTCGTTGTACGCAGCCCATGCCGTCTGCACGATGGCGTCCCGCATTTGATACGAGGTGATATTGGTCTCATCGTTGGCTCCCCACGCGCCGTTCATCTCCATGCGCACAATCAAGTCGGCTTGAGGCTCTTCCGAGGATTTGCAGGTGCTCGAGTAGGTCTCGTAGGTGTCGTCGTTGATGGCGCCCTTGTCGTTGCCGTCAGTCGCGTAGATCTTCTCCCACGTCGCGCCGAAGATGTTGAGGTTGCCGACGTTGACGAGTGCGTCCGAGTACTGGACGTGCATCTCGACCAAACTGGCATCCGAAGTGTAACCAGCGAGCGCAGTCGCGGCGAAGAGGATGGAGGCGCTAGTCTTCATGGAGGAAGAGAGGTCGGTTCCCAAGTGGTGGGTGACGTATTGAGGACGAGGGTGATTGAAAAGTGAGCAGGTAGTGCGCGTGGCGCACCAGCATGTGTGAGAGTCTACGTATACTGTTGGTGATCGGGGAGTTGTTGTTGCTGTTCGCCCTATCATCAGGGTGAAAAACAGCTGCGGCTTCGACTGTCGAAGTTTATGCCAATCACGAGATTTGCTCGTCTGCACGACGAGACGTCGGACGGCCCGCGGCAGCAGGCTGTGTCCGAAGATGTACATTTCAGTATAACGTAGACGCATGATATCCACGTTTCTTACTGAGCATATGGGGATCATGAGATCTGCTTGTACAGTCACGTGTCCACGACTCACATCCGATCTGACGCATCCGACACCAGATTATTAATTCGAATTCAGAGCCGATTAGGCCGACTCAAGGACAAACAAGCTTAGAGTATTTAGTTCCAGCTACTCGTTTGCTGCTGCAACGGTAGCGGACTTGCTGGGGCGGTGGGACAGTAGTGTTATCTGTACGCTCGAGCGCGCTTGATGACAACTGATGACGCTGCTAAAATGTTGGGCGTGCTTGCCATTCGAACGCGCGTTGGGGCTCAGCGCAGTTCACTCGAAGAGTCAGACATGGATAAAAGGACCCTCGGTGATATTGTGCTGTGGGTGAAAAATGGAGACCCAATGCTTTCATTGATCAGTCTAAGCAATAAACTCAAACCTAGACGGACTAAAAGCGATTGTAGCTGTCAGCAATTGATGCAAATACTGTACATTGGGTACGCATGATTGAGATATACGCAACACAAAGCGCCAATGCGATGTACTTCTATCAAATACTAGCAACTACCTCAATGAATTGCCAGTATGGGAGTGTTCACCTGTGGCTCGGTGTAGGTAGAGGTATATGGCGAGGGCGCATGTGGTCAAGTACTTGCAACTACCGCAGCGAATTGCCAGTGCGTGCAGCACAACTCAGCTAAGCTCGATCTGTTCGAGAACCCCACGACAAAGCTACACATGCTGACTCGACATAAACCAATCAAAGTAGAAAACTTGATTTCATTCATGGACACTACAGAACACAAGAAAGTCTAGCTGCACTTGAAATCAATACCCGCCGCAAAGAGAGAACCCACAACGGGGATGAATCCAGCGAGGGTCGAGGCGATTGGGCCGACGAGGCCACAGCCATCATCAAAGCCTTCGCCAGCAGTGGTGCTGAGCGTGAAGGTAATGTCATCCGCGAGCAGCTCATTGTCGAGGTACGCGGTGACGCGAAGAGTGGAGGGAAGGTACAGACCGTAAGTGTGGTCCATGCACTGCAGCATTCCGCTCTCGCAAGAGTCCGGACAGGCGACGGCGCTTAGGCGGCCGCATGCCGCATCCGCCGTGTAGCCAACAGATTCCTGCCACGTGAAACCACGGCAATTGCTGTACACGTCGTAGCGCTTTGCGATAGCGAGCTGGTTGTACGCCTCCCATGCCGTCTGCACGATGGCGTCCCGCATCTGCTCCGCAGTGACACCAGCCTCGTCGTTGGCTCCCCATGCGCCGTTCATCTCCATGCGCACGTTCAAGTCCGCTTGCGGTTCCTCCGCGGCCTTGCAGGTGCTCGAGTAGGTCTCGTAGGTGTCGTCGTTGATGGCGCCCTTGTCGTTGCCGTCAGTCGCGTAGATCTTCTCCCACGTCGCGCCGAAGATGTTGAGGTTGCCGACGTTGACGAGTGCGTCTGAGAACTGCACATGCATCTTGACCAGGCTGGCGCCCGAAGCGCAGCCAGCGAGCGCAGTCGCGGCGAAGAGGATGGAGGCGCTGGTCTTCATGTTGAACGAGCTAGCGTGTTGCGAACGCGGAAGAATTGAGAGTGAGCTGCTCGGGGGCGGCACAACGCGCACGCGGTCGTCAGCGTCGGCAATGGGTGTTCATGATCCATCCCGTCGGAGCGTTGTTGTTGCTGTTCGACGGACTGAAAACCAGCTGAGAGCTCGAAGTGGTGGCTGCTGCTGCATCAATAGAGTCTCACCTCATATGTACGTCTGTCCTTTTAGTCGTGGGGATCATGAGATTTGCCACCGACCGACATTGTACATATATAACCTTTGACACATCACGTCCACGTTTCTGAATGAGCATATGGGGGGATCGTAAGATTTGCAGCGGTAGAGGATTAATGGTAGACGGAAGCAGAAGCAGAAGCCAGTTCGGACCTCCCTCTCAAAAGGAGCATCAGTGCATGACGGTTTTGTCCTGACAAGTTGTCAGGAGGGGGAGGTAACCTCGACGTTCAGTACACTCTGATGCTCTAAGTGACAACCGCCAGCGCCATCGAAATGACAAATAGACGGAATCCGAGCGAGAATCGGCGCGACTACGACAGCAATGCGAGGGGGCAAATTGCCGCCAGCAGAACGTGTCAGTGTGCAGCGGTAGGCACTTGACAATTCATTGTGCGCCATTGTCCTATCCACAGCGATATGGACCGCTTGCGAGAGAAAATTGACTGGGTATTGCGCTCGATCGAAGCAAGATCTGCGTGGATCTCCCGCCGTCTCCATATTGGTCACGTGCTACTGTACGCTAAACGACTCCAGTTTGAGACCTCAAAGTTGTTGAAGGATTGGATTTTCCGAATTGATGGGGTGGCGGTGCATTGCAAGCGCCTGGATGTCACAGATGTATTCGAGGATGTGTTTGTTGTTCGTAGGTGTGTGTGCAGGCGCCGCATTTCTGCCGGCAATGGTGATCTGTTGTGCCTACAGTACTGTAACAGCGACGCGGCAACTATGATGGAGAGTATTTGTAATATCGCTCAATGTTGAGAGTTTTGACGCCACTAGTCTACAATGTATGACGAGATCTTCAGACAAGTGCTCCTCCTCCTGATCGCAGATGGCACTTGACACTCACAGACAATCAAAGAACGCAAGACCAGCAAAATTAAGCGAATTATCGGTGCTGTACCAGATGGAATCTTTGGCTCCCATGGCACGCACCGAACATATCCAAAGGAAAGCGCTACATTGCACCTGAAGTAAGTACTGTAGCAAGCTTGAAATCGTGTTCAAGAGATCGACATCCGAGGAAATCCAGTCTCGTGACCGATTGAGCTTGTTTGGCCTAAGGTTCGTTGTTGGTAAGAGTGTCTCGCATTGATTGCTTTAATGGAGCGTATACGAGGTGCCGAGACAATGTCGACGATGCCGCTGTGGATAGGACAATGGCGCACAATGAATTGTCAAGTGCCTACCGCTGCACACTGACACGTTCTGCTGGCGGCAATTTGCCCCCTCGCATTGCTGTCGTAGTCGCGCCGATTCTCGCTCGGATTCCGTCTATTTGTCATTTCGATGGCGCTGGCGGTTGTCACTTAGAGCATCAGAGTGTACTGAACGTCGAGGTTACCTCCCCCTCCTGACAACTTGTCAGGACAAAACCGTCATGCACTGATGCTCCTTTTGAGAGGGAGGTCCGAACTGGCTTCTGCTTCTGCTTCCGTCTACCATTAATCCTCTACCGCTGCAAATCTTACGATCCCCCCATATGCTCATTCAGAAACGTGGACGTGATGTGTCAAAGGTTATATATGTACAATGTCGGTCGGTGGCAAATCTCATGATCCCCACGACTAAAAGGACAGACGTACATATGAGGTGAGACTCTATTGATGCAGCAGCAGCCACCACTTCGAGCTCTCAGCTGGTTTTCAGTCCGTCGAACAGCAACAACAACGCTCCGACGGGATGGATCATGAACACCCATTGCCGACGCTGACGACCGCGTGCGCGTTGTGCCGCCCCCGAGCAGCTCACTCTCAATTCTTCCGCGTTCGCAACACGCTAGCTCGTTCAACATGAAGACCAGCGCCTCCATCCTCTTCGCCGCGACTGCGCTCGCTGGCTGCGCTTCGGGCGCCAGCCTGGTCAAGATGCATGTGCAGTTCTCAGACGCACTCGTCAACGTCGGCAACCTCAACATCTTCGGCGCGACGTGGGAGAAGATCTACGCGACTGACGGCAACGACAAGGGCGCCATCAACGACGACACCTACGAGACCTACTCGAGCACCTGCAAGGCCGCGGAGGAACCGCAAGCGGACTTGAACGTGCGCATGGAGATGAACGGCGCATGGGGAGCCAACGACGAGGCTGGTGTCACTGCGGAGCAGATGCGGGACGCCATCGTGCAGACGGCATGGGAGGCGTACAACCAGCTCGCTATCGCAAAGCGCTACGACGTGTACAGCAATTGCCGTGGTTTCACGTGGCAGGAATCTGTTGGCTACACGGCGGATGCGGCATGCGGCCGCCTAAGCGCCGTCGCCTGTCCGGACTCTTGCGAGAGCGGAATGCTGCAGTGCATGGACCACACTTACGGTCTGTACCTTCCCTCCACTCTTCGCGTCACCGCGTACCTCGACAATGAGCTGCTCGCGGATGACATTACCTTCACGCTCAGCACCACTGCTGGCGAAGGCTTTGATGATGGCTGTGGCCTCGTCGGCCCAATCGCCTCGACCCTCGCTGGATTCATCCCCGTTGTGGGTTCTCTCTTTGCGGCGGGTATTGATTTCAAGTGCAGCTAGACTTTCTTGTGTTCTGTAGTGTCCATGAATGAAATCAAGTTTTCTACTTTGATTGGTTTATGTCGAGTCAGCATGTGTAGCTTTGTCGTGGGGTTCTCGAACAGATCGAGCTTAGCTGAGTTGTGCTGCACGCACTGGCAATTCATTGAGGCAGTTGCTAGAATTTGATAGGGATTGGCAACGTCTCCGACAGCATATCTGCTAATCATAGTAACAAATGTACAGCGCTTGCATCAATTGATCAGCTTCAATTGGCCACGTGCGCACTCGTCATGTACCACTACCTACACCAAGTCGCAGGCGAGCACTCTCACAACTTGATTTCCTTGGATTGTAGCGCGCTTTGAAGACAAAACCAACTCTGAAGTCGATGGCTTGCATGATTTGGACCACTCGAGAGCAACTCCGAAGTCTCGCTGTCAATGAAAGAGAAAGCTTCTTCCTCTCATCTCACACGTGCAGCTGCAGTGTTTTGATATTCGCCATGGTTCTTTGATAAAACGGATTACACGTGCGAAGTAGACAAGACCTAGTGTTTGACGTCCATCCCAATAAAGAAAGTTATCAATGAAGCTCGAAAGATATGTGGCATGCAGCCTACAATAGAAAATCGCGACAGTGATATAGAACACAGACGCTGCAACGTGGACTGAACGATTAACAACCAGCTGGCTGCGAAAGAGAAAAAGCCGAGCTCAACGCGACCAAGTTGCACCCATTTTTTGTTGTAAGCAAAACCTGCTCATCCAACGACGATCTGAAAAAGGAGTCAAAATATCAGCATCAGTGCAGTCTCGCCATCATTTTTTTCAGCCTTCAAGGCAACTGGTTGGCACGAGCCAAAATCTAGCAGCTAGCTGCAGTAATCAAGGATCCTGTCAAACGAAGCCAGCGCATCTATCCGAAACATCGACCCAGTGCCATAGCTTTTGTAATGATTGCGATGGCCACCATCATCTTTGTGGAGGAGAGTGTTCGGACGTCGGCCGTGGCCTGTCGACCTCATCCAGAGTGTGTGCAGTACGCGAGACGGTGGATCATGTTGAGTAGTGATGAAGACTTGACACAGTGTCCGTGTCTGAAGTTGATTGACGAGTATCCAGGACCTAAGTCGTACGACGAGTGGGTGAGTCCACCGAATGTGTTTGATAAGGTCTCGCAGCTTGCGAGGTCTGGAGATCTGCAGATGTTGAGTTTGGTGAACCGGCGGTTGCCAACTTTTCCCGAGGAGTTACGAGGGTGCACAAATCTCCGTCACTTGTACATATCATGTCTTTGTTGGAAGCACGTGCTCATACTTGGAATAGATCTCTCGTATACGCAGACACAGAAACTATTCCGTCATGAACGAAAGAATTCACCAAGCTCGAGTTCTTGTAAGCTCTATTTTGTTACTGCACGTACACTTCTTGATCATTTGCATCTTGATCACGTTGCCTTGTAGCAGTTCTAGCCGTCCCTCAGAGATTTTTTCGCACTCCTCATACTGGAGCTGTACCGGGCTCTTGGAATCAGCACCTAATCCTGCACCGACACGAAATTCCAAGGCAGAGTAACTCCTCGCCCATGAAAACCCGCAAGTTCCCCCAGACTCAGAGCTGCCAACGTTTGCGACCGATACCCCACCATTTACGAAGACGTTGCCATGCTGGTAGATCGGCAGCAGAAAGTTCGTTTCTGTGGCAGCTGCCAGTGCCATCAGTAGGGCCTCTTCTCCATCGAAACTGGTAGACGCCTTCAGTTTCGAGATCGAGCATAGCTCCGTGGACTCCGAGGTCCCATTCGATTCATCGAAGCACCTCGACGAGTGTGATGTGTGCTAGAGCGAAGATAGATGTAATGGCAAGCTACTGTATTTCTCGTCGACGGCGGTGGAATGATTATCAATGACTTGGCAAAGTTTTGGAGTGGTCCACACCACTCGCGCCGTATACTTCAGACTTGAAGTTGTGTTCAAGCGCGCGACAATCCAAGGGAATCAAGTCACTTGATACATTCGGCCGCCTTGTACCGTACAGAAGTGCGAGTTGACATGCAAGAACACGGTGCAGCTCCTTCCCTTACCTCCACAACGCGGTGCAGTCTCCATCCTCCATCGCTGCTCTTCCACATGCCATGCACCAGCTTTCGAGAATCTGAAGCGCTCGCCACTCGCGGGCATAAACACGGGGAGCCATCTGCTGTCGCACGTCGAGCACCAACCGCAGCGTATCCATCCTGCGGATCCCATACAGAAACCCAGATCAATGGAGCTACGAGCGACGCCACCGCATGGTTCATGATCCGCAGCGGTGCTTTGGCGTCGCGCGTGTCTCGCTGCTTGAAGCTGCGGGCGGCTGGGAGCAGCTCGTTCCGAGTCATCAGGCCTCGACTCTCGAGGCAAAAACCAGCACGCGGCCCGCTTGGCCCGGCGCTGGCAGTTGCGTCGGCTCTGCGTCGTCTGCGGCGAGTCCCTCGGACCATCTCTGCCCTGTAGCGGATCGCTCGAGCAAGCGATCGGTCCTCTCGGCCTCAGTTGCCAACCTGCGGCCACCCCACGCAGCAGCAGAGCCCCACAGCCCCCTACAGCGGCCTAAAGCCATGCCCGAGGTCGACGCCACACCCAGGAGCGAAGTCACGCCCAGCAAGCCGGCGCTGACCGACCTGCGCGTCGTGCGGCCCAAAGTGCAGGCGAGCCCGATCGACCGTCGACTGCTGGCCAAGAAGCTCGGGCTGGTGCGCGAGCCCGAGCCCGAGAAGCCCGAGGACGCGGCCCCGACGGCCGCCAAGCGCCGCCGCAAGCGCGACGTGTTCCTGTCGCTGTTCAAGCCCAGCGACTCGAGCCTATACAAGCGCAAGGCCCCCACGCCGCCGCCCACCGCGGCCGTCAAGGTGCCCGTCAAGCTGCCGATCCCGTACCGCAGCGGCGAGCACCTCGGCGTGCTCGTGAGCGGCGCGCGCGTGCCTTTCTCGCGACCCATGCACCTCACTCGCCGCGCCATGCTCATGCTCGAGACCAACCGCGACGGCGCCATCCCCGAGGAGCGAGAGCTGCTGCAGGGCTTCCCCTCTCGGCTCTCGATCGACGAGCAGCCCGACAATGCCGCATGACGAGCTCTCCAGCAGCAACAACACTAGTAGTAGTACAACTAATAGGTCCTATCAAAGTAAAATGACGCGTTCTCCATCACCAGCGCCATCCTCCGCTCCTCTCAAGCTAATAGCCCGGTCCATACCATGCACCGGCGCAGCTGTACCGCCCTGATCCGGCCTACGCCTTCCGTCACTTTCCGCTGGGTTCAGCCTCCTCCACCCGTTCCCTCCTGCCTCCCCCTTACCCTTGTCCCGTCAAATCCCGCCTCGTAACCACACGGGTCCAGTCAAAGATACGCCCGCGCCCCTTGCGGTCATCTAATCATTCCACCGGCGGAACTAGACGACGAGCCACTCGCCCGCCCCCTCGCCACTTCGCTCCCTGCCGCACGCCGCCCGCAATGATCCACGGAGCCGACGAGCGCGCGGCCGAGCCGCTGCTGCCGCTGCATGGGCGCGGCCACTCGCACTCGCTGCCTGCGTCGCCCTCGGAGCTGCGCGCGCCGCCGCCCAAGCCCAGCGACACGCCAGAGCGCACGCGCGAAAAGTACCTCAAGCAGCTCGGCTACACGCCGCTCATCTTCAAGGTGCTGGCGGGGATTGTAGAGCTGGCGGAAGGAGAAGCAGACTAATGCTGTGGCTTGTGGCGAGACAGAAAGTGCGCCAGATCGGGAACCTCATCGTCTCCATGTCGCCCATGCGCCAGCGACCGAGGGTGCGTTGCGCTTGACGCTCGGTGTGTTTGTGGCGACGACCAACGACTGACGTGACGGCTGTGTGTGGTGGTAGGGACCCGGAGAGGAGCACGTTGGCGACGCCTTCGCCTTCCACAAGTCCATCATTCCGTCCAAGGGATCGATCCGCGGCTCGGTGTTCAACCTCGCGGGCGCCACGCTTGGCGCCGGCGCGCTGTCGCTCCCGTACGCGGTCGCAGTGTCCGGACTCGGGTTTGCTGTCGGACAACTGCTGCTCGCAGCCGTCTTGACCATTTACACCATCCGCCTGCTCATCCGCGCTGGAGACATCACAAAGTGCGTTCTCCGCCAACGATGGTGCTGGCGTAGCTCTAACGGGATGCGTTTGTGGCGCATGCAGGCTGCAGTCGTACGAAGATCTGGCCATGTACTGCTTCGGAAAGAAGGTGGGTCGGCTTGGGAGGTCGTGTTCCGGTTGGCACGTGAGCTAATGTGCTTCACACACGCAGGTGGCCATCTTTGTCGAGCTCAACATCCTGGTGTTCTGCTTTGGTATCTCAGTCGCGTACCTCGTCACGCTCGGAGACATTGTGACGCCGCTGGGACAGCTCTACTTTGGAGCTGGAAGCGTTCTGGCGGAGCGCTGGGTACTCATGACGATTTCGTGCGGCACCATCATGCTGCCTCTGTCGCTGCTAAAGGATATCAGCAGTCTCCAGTTTTCGTCGATCCTTGGCGTGCTCTCGATCATCTTTCTAGTCGTTGCGGTCAGCGTTCGCTCGCTCATGATTGCGCACGCAAACGGGCTCCCGGAGGGCATCAGCTGGGTAATCAACCTCGACAACGGACCCAACTTTATGCTGAGCGTCCCCATCGTCATGTTTGCCTTCACGTGTCAGGTGTGGTGCAGAACATGAACGATGCTGGTGCTTGGAGGCTTGCTCTAACGATGCATGATGCCCCATGCGCTGCACAGGTCAATGTGTTCTCAATCTACACAGAGCTTCAGCGCCCGTGCATCCGGCGCATGAACAAGGTCGTCGACCGCGCGACGATGGTCTCGTTCATGGTCTACCTTGTGATTGGAGTGGTCGCGTACCTGGCGTTCGGTCCGCAGCTGGTCGAGCCGAAGTACAAGGGCAATATCCTGCTCAGCTTTCCGCTCCACGACACGCTGATCGCCGTGAGTCGCGCCGCCATCACGTTCACCGTGGCCGTCGCGTTTCCGCTCAACATTTTCCCGTGCCGGTTCACGATCGACATGATGTTCTTTGCGGACGCGCGCGACTCGTGCACGCGGCACGTAGTCGTGACCACGGGTCTCGTGCTGCTGGCGCTGCTGCTGGCCATCTTCTGTCCGAGCATCAACGTGGTGTTCGGCATCATCGGCGGCACGTGCTCGACGGTCGTGTGTTTCTGTCTGCCGGCCGCGTTCATCCTCAAGCTCGAGGACGGCCCCCTGCTCGGCCACAAGAAGATCGGCTCGCTGCTGCTGTTCATCGGCGCCATCGTCATCGGCGTGCTCGGCACGGGCGTGACCGTGTGGTCCAGCTTCTTCATGGATCAGTAGAGTGACCGCCTTGTCCTAGCTTAGTATCGAACAGAAAATTTTCCCTTCCTCGAATGAAAGTAAAAGCACGGAGCTCTCTCCATCATGGGTGGCTGCTCCATCACATCAACGCAAGTTGAAGTGCCACTTGATTGGCCATCGTCGCTCTCGTACGTGCGCCACACCAAACGTTGATGGCACGCCGACTCTTCCTTCTCTCATTCGCCAAAACCATCGTTTTACACCCCTATGATTGGTCAAAAATCCAAACCGTCGCCGATCGAAGAGCTCATCGCGGCGCATAAACGAGCTTCCAAGCAGCATCGTTGCCATCAGCACCATCTCGCGGCCGCATACTGGGCGAGAGTCGCCACCTCGCCCCTCATTCTCTCTCTCTCGCTGTCGATAGACAGGCCGAGAGCGCAGTTTCGTACGCTGCAGAGTCTCCGCAGCCCCCTCCGGCCCTCGCGCCAGGCCTTAAAGGCCCCAAGAAGCGCCTGCCAAAGCAGCTCCAGAGCCGACTGACTGATGCTGTCGGCGGCCAGCGCGACGGCTGCGAGCGCGGCGGACGCGCCAGGCTGTCCGTACTGCGCCAACCTCAAGCTGCTGCGCGAGATTCTGCCGCCCAAGCGCTGCGACTACGTAGGTGGACGAGTGGCACGCGCTGTGTATGGGACTTACTTGGCCGACTAACGGACTGCTTGTGGACGACAGTGCCGCAAGTGGCGATGCCAGTTCTGCACGCTCAAGTTCCCGCTCATGGGCGTGCGCAAGGTGCTGCCCAAGGTCCTCAAGGGCAACTCGCGCATCTGTCTCCAGTGCTTCAACCACTACTGGCACCAGAACGGACTTACGACGGGCGGCCGCCTCACCAAGCACGTTTCGCTGCCCGAGCTCGGCGAGACGCACAGCCACCGCGGACGAGAATCGATGATGGGCCGAGAGTCATTGTTTGAACGCGGACGCCGAGAGTCGCTGCTTATCGACAACATATGGGCCAACAACGCCTCGTTCACGGACGGAGACGCCCCTCGGCTGTCGTTTCTCAACGAAAGCGCCGACGCGACGACGACCCCAAAAACGTCGCAGCAACAAACGGCACCACCGCAACAGCAAAATGGCGCGGTTGCTGGTGTCCTACATCGCTGTGCGTCCAGCCTGGGCATGGCGGTTACCCATGACCCAACTGGAAGTGGGCTCATCACGGCCATTGATCTGTGGATGTCGCTGTTTGCAGCCTCCATCCTGCTGGTCATTGCGGTAGCGGACGGGTTCTCGTTCCAGCAACGGGTCTGCTACTGTGTTGCGACGTACGGACTCTTTTTGACGCTGCATCCATGGCTCCACGCTGGCCACAGCAGCAGCCCTTCCGAAGTGACCAAGATTGTTGGAGTTGTGGAGGACCCACCCAAGGACACCACCAAAAACGATAGTCCGGCGACTGCCGAGCTCATCAAGGTCTCACCGAGCGGCCTCCCGCCTATTCCCAAGGACTACCTGAGCAAGAAGAAGGAGATCGAGAGCATTGTGGCGTACTACATGGGCCCGAAGTGTCCCTGGAAGAAGGCACGGTCGTCCGAAGCATGTACCATCTACGAGTTGCCAGACAACAAGCCGCCCTATCTATTTAAGCTGGTGCGTTGATGGCTCGATCACCCTCAATTTGTTTGTTTGTTTGTTTGCTTGCTTGCTTTTTCTTCTCAATCTAACCATTTCTTTTCTTGATCTCCAGGAAACGTTTGTCACGGGCATCTCTATGACCGACTTCATGACGTTCATTCGCAGCAAGGAATCGAGGGACCGTGTCGTTTGGGATGTGAACAACGCCTCCTTCGAGATGATTGAAGAGTTCGATTGCGAGGACTCGAAAGTCTCCGTCTGCGTCAACACCCAGCAGTCCTTCCTCGGCGGCCTCGTGGCTCCTCGGGACTTTTGCATGCTCTACATTGACCGGCCTGACATGCTCATTTTCACGAGCGTTGAGCACCCCAAGGTCCCACACCGACAGGGCATTACGCGAGGCCACTTGCATATATCCATGTTCACGTGCAAGGAGGCCAAGGACGCGAATGGAACGTCAGGCTTTATCGTCACCAACGTTGGGCAGGCGGACGTTCGTGGCAGCCTTCCCGGTCGGATGCTTTACAAAGGCACGATGGACAACATGGAAAACGTGTTCAAGATCTTCCGCGACGCTGGCAAGCTCTTTCAGACGGCGCCACGCGCTTAGTATGGTTACTTTACCATTGCACGCGCTGAACTGCTGAACGTACTCCTATTCGAGCAGATCAGCTGCGGGCTGTTATCATTGAGTCAACAAGTATTTGTTTGAGTCATCTTGTGTTAATCGTTTCTGCTCCTTCACGCTATGACACGCAAAGCTGGTCTGGGGCCTTGCTTACGGAGATCCGGGGGAACAATTTTCTCGTAGTAGTGATCGACATGGTCGTCGTAGAGCTTTTCGAGCACAGCGCGGTAGGTTGCTTGCAACGTTTTGATGTCGTCTTCGGTAGGATTTGGAGTCAATTCAACGTTGATAGGCTCTCCGGTCACAATGTGGAGCGGCACAGGTCGAGGAAGAGGACCAAACGGGATGCCGAGAGCACCAGCGCCTATAATCAAAGGCGGGGAAAATTTGAAAACCGAGAGAAACACTTCTTGGATGGATCGAAGCAGCGAGCCTTTTGGGTTTGAGACCTGTGAAAGGCAGTGACCATTGTACTAGTCAATTCTCTGTGGTAGTGAAGACGAACCGCACTGTCCTCACCTGATAAAACAAATCGCTCTCGCCAAAAACAAACACCGGGACGAGCGGAGTTCCCGTCACAAGTGCGAGTCGAATAAACCCCTTGCGCTTGTTCAGAATAATATTGTTTGTTCCGGGGTGCGCATCAAGTGCCTGATAGAGATCAGATATGAAACAAGTGAGTTCTTCGAAGCTCGATCTTCTCCTGAAAACAGAAAATAGTCTGTACTTCTGCAGCGCCTCCAATAACAACTGCGACCGAGCGCTGCCGCTTGAGTACTGCAGCCAACGACCGAAAACTTGCGTCTACAAATCCAACAGCGAGCAGCAAGTCGCGCCAGAACGGCATCAGGAAGTTGATGCTGACCTACAGGATCATATCATCAGCAAAGTTCACAGGCAAGACTTTTCCAAGTCACTCTGCACGCACTGTTGCGATGGCAACATCAAGGTCTCCACAATTTCTGGACAATCGAGCAGAGTCCGCTGCCTGCGCACAGAAGCGTCAGTAAATTGCTAGCAGTGAGGTGTTCACGGATCACGCGCGACCTACAAACGAGAGCCAGGCGCTGACCCCGATGATGCCGTGAGGGTGAATAGCAAAGAGATAGCGTTTCTTGGCATCCAAAGGCTGCTCATGCTCCACCGAGAGCGGAAAGTACGCGCCAAAATGGTCCCACCACCTGATGTATCGTGTAGATGACGAAGAGTTGGTGATCGCCAAAACATCGATACCGAAGGAAAATCGCTACGCACCATCCTCGGCGGAGCGCAAGAACCGGGCGTCCTCTTCCATCAGTCGCGGCGGTGTCAACTTTAACTGCCCACGCCGTGAGCTGGTGCAGCGTTCCATGGATGAGTCAGTGAGTCATGACAATTTGCCAAGCTTCCAGCGTACCACTGCGATCAGAGCCCATGCGAGCGGCCCGCCGAAAAGCAGCAGGAGCCCATTGAGGCTCGCCACGAACAGCACAAAGGCCGTGAACGCCACCATGGACACCGTCACGCGGCCGCTAGTGGCCGCAGACGCTGAAGGAGAGCACATGAGCTGCAGCAAGTCGACCGACGCGGAATGCCAGCGGACGCGATGGAGACGCAGAGAGAAGAGATGATGAAAGCGAGGAGCTACCCGTGTCGTAACTTCTGCAGCGGCCAATGACGCCGCGCAGAAGCCTCCATTTACAGCCAATTGCGAGCGATAGCGTCGAGCGGGAAGACTCCTGTCGTCAGTTCAAGTTGCTGCGAGTCCAGCGTGGCATTTTGCCCATCCTCGCGCAATGATCTGCTGAAGACAATCGCAGGAACTCCTCATGAGTACTCAATGGAATTGCATTTGCATTAGCATCGAAATGGCGAAGGGATCACGGCTCCATGACACCAAGCATCTACAGCAGAATGTCTCGCTTGCGCAACTCGTAGGCGACCTCGGCGGCCGACGGGCGGTCCTTCGGCTCGAACGCCACGCACCGGCGAGCGAGATCGAGCAGCCTGGGAGGACACGAGTCGCTGAAGCTCACCTCGAGCGTCTCGGTCGCGACGCCCTGGAGAATCGCAAAGTCGCTCAGCTTCTCGCCCGCGGAGTTGGTCGCGTCGGCAAACGGCAGTTGGTGGGTGTCGAGCTCCGAGAGGATAATGCCAAAGGCGTAGATGTCCACCGCCTCCGTGTAGCGTTCCTCGCCTCGAGCAAGCTCCGGAGCGAGCCATCGAGCCGTACCAACACCGGTCGTCATGCTTTTCGCTCGCTTCGTCGCAGACACGCCGAAGTCGCCCAACTTGGCACCGTTCTTCGAGTCCAGCAGGATGTTGCGCGATTTGAGGTCGCGGTGGATAATCACAGGGGACAGCGAGTGCAAGTACACAATGGCGTCAATCGCGTCGATCGCGTACTCCAGCTTTGGTGAATACTTCCAGCTGAGACCAGGGTTCGCTTCGAGGAACGATCGGAGGTCTCCGCGGTCCATGTACTCTATCACCGCCAGCATATCGACCAGTTTTGTCCACGCGACGCCAATGAACCGCACGATCTTTGGGTGTTCAAGCCACGCCATGAGCTTGATCTCGCGCAAGAAGTTCTCGCTCGTCTCGACAGAAACCTGGTCCTGCAGCAGCCGCTTGACTGCCACCTTGTGTCCACGGTACTTTCCGATCCAGACCTCGCCAAACGCTCCCTGAGACAGCTTCTGCACCAATGCAACAGCGTCGTAGTCAATACGCCACGTGACCAGGATCGGGTCATTGGACGGGAAAAGCCGATCTGTCACGGCGAGTTCCTTTTGGTAATCGGCGCGCTTGTCGTTGTCGAAGAACAGCGGAGTCTCCTCGTGCAACACTTCGCGGTATCGCTGCGACCGCTTCTTAAAGATGTAATCGTAGACTGCGCGAGCAATGCCGCCAACGACGCCGAGCGAGACTAGCGCCGTGACTGCAGCGGCAGCGCCTCCAATGATAAGGATGATGACTGCGTATGTGAGGAACTTCTTGGTCGTGCTAGAGTCGGCGTTGGGTGGCAATCCCGGGATGATGACGCCTACTGTCGGTGCTGGTGTTGAGTGATCACGAGGTACGACGCCAGGGTCGGATGCTGCTTCGACATCCAAGCGGCACACGCCCCGGCCCTTGAGGTACACTAGCGTTCCTTCTTCGCACGCCGTGACATCGGCAAAGCCGACGTGCAGTTCCGAAAGCCCCGCAAAAAAGTCGAATTGCGCTGTTGTCATGGACACGATCTGGAATTCGTTCTTGGTCATGAAGAGTGAATCAAGCACCACGGAAGTAAAAACTGCGCTGGGGAATGCCGTCAGGGTGTTTGAGGAGAGGTCCCTGAGTGAATCGAATTGTCAAGCGTCAGACTTCTAGGTACACGTGAGCAGCTCGCCGTCACTGGCAAGCAAACGCACAAGCTCGTCAACGCGGGTAGCGACACGTTGTACTCGGTCAGCACATTGTTGGACACGTTCCTGTCAATAGTCCATCAAACCCGTCAGCATCGCTCGCTCTCACAAGCCAGTATAGTCACCAACATCTCCAGCGCGCGATACGCACAGCTTTGTAAGCGTTGCGGCAGAGGCGATGACACCCTCCACGTCATCCAGGCGGTTATATGGCAAGCTCCTGCTCCACACCACCAGCACCAGCGTTAATGCTCTCTCTTCCAGCCCACAGCACCGCGCTCCGCAGCACGCACAGCTCCTGCAGCTGCTCCAGCGCGAAAACCTCAGCCGGGACTTCGCTCAGGTTGCACCTCGCGAGCGTCCTGAATTGGCATCCACCACTCCACTCAGCATCCCCACTCTCTCTCTCTCTCCTCATCACACCCCCACTGCCATCTCTTACAGCCGCTGCACGGTCGGCGGGAGCTGCAGCGCGCCGACTCCATACAAGTCCCAGTTCTCCAGCGTCCTGCATCCATCCACCCCCACGTCAGCCTTCATCTCCTCGCAATTTTTTTTTTTTTTTTTTCCCACAAAAAAAACTCCACGCACACGTCCGTGTAAACGTCTCCAGGCGCGAAGAAGGCGCCATCAGGGCGCTCGCCGCGGCCAGAGAAGCTGTAGCTGCCGCCCCAGACCCGCGGGTGAGGGTCCAGGAAGAAGCCGCCGGCCCGCGGCGCGTCCAGCGCCAGCGCCAGCAGCGCCACGCGCACCTTCGCCATGTTCTCGCGCGGGTTCTTTTCCGACTGACGATTGCAAAAGTGGGTTGCCGCTTCATCCTAGACGCGCGGGTATCAATGTGGTAGACACGCGTCCATGTTGAAGTCGACGCTTGGTGGAAGGAAGAGCTCATGGACGCCGCCGACCTGCTGCGCTGCTACGGGGAAGACGCGAGCCTGGAGGCCCGCGTGGCGTTCCTGGTGGACAAAGTGGCGGCGCTGGAGCAGGCGAGGACGTGGAAGAAGGTGCTGCTGGACGAGGCGCTGCGCCCCGAGCACGCAGTTGCTGACCTGCAGAGCTCGAGCGCCATGGGAGCCATGGAGCACCCGCTGCTATACTCGCTCGCAGACAAGCTGGGGATTGTCAGCGCGGTCAAGCGTGCAGTCATCGAGCTCCACTGCGAGGCCAAGCAGCAGGTCGTAGCGGCGGCCAGGAGACACCACGCGCACGTGGCGAAGAGCGCGACGCGGAGCAGAGAGAGGCAGGCGCCAGCAACGACAGCGGACTCGAAGGAGCGAGCGGAAATGGTGAAGGCGGTGACCGCTGCGAGAGATGCGTGGGAGGCCATCACCAGGGACGAGATGCTCAAACTCGCGGCGGAGCTCAAGAAGCCGCTGCGAGCGATGCGGCAGACGGAAGCGCCAACCCAACGAATGGCGGAGCAGCTCGTGGAGGCAGATGTACTCGAGTTGAGTGAGTTTAGTCTTCTCGAGAGCGAGGGTATGCAACAGCAGCCCAAGAGGCAAAAGCTGAGCGTCAACCGATTCCTTTATGACGGGTAAGTCAACTTGTTGTACGGGTTTCCATTGCTTAGACAAGTAGTTGCCTCTAACAACAAGGCAGGAATGATCTGTTGCACGCGCTTCAGGCCCTCAAGACGCCGAATCGATCGCCAGATACCACCGTCAGTCCGTCCTGGGGTACGTCAAACGATCTCGAGCGAATAGTTCACACATGTTAACTGTTTGTGCCCGAGTACAGGCTCCATGCAGCTACGGTTGTTTCCAGCGCTGTCTCCTGCCGACTGGCGTCGCACATTTGCAGAGCTCTCTCCAGATGTGGGGCAGATTGGACTGGACGACCTCTTCTTGTCTGAGCGCCCCCAATTTGTAGCAGAGAAGATTCGCGTGGGAGAGCTTGTGTTGACTCACCACAGCATCACCATGGCGAGGCAGTACGCCAAGACAGGATGCCCCACCCACCTCCGAGCACAGGTATTGTTCACGACTGCTCTCCTGTTTTGCACTTTGCTCATATGCCCCATGTGCCTACATCGCACCCCTAGATGTGGAGCCAGACGTTAGCCGTGTGCGTCTCGGCCAAGGACCGCAGTTACTTCCAGTCGCTGCAGGATCTGGCGGATCGCTGGAGTTATCTCACAGATGACATGTACCTACTTGACCTCCAGCGAACGATCGACAGCTCCGATTACTTTGTGTTCGAGGACATCCTCAAGCCGGCGATCCTCGCCTTCACACGCGACGCCCATGTCAAGGACGCAGCTCCTCGAGTGAATGGTGCCGTCCTAGAGTCGAGCAACCCAATCGTCTCCGTCGACAGCGTGCCCACTCTCGCAAACGATTCGATTCCGCCCAATGGAGTGCTTCCCTTCAGTGGACTCATTATGTACTTGGCGCCGCTCACCTACGTCACCACCGACATGGTCGAGTTGTACTTCCTTTTTCGCGAAATGTATGTGCGCTACTGGAGCGAGCTCAACTGCATCAGCACCGATTCGGGCACTATCTTGCACCTGTGCCAACTCTTTGAAGATCTAGTGGGTAGATCCACTCCCACCGCTGTCTTCCATCTCGTGAACATTGGGATTTCACCGCTCGATATCGCTTTCCCATGGATCCAAAACGCGTTCTCTGGCGTGCTTCAAATCGACCAGGTGCTGCTACTTTGGGACCGAGTGATTGGCTTCGACTCAGTGGAGATTATTGCGTACATGGCGGCAGCACTTTTTCACTTTCGTGCTGACGAACTCGTATGCATAATGACCCGCGACGCACTCGACGATCTCTTCGCAGAGTTGATGGAGATCCAAGTCATACCAGTACTGCAAAGCTACCTCTTTTTCGTAAACAACATGAGCTAGCCGGTACAGTAGCTTAGCAATTTAGTCGTAGACAGGCATGAAGGCGCGACCTAGACGTCGAATGCAGCATAGAATGCTACTACGAAAGCTTTCGTAGTCCACATACTGTGGTAGATACAATGTTTTCGTTTCGTGGCAAATCCGTGGCAGCTTCCCCACATGCTCTGCTGCCTCGAAGTCCTCTTGAGGATTCGCGCCGTCTCCGACCACAATCCGTATCCGCTTTCTGGCGCTGCATTCCGGGGTCTCCGGTTGAGCCTCCTCCGCCGCAGGAAAGAATAACAAGTTTGCTGCTGTCAGCGTTTGGGTCATGAAGAGCAGCAGCAATTGCTGCTCTTCGTTAACCAGTTCCGTCGACAGACGAGCAAACCACGACGGTAATGGATTTACGCTCTCGCCGGCATCCGATTCCTCGCTGGCATCCGATTCCTCTCTGGCGTCTGTCGCGTTCGTGTCGGCAATCCACTCCACCGCAGTATCCCAATCGATCACGCACGCATTTAGCGTAATTTCGGAGGATGCATTTTGTAGAATGCGGAACTCATCAGCATGCAGCAACGAAAGCGTCAAAGGCATGACACTGTTGAATCCGAGCTTGAAAGACCGACCGACAGCAGTCCAGTAGCTTTTGCTAGGGCTGTCGCCACCACCGGGGTTTTCAGGTGCCTCTTCTGAAAATACACCTTCGAGGAACCATGGCGAAAAGTTGAAGACACTGCTGGTTGGGATGGAGTGCACAACAAAATGTGCCATTAGCTCCCCAAGTACGTACAAGTCCATCAGTCGAATTTGAACGGTGTCTTTCGTCATACCGCAAAACGGCGACTTTTTCGAGCTGGCAATCGCCGAGTTATCTGTGTCATCCTGGTTTCCACGGATCAATACACCCGGTACTTCTCGAAGAATGTCCGCTGCCAGCCGAATGAGTACCAACTTGACGTTGGACGCATCGTACGTCATCGTCCTACCTCTGCTAGACGTCATCGCAAACACGAACGGCATGCGAAAGTCCGACGGTTCTAATGTGCTCGCAATTTTAACAAATTGACGCCAAAAAGAAGTCTCAAGCGAACTTGTCATTGTGAACTGCATCTTCTTCACTGGAGTTTCTGCGCTTTGAGGTGGAGTCAGTGACGGTATAATCTGCTCATAAATTAAATCCAGCTTGTTGTCGAGGCGTAGCATGAACTTGTTTGTCAAAAAGATGCCGTCCATTCGCTCGATGCGGCTAGGATCAGCGCTGCACCAGTCGTTGATCATGTTGAAAGATGTCGGATCGAGCACGATCCGGCGCTGCCACTGCCGCACAAGTCCTTGGTGGTGATGTCGCGGCAACATCCGATGCAACCGAGAGATTTGCTTGGTTAATTTGTGGTGCATGAACTCCCGAATGCAGGACGCGTCTGTGGCATATAGCAGCGCAATACGTCCCGATGTATCCTTGGCCATAATATCCACGCCAAACTCCAACAACCGCTGAATACACTGCAGATTGTTCGTCATACCTGCGACGTGAAGTGGAGTTAATCCTTCCATCGCGGATGCATCCAGGTCGGCAAGCCCAGTATTCCCAAGGTGTACGATTCCTTCATGGTTCCCTGCCGCCGCTAAAAAGTGAGCTGCCGTCCATCCTCGAGCGCTTTGCTTGCTTAAACACAACCCAAAGACATCGAAGTCTAAAATGACATCCAACGCCTTCTTGAAGTTCACCGTCACATCGTTGGTCAAGTATTCTTCGTCACTCGATTTGAACGTTGCCCGACTCAAGATCATTAGCGGCAATAAGCCCTCGCCAGACTTTTGGTGCAGTGTCGCAGAGTTAAACCCCAATACGAGACTCATAATCTCGGCTGTCCATTTGTTCACCGCTTGACACGCGTAGTGGATTGGAAAGTTCGACTTGAAATCGCAGCTGCCTGCAAGCCCCCTGTCTCGACGAAGAATTGGGATGCACAGTGCATTTAGCTTTGTAGACTTCAGCATAATGTGCAGTGGCGTTACTCCATTCACGTTGAGCTGGTCAAGCAATTTGGGCTCGCGTTCCAGAAGTAGTCGACAGCATTCTGAGGAGCCACCCAAGGCAGCGTGATGAAGCACATTCTGGCTCATACTATCAGTCGCTAAGATGCTACCCATCAATCCTGCCTCTGGTCTGGAGAGGATATGAGTTAGCCCATCTTTTAGCCCGTGCCGAGCAATCTTCATCGGCAACGTCACTCGGTTCTTCTTCGCGTGAAGCCACTCATCTCCGTGTTTCTTTCGCTTAGTCGCCTCATCTAAAAGGGCGAGCAACTGGGTAATGTTGTGGCTTTCGCAACACTGGAACATCCACTCAATCAAACGACGAAAAGCGCGCAATCTCCTAGCACCAAATGCCCGACGATCACATCTTGAACACTCATAATCCTCCACATCGTCAACGAACGTGCCGTCGTCGGAAACCAAAGCGCCAACACAATCTGCATGCTCACATACTTCACATTTCACACACTTCAACCACCGACCACAGTAGTCTCCCACAGAGGTGGCGCCGCAATCACAGTCAATTTTACCCGGTTTCTCGAGAGAAGCAGATGCTTTATGCAAATCACTGGCAGGAAACTCGTTTCGCTTCAAGAAAGATAGCACGCCACCCGGTTCATCGCCTAGTTCGTCGTCCACAGGAATAGGTCGTGGGGACGGCAAATGCTTGCTCTTTTGATGCGGGCTGTGAGAATTTCCATTTTCATCGTGCTTGTGTTTGTGCTTTTCAGTACGCTTGTCTTTGACGTTGCCTTCAGTATCGATTTCAAGAAGAGTGGCGTCGACAATACTATCTCCTGTTGGCTCCTTTGAATGCGCTTGGCGAAGGCGCTTTCTGCTCTTCTTTGGCTCTTGTTGAGAATTGCCTTTATTGTTTGCACTGGTATTGTCTTTGCTGGAGTGAGTTGGCTTCTGAATCGACGGTGGTCGCGACAGAATTGGCAAGTCGTCATCGTCATCGTCGTCATCGTCATCAACGTGAGAATGTACCAACCGCTTTCGCTGCCTACTACGCTCCTGGTTTGAAGGGGAAAGATTCTTGGAGCCTCGGTCGTGATTTAACTCTTTGTTAGGAACCTGCGGTCGATCATCGCGTTGTCTTGATTGAGTAGGCGAGTTTTCTCGTATCCTTCCGGTAGAACTAGTAGCATTGGAACCGTTTGATCGTACACTTGCAGTTGCACTGATACGTGAGGTCGAATTCTCTGGCATCGATCTGGCTGGTTGGCGATCTTGCGCGCTTGGCTGTTGATGTGCACGACCGTTGAGCTCAAGACGCGCGACTGGCTGCGCACTAGGTCTATCATTTTGTGGCTGCGCCTGCTCCATTGGTCTATGTGGTGTCGGGGCAATCGACCTTGACTGTTGTGGGAATGAGGGTGGCGGCGTCCTGAGCGGTGGTTGGTCCATCAGATGTGCCAACGGTGCCTGAGCAGGCCGAAATGGCTGCTGTTGTTGGAGGCGCTGCTGTTGCTGAATCACCTGCTGCTGGTGTTGCTGTAGTCTATGGTTGGGGTGTCCGTATCCCCCTGTTACCTGCTGCGGAGGCATTGTAGCCATCGACGGTTGGTCTCGCTGCGCGTATGTTGGCTGCAAATGTTGCTCGCTCGGCCTGTGTCCCAATACTTGCTGCGCCGATATTGATCGCGCTGATGGTGCATAGCTTCTACCAGAAGGTGCTGTATTCTGCATTGCCACTGGAGCAGCAGCTGGTGTGACTGGTCGCGACGGTATCCGATACGCTGTCGACGGCGCGGGCTGTGGAGACGGTTGAGGCGCGCTGTCGAGCCCCGACACGTTGGGCTTGACATCCGGTCCGGCGGTTGATGCGGGTTGCGCCTGTGGCTGCGTCGGCGCGCGCCTCCTGCGTAGCGCCTGGTAGAACCGCTGGAACTCCTTGTGGTAGAGCCACAGCTCGACCTCGGTCTGGTGCGCGAGGAGGCTCGCGGGCAATATGCGCGTGCGCAGCGCCCACGAGTTGACGCTGTTGACGTAGAACGCCTGCAGCAGGTGTGCGTGCGCGGCCAGCACGACCTCTACGGGCAGCCACGTCTCCATGCCGTTGCGCCAGCGCACGAGCACGAGCTCCCACCGCACGGGCGTGGGCGGCGGCCAGCTGCACTCGACGAGGTCGAGCACCTTGAGCAGGTCGCCTGGCGCGACCACAGGCATCGCGAGCAGCTTGACGTCCGCGAGCGTGAGCACGCTGGCCGCCGTCTTGGTGTACAGGTCGCCCTCGGCCGACATGACGATGAACTTGCGCACGAGCGAGAAGCGCGCGTACAGCATTCGCTGGCGCTCGTCCGCGTGCACGAACAGCCGCTCCAGGAACGCGCGCGGCAGCGCCGACCGGTAGCGCAGGTCGCCCGTGCGCGGCAGCACGATGCGCAGCGGCCGCACGCTTGGCGGGGGCAGCGCCGGGTACTGCTTGGACCGCATGTCGGTCGCCATGCTCGCCCGCCTTTCTCGTCCTTTGGGCGCGTCACTCGCTGCGCTTGGCCAAGATGCTCGCACAAAACAAATTACCGCTTTGCACCCGTCGTTCCCAGCATAATTACAAATACGTAGCTAAACTTACTGCTTTAGAGGCATCTATCCCGCCAATCACAGCGCGTCAAACGCACAAAGAGACTACCCAGTAGTCACTTTTCTCCCCCACTCCGCGGATTTCCACACGTCACGAGAAGCGAGAGGCTCCCCCGCTCGGATCCCGACCATGCCGCTCGCGCCGCCGCCTGTGGCGACGCCACCGCCGCTGGCGGGTGCGAAAGGCGGCAGCGACGAGCAGCAGGCGGCGCCGGCGGTGCGCGTGGCGCTGCGGCGGCACACGACGGGCGCCGTGACGCTCGGAGACACGGGCGACGTGGCCATCGAGACGGACGACGTGGACGTGGAGCTCATCCACAGCGACACGTACCGGCAGGTGCTGCGCCACTCGAGCGTGCTGCTGGCGGGCGGGCTGGCCGGCAGCGTGGGCAAGACGGTCACGGCGCCGCTCAGCCGCCTCACCATCCTCTTCCAGGTCCACAGCATGGTCTCGACGCGCCACACGGACCGCTACTCATCCAGCGTCGTCGGCGCCTTCAGCAAGGTGCTCAAGAACGAGGGCGTGCTCGCGCTCTGGAAGGGCAACGGCGCGAGCGTGCTCCACCGATTCCCCTACTCGGCCGTCAACTTCTTCACCTACGAGATGGTCAAGGCCGGCATCGTCGCGCAGGGACACCCGAGATTCACCGACAGCGCGTCGCTCACGCTCTTCGCCTCGGGCGCGATCGCCGGCGGCGTTGCTACCATCGCATGCTACCCGATCGACCTCATCCGCACGCGCCTGGCCACGCAGCTCAACACGGAGGTGCGCTACCATGGCATCCGCCACGCGGCGCAGCGCATCTACGTGGAGGAAGGACTGCGGGGGCTCTACCGAGGACTCTTTGCCACGCTCATGGTGACGGTGCCCAACCTCGCCATCAACTTTACGCTCTACGACGCGCTCAAGGTGCGCATGCGCGACTTCCGCCGCCAGCAGCGCCTCGCGCAGGTCACGGGTGCCAGCGATGGCTCGGTTGCCGTCGTCGACATTGACGACATTGATGAGGCCGACCAGACGGTTGGCGTGGTTGACACGCTCGTGTGCGGAGGCGGCGCCGGTATCGCGTCCTCGCTCGTGACGTTCCCGATCGACGTGGTGCGCCGCCGCCTGCAGATCTCGGCCATCCACTCGGCCACGTCAGGCATCCCGACCACGCCCATGGGTATCGCGCAGGAGCTCTGGGCAACGCAGGGCGTGCGCGGCTTTTACCGCGGCCTCACGCCAGAGCTCATGAAGGTCGTTCCTATGGTCGGCATCACGTTCGGCATGTTTGACCGCTTGAAGAAAGTCATGGTCGTCGACTGACCAAAGCAATAAAATACACAACTCTCGGTGTTTCACAGCGACTACCGATCCGGGGCGGATCGGCCGACCCGAATCCTGCCTGTTAATCAGGCAATATCCAGGCGGGAGCAACTAAGCTAGCAAGCGTCATGTACGACTGTCACGACGACCGACCACGCGAAGGGCACTGACGATGACGATGATGGCGATCGCCAGGTATGAGTCCTTGTCTCAGCCCTTGACAACGCGACGCCGTGAGTGTCCACTGTAATCCTGGCCGCTCCAAGGGGCTGGCTGGCACGAGCTCTCAGCTCCGGCCCCAACAGGCAGCTCGTCTGCTTCGCTCGCTCGCATGTGGTAGTGAGTGAGATGTGAAGAAGCACGCGGATGCACGCATCTACTATTTAGAGTCACGCATAGAGTGTATTGCCGTATTACATAGTGTACATCGAGCTGCTTCGACGCGTCTCCTTCTTCCACTGGAAGGAGCAGGCAGGCTGGGCGTGAAGAGCGAGGAGACGAACCACACGGGGGTAAAACAGATCGGCGATCGAATGTTCAACGAGACTGCACCTACCGCCGCGTGCTGAGGGCGCTCGGCGGCTCTAGTCGCTGCTGACTTGTAGAACTGTACGGCTCGGCCGACGCGGTCGGGTCGGTCGGTCGGTCGAGACTGTCCGTGTGTGTGTGTGTGTGTGTATCCTTCCCTCCTCTTCCTCTTGCTTGCATTTTCCCCCTCCACTCCCTCCCTCCCTTCCTCCTCCCCCTGCTTCTTCTTCTCCCTTGTAAAAAAAAGAAAGTCGGACGGCGCGCGCTTCAGCTCGGATCGTGTGCGTCGGACGGCAATCTTGGCTTCCCGTGGGCTTGGCTGGCTCGGCTCGCAGTTTGGCTCTCTGGATCGGTCGATTGAGGAGCCGCAATGCGCACCTCAATAGTTATAAAAGAATGGGGCCGTCGGCCCCGCCGCTCCCCTAGATGGACACGGAGCTGATCTTGGTGGGGCGCGCGGGTCCCCACTCGTTGTCGGGCTGCGTCCAGACGCCCTCTGGCGGGGGCATGCTGACCTCGAGCTCCCACGGGATGGCGTTGATCTCCTCCGTGTGCTTGAAGGTGAGCAGCACGGGCACGCCCTCGCTCTTGTCGAGCAGCGCGTTGATCTGGCGCAGCACCTGTCCACGCGACTTGTTGACCACGAGGCGGTGGTTGATGGCGTAGAGCGTGTCCCCGACGCGCAGCCCGCAGCTGGCCTCTGCCGGGCCCTTGTCGCCGCGCCAGTTGCTGGGCATGGGGCCCTGCAGGCGGTCGCGCGCCACGAGGCGCTTGGCGTCCAGCCGGTAAAAGTCCGTGACGACCACCTCGGCGTTCTGCATGAGCCGGCTGCCGCGCGTCTTGGCCACGAGCCCCATGCGCTTGAACAGGTCGCTCTTGCGCACGCCCGGCGCCTCCAGCAGCCGCAGCTGCCCGCGCGGGCCCACCTGCACCGTCTCGATGCCGTCCTCGCCCTCGCTCGCCGCGCCGCCCAGCCGCACCTCCGTCTGCCGGTCGTGGCTCAGGCTCGTCGCGTAGATCGGCCCCACGTAAAAGTCACCGCCGCCGGGCACTCCGCTGCGCGACCAGCCCTGCCCCATGGCGTCGTCGTCGTCGCCGCCGCCACCGCGCGCTCGCTCGGTCTGCTAGTGTCGCCGCCGCGTTACCGCGCCGCCAATGTATGGAAAGTTCCCTTTGCCCGCCCGCCCACCCCTCGCGACTCGCGACTGACTACTGTCCCGAATTCGAACACTTCTATTCGGGACTACTATAAGGTACACACGGGGTAAGTAGCGTGTCCATAGACGAGGCACGATGGGTTCCCGCGGTCCCGCACATAACCGGTCTGGATGTATACTCTCCTTACAAATGCAAATACACATGTCGCAGATGTATATCTGCCTATCCGGACAGTGGGATCGTCAGCATAGCGCGAGGCACATAGACAAGCGCAAACTATACACCACGTATCCGGACAAATCCGGACACCACAAATTCAACATGCTCCGTTTCGCACTTAAGCGGGAAGAACGTGCCCCCGCCACTGCAACAAAACGCAATGCCCTGCAGCCTCAAGTTAAGGAAGGTGGCGACGGGCCGGCAGTCGACGACATGCGGCGCCTGTCGCGGCCGCTAGCGGCGCTCTCGACGGCCCACAGCGCGCTGGGCTCGCAGGAGATGCGGCCCGTGACGCGCCGTCTGGCCGACGGCGTGCTGCAGGGCAACCGCACGGCGCTGAGCCGCTCCATCACGCTCGGTGCGTCCCCTCCCCCGCGCGCTTCAACGTGATCGATCCGCCGGCGTCCACTGACGCTGCGCGCAGTCGAGTCGACGCTCAAGAGCGACGAGCGCCAGGCCGAGCTGCTGCTGGACGAGGTGCTCGCCAAGCGCCGAGAGGCCAGCGCCGACGTCCACCAGGCCGCGCTCCCGACCTTCCGCGTGGGCATCGCCGGCCCGCCAGGCGCTGGCAAGTCGACCTTCATCGAGACGCTCGGGCAGTTCCTCACGGCCAGGAACCACAAGGTCGCAGTGCTCGCCATCGGTGCGCTGTCTCGACTTGCTCGATTGCTTTTTCCCCGACAGCTCTACTGACGCACGCGCTGGCAGACCCGTCCTCGTCGCGCTCGGGAGGCTCCATCCTCGGAGACAAGACGCGCATGGAGTACCTGAGCAACGACCCCAACGCGTTCGTGCGCCCGTCGCCTTCAAGGGGCACGCTCGGGGGCGTCGCGCAGCACACGAACGACATTGTGCTGCTGTGCGAGGCTGCAGGATATGACATCGTGCTCGTCGAGAGCGTCGGCCTCGGACAGTCCGAAATCGTCATCGATGATACGGTCGACATGGTCATGCTGCTGGTACCGCCGGCAGGCGGAGACGAGCTCCAGGGATCCAAGAAGGGCATCGTCGAGATCGCCGACATCATTGTAGTCAACAAGGCCGATGGCGAGCTCATGATGTGAGTACACGCGCTGACAAATGTGGTGCTTTCATTAACCTGACAGCCTCATGGCGCTTCGTGCTAGCCCTGCCAAGCGGACAGCCATGGACTACAAGCACGCGTTGCAGCTCATGCGTCGCAAGGACCCGGATTGGGGCCCAAAGGTGCGTGCTTGCAATCAACAATCATGCTGGTCTATGCCCCCAGAAGCTTATCCGTGTGACGGACTGCCTGGCTGCAGGTGAAAATGATATCGGCTAGAGAGAACAAGGGCATCGACAAAGTGTGGGAAATCATTGAGGAGTACCGAGCCCACATGAACAGCCTTGGCAAAGTGAGTGTTGGTTTCGCTGCTTTTGTTTTTTCATCAACTCCCTTGACAGAACGCTAAACTGGCGCCACCACATCCCAGGTCGCGCAAAAGCGCAACACACAGAGCTCGAAATGGATGTGGAATCAGCTAAACGAGCAGCTCATGCGCTCAGTTTCGCGCAACCCGACCGTGCGGCTCAAGGCCGAGAAAATGAACGACGACCTCGTGCGCGGCTACATTAGTCCCCGTTCAGCTGCTGCGAATGTGCTCGAGTTGTTCCTGGCGTCTGAGAAAGCGCGAACCTCAGAGGCGTAAGTGGTCGTGGAAAAAAGAGCGAGCAAATCAACTCCATTTGCGGAGCCACACGGCCACATTGAACCTATCAAAGGCATCGAGAGATCTATTGTGAATGGAAAGTACTCAGCTACTGCAGGCATATAGTGTAAGGACGGACCTATGTATTTCGTACATGCCGCTGGCTCGGCCTCTACTGCTACAGGTGCGGATTCTCGGCTACCGATCGCTATTGGAGCACACTTGGCGCCTATAAGTAGATGGAAGTCGCCGGTGGGATCTGCTCGGTTGAGATCATGGCAATACCCATTGATGGTTGTGCCCGGAATGACGGCGAGCTATTTTGTTGTAGCATAGCGTAGCACGACAAAACCTGAAGCGCACACAGCTCGGCTTCGATGAGACTTGATAAACGGCGACGAACATTTGGGGATGCCTTCTCAATTAGTTCCTCTTGGGACGGCAACAGCTCAAGGACCACTGGCTTGTTCAGTCGTCGCTGCTTCATTGGAGACTCAGACGGGTAGTCGTTAACAGTTGCAGTCGAATCCAGCAGGGGGTCACTAGGAGGCATTGGCAGTCCACGTTTCTTGCTGGGAGTAGAGCGGATATTCCCCGCCGCCCCAAATCCACCGAATACGGTTGGTGGAGATACTCCTTGAGCAATAGAAGTGTGCACCTCAGCAGTCGGCGTAGGCGCTAAGACCAGTGAACTGGCTGGTGGAGCCGGGATAATCCGCTTTTGCAAAGGCCTTCGCTGCTCTGCGTTCGGCTTTGGATCGTTGTTGTCAACATCTTCGTCGCCACTGTTGACTGCAGTGGAGGATCCACCGTCGCTAAAGTATCCGTACATGGATGGCGCCGCAAGCGAATCCAGATTCGAGGAAACAAGGTCCCTCCGCCCTTGACGGCGCAGCTCTTCGTCGCGCGCGAGCTTCGCAAAGTATTTTTGCGCATGGCTGCGAATTTGCGCCGATGTGCGCGTCTTGATCTTCGATGCAACCTTCTTCCACTCTCGTCCGTACAATCGCAAGCCAGCCAGGAAGCTTTGGTGCTCCTGTTCAGTCCATCGCCCACCGTTCATTCCCGTGTTCGCTTTCGAGTGCGTGCTTGCCTTTGACTTTGTCGTCGCATCTGTTATAGCATCGGGTGGCAAAGTCTCTGCCACTGCTTCCGATTGGACTGGAATTCCGGCGGACAACGAGTCCAGCAATGATTGCGCTGGCTTCTCTGACGGCGCAAGCTGCACCGGTGCGTGAAGACTAGGGGGCGAGGAAGTCAGAGGTGCCAGTGACGGCTCGCACATGGCTTGTAGGGCCGAAGCAGTCGAGGTTGTTGCAAAGTCGGCGTCCATGGGGTTCGAATGCGCTGGGGAGCTGGCAAAAAGGATACAGGCGCCTCGGTATCTTTCCCCACTCGCAGAGCTTCTGCGCTCGCACAGATCGAAACGGATGCAAAAGAAAGATTTGGCCACAACGTGAGTTTCGTGCTCGAGACTTTGAGTTTGAGCGCGTTTGTGCTCGGAGCCGTTGAGATCCCGCGCCAAAAATCGATCTCAAAGCCGACTCGCTCAGTGCTTGATATCTCCAAAGGGCAAAGATGGATGCAGGGCGTTACGAGGGACTTGTGACGCTCCGAATCCAACTCTGGTGCCATAGCCAGAGTGCTGTGAACCTTGAGGACCAACCGCCGCCACTATAAATACGGTGGTTGGTCGCAATCCCATCCAGCCAGCTTTATCCAATAGCGACAACAGTTTCTAGAGCGGATTTGCGGGGGTTTTGAACGTGAACGTTCTCCTCGATCGCAGATATCTGAGTCAGTGACTGCTTGCACGCAACTTCAACGTCAATTGAGTTTGTAGATATGGCTTCATTTTCGTCAAGGGTTTGTTGTATATGCTTTTTTCCATTCACACACGCTCCTCTTCAGCTTCTTGGTTGCTGTTGGCGCCCGATAGTAACAACCCTGAGATGGCATCAACGTCAATATTGGAGCTTCCGCTTTTCCAGTCCGTTTCTTCATCGTCACTGTGGCTATGGGCACTGCTTTCGCCACTGCTTGCACGAAGCGGGCTCCTTGGACTTGAGCTCCACTGGTCCACATCGCGATTGCCTGAGTTGGCATGATGTTCTTGTGCTTGTAGTTCCCAGTACCTCCGATGCTCTTCAGAAAGAGACTCCCAATCACTCACCCACATCGCCTCTGTCCAATCTGCTCGCTGACTTAGTTGCGTACCGACGTAGAGCACAAAGCCGTGGCTATTTGTTCTTGGTGGTAGGCCAGTAAGCGCTTGGCTGTGCTGTTCACGCTCATCTGAATCCCTGGCAACTGCATCAGAACCATGGTTCGGCATGTACGATGAGTAGTGCGTCGTCTCAACATCCTCGTCAGCTTCATCTCCAAAAATGCTGTGTTGATCCTCTGCATTGGCGGAATTGGACTCGTCAAGTGAGAAGTGCAACTCTCGAGCAGCGAGGATCGCACACGCGTTCTCCTCCAACTGACGCTGTTCCGCTTCTGCATCTTTATCCATCGTTTGCTGACTCTGAGCACTCTGTTCTTTGTCTGCAGCAAGTTCTTCCCACACAACCTGGTGCGGCTCAGGCATAGATGACCAGATCGATGAAATGTCGTGCGGCGTCAATCTGCGGCTTTCGCGCCGCTTGGAATCGGCAAAGCACCGAAATCCGCTAGAATTCTTTGCTGGATTTGAGTTTGTCTGGCCTTCAACTTTCGCGCGATACGCTTTCAGCTCAGCAGCATATCGAAGTTTTTCCTCGTTAGCCATGCGTTTGAATGGTTCACGCTCAGCGTTGGACATTTGTCGCCAAATACGGCCACAAAGCGCCGAGCATTCGTTGTGCGATATCTGGTACGTTGCCATGACTTCAGCACGCTTCGACATGTACATGAGATTATACGCAGTCTGCGGTCGGCGTGGCGGAACTAGCTTCCCTGACTTGCTCATCTTTGAAACAGACGACACTTGAAGAACTGGCTCGGTGATCATCGATCGTCCACGTTTGACGCCTTTCCTTGCAGTGCTTGTACTCAAGCCGAGAGCCTCTTTCTGGCTGTTTAGCAAGTACATCTCCATCTCGAGCTTGAATCGCTCCACATCTTGGTCTGCTTGAGTAATGAATGGTCTCCGATCGTTGTCACTCAATGATTTCCACGACACACCCACTTCACGCATCACTTCATTGTGATTGAGATTGGGTTGCTCTTGCTGGATGTCGCCCCGCTTGTTCGACGATAGATAAAAGCTGTATGCAGTCGCAGGCAGACGCGGGGCATTTGGGTCGCCTTTGGCCAACTTTTTAAGCTCGTCGAGTCGTCTGGTCGCGCGAACCGCGGTCGTAGATAGGTAAGCGGGCGGCTTGTATGCCTTCAGCTCCTTCTCGTAGCGAACTTGATCCTGCTGCGCCATTTCATACCACTTTGCCTTGTCCTTGCTGCTCATGCGCTTCCAAACCTGGCTCATCTCGGCGCGGAACTCGTTCAACGACATGTGCACGAGTGCGAAACTCTCGCGATTGTGGTTCATAAACAACTGGAAACCCGTTCGTGCAGGTTTAGGCGCGTATGGGTCCTTGATGGGCTTCACGAGTGCTGCCGCTGTGTCATCCTGAAATTGATAGCGTTTGAGTCAGCAATTGGAAAAGCCTGCATTATCACCACCGCGGTCTCCGAACCTCTGGCGGTGGCACATAC
Source organism: Phytopythium helicoides (assembly GCA_024867545.1). NCBI lineage: Eukaryota > Oomycota > Peronosporomycetes > Pythiales > Pythiaceae > Phytopythium > Phytopythium helicoides. Next base: position 468,848 of record JANFNE010000002.1, on the reverse strand, counting down.
TGAGCCATTTCCTGCTGGAAGCGAATCTTGTCCTTCTCGGCCATGTCATCCCACACCTAAAGCTCACAACATTATTGTCAAGGGACTGTCGTTGTCCAACAGTTGAGCGTCGCTGCGCACGCACCTTTCTGTCCTCCGCCGAGAGCGTCTTCCACAATCTGCCGACCTCGCGCGACACTAGCGGTCCCGACAGGTGCGGGCTCTCGGCCATGACCTGCTTCCTCTTGCTCTTCCAGAAGAACGTGTACGCCGTGTCCGGCTGTCGCGGCTCCCCCGGCCGCTTCCTCCCCTTGGCCGGCACCTGGACCCTCGGCGTCTGCACCTGCTGCTCCCATCATGTGAGTATTGATCCACAGTCCACAACACGAATACACACATCTACACACCTCGTGCTCGCGCAGCTGCTCGACCATCTCGCGCTGGAAGCGCGCTCGATCGAACTGTGCGAGCTCGACCCAGGGCTTGCGCTCCGCCGCCTCGAGCGCCTTCCAGCGCCTCCCGAGCTCCGCCGAGACCTGCTGCACCGACCAATCGGCATGCTCAGCCGCCACAGAGGCCCGCTGGGCCCGGGAGAAGTGCAGATACGCGCTTTGGCTCGGCACAGGCCCTCGATCGCCGCGCTTGGCGCTCGCCATGGGCGTTCGTAGCTCTTGGCGGTGATGATGTACCATCCCCCCCCCCCCCCCCCCCCCCCCCAAACCAAACGAAGGAGTGACTGGCGGAAATTTGACCAATCAACATTCACCGTTGACTATTTCTCGCGTTTTGATTGGTTGATGCAGCCTATAGGAGAAAAGGTAGCCATGACTAACGGGAATGGGTACACACTAGCTAGAGCCCGAAGCGCTTCAAGCCGAGGCGCTTGGCGACCAAACCGCCGGCCCAGTGGGTGCGCAGCTTGCGAGCGACAATGGCAGCAGTCCCGACAGCGATTGCAACGCAGCCGCCAATGGCAAAGTTGGTGGCAGTCGCGTCTACGAGCGCCAAGTCCCACATGAAGAGCAGCGCGACGTCCAGCAGACGCATCGAGGCGGCCGAGCCCGCGGTCTCGTACTGGAAGCCACGCGCGAGGAACAGCAGCCCCACGAATGTCAGCGCGCCGGTGCCGACCGCCACGCCCCAGGCCTCGACCGTCATGGCGATGGTGAACTTCTGCAATCACGGCATGAGGATGGTTGGAACGGTAGAGTGGTAAGTTAAAGAAGAGGGACGTACCTGGTCAAAGGCAAACACGGCTCCCAGTGACAGCAGTGTCGACAGCAGCAGCATGTAGTGCAGCACGACAAGGTGCGGCACCTTCTGGAGCTTGCGCAGACCCACGAATAGGCAGGTCTGGGCCACAGCGCTAACCCCCGCGCACAAGTACGCGACAGCATTGCCGAACATGAAAACCATCACGATCTGCACCCACCGCGGCGCTTTGGGCAGCGGGATCTTGAACGGCAGGTGCCAGCGCGATGGCTGCGGGAACAGGAACGTCGGCTGTGCAACAAACACCACACCGGCGTACGCAACAGCGGCCATCGCCAGGTTGAACCACAAGATCTTCTCTTTGAGCACACGCCACGCCTGCGCAGCAACCACACATTTGTTAGAGCCTCCTGTTGACAGTAGTCATCGAAGCTTGGCCGCACCAGCGGGTACGTCAGCAGCGGGCTAATGTACAGGATGATCTGCGCGTTTCCCAGCGGCAGACGCTGCATGGCGTAGAGCCCAAGCAGCGAGGCGGCCCAGTACGCCACCGCCGTGACCATCAGCGGCTTGCGCAGCTTGCGCTTGACGCGGAGCTTGACGCGCATGAACCCGATCGCGACCTGTCACCAATTGAGCACCACCACGAGCTCGTCAAGGCCTCCGCTGCCACCAATTGCTCCACCTCGCGACGCACATAGTTGAGCACGAGAGCCGACAGCGAGCGCCAGAAGACCGTCTCGGCCGCGGACAGCGCTGCAGGAGCCGAGAGCGCGAGCGCGGGGACCCAACTGAGCACCAGCGAGGCTGCAGCCACAAAGACGACGCCGCGGACGCGCTTGACGACGCTCTTGGCGATCATGCGGTGCACGAAGCGCGGCAGCTTGTAGTGCTTCTCGGTGAGCGAGTGGCACGAGTCCTGCGCCATGAGCAGCGGCAGGTTCTCCAGGTGGCCCACGGCCTCGCGGCCGCTCGAGATGTTGGAGCCGCTCTGCACATTCTGAGCCGACGCCAGCACGGCGCCGTAGACTGCGGGCACGGGCATCGCGGGCTCGGCTGGCAGGCGGTCAAGTGATGGCGCAATGATGAAGTGGAGCTGCTCGTGACGATCTTGTCGCGGTGGCGGATATGTCTGAGGATGATACACGTCACCCTGAGGAAGTGCGCTGAGACTGTCTGAGCCTAACTTCAAGTTGAGTGGCTGCGAACGAGGGCGGTGATGCAGGTGGAGGCGGTTATGAAGGTTTCAACTGCAAGCTGCCATGCGTGTCAATGCGTGCGATTGGGTGTTAGCGGGAAACGCGCGGCAATTTATAGCAGAGGAACACTCAGGGAGATTGCTCAGTGATGCGACTTTCAAGGGTAACGGCTCGCCAGGAATGGGACTTGGAGTGAACAGGAAGCCAAAGTCCCATGACACTGCTGGATGCGCATCAAAATTCCGTCTTGTCGTCTTCGCAGATCGCGATGCGCTTGTACAAAGACCCCATGCGACCATGCCAACCATCCTGCATCAATGGGGACGGAGTGGCGTCTTACAGGCACGGATGATGCTTCATTTCCAAATCGCAAGAGCGGGCACCACCCGCCTACAACCGTCACCTTTAACAACTTGCTACCACCCTTTGCCATGAAGCTCCTAACTCCATTCCTGATTGCTGTTGGTGCGTCCTCTGCGACGTTTGCCGCGAGTGACCAGGGCATCATCAGTTCTTCGATCACGATAAACGAAGTGACAAAACCAGACAGCGTCGTGATCTCCACAGAGTCTGTCGGTGCAGCTGAGACCACTAAAATCGCGACTACTCCTTCCCTGCTTCGCGTGAATGTTGAGAGCGGGTCCGAAGTATCGAGTGCTGGCAGCGACTTTGTTCCAGTCGTGGGTTCGGCGGATTCTAGCTTGTCAAGCTCTGCTGCTTCAGCAAGCAGCATGTCGTCGTCATCTAGCACTGAAGCTCCTTCTACATCGTCATCCGCGACTTCAGGGAGCGGTGCTACCAATTCTACTAGCTCTCCAATCCCCCAAGCGACTTCAATTTCCGGGTCCGGTTCACTCTCGTCCTCCGTCACGACGCCAACCCCAACACCGACTTTTACTAACTCGACATCAGCACCAACATCAGCTCCCGTTGCTGTTGGGAAGGGCACAAACCCTCTCGTGATCAAGGGCTACCGATTTTTTGACTCTGTCACTGGCGAGTACTTCCCATTCCGTGGCGTCAATTACTACCCGCGACCTAACACCGGCTTGCTCGATGCCAACAACCTCGATCTCTTCACGGACACATACAAACACATTTGGCAACGCGACTTGCCACAGTTTGTCGCTCTGAGCGCCAACTCAATCCGATTGTACGCAGTGGATCCGGAGCAAGATCACTCATCATTCATGTGCGCTCTACAAGCTGAGGGCATTTATGTCCTTGTGGATCTTGGGTCAAGTTGTCAGGGCTGTGAAATCACCCCAGACTCAGCACCGACGTGCTACCCAGCCTCATACAAGACGCGGGGTGAGAAGATCATCCAGCAGTTCTCCAAGTACGACAATGTCATTGGATTCTCGGGTGGCAATGAGGTCAACCATCGCAGCCGCAGTACTGCGTGGATGACCTCGAACGCGCCGTGTCAGAAGAAGTTCATTCGCGACATGCGTCAATACATCAAGAGCTGCCCGAGTATGCGCCAGATCCCTGTCGGTGTTGTCATGGCTGACACGGATCGTGATTTTAATGCGCAGTACTACAACTGCCGCACAGACCCGACGGACGAGCTCGAAAATGTTGAGTGGTACGGGATCAACGTGTACGTTCACTGTGAAGATGTCGACGACTCTCAGAAGGCTGCGGGCTATCAGTTGCTGGTTGAAAGCTTCAAGTCGTACCAGTATTCGGTGCCTGCCATTTTGACAGAATTTGGGTGCCTTGCCCAGTCTTTTCCTACTATTGGTGGATACCAAGCGCAGCGCACGTTCCACGATGCTGAATGGATGAACGACCGCGAGTACAGTGACTACTTTGCCGGTGGATTTGTGTTTGAATACTCGACCGAGAACGCCAACTCGATGTCTACATCTCCATATCCGTTCACGACGTTCGGCCCCCAGAACTACGGTCTCGGGTACCTGTCACCAGAAGACTGCACTGACGAACCAGACGCCAACAATGACTGCAAGTACAACCAATTTCCCAACTTTTACAATCTTGCCAAGGCATACTCGTCATATGTGGCAAAAGATGAACCCACAATGTCTTCATTCCAGGTTCCCTCTGATCGTTCGCAGCCATCAACGTGCCCGTCAGGGTCACCGATCTTGAGCAAATTCGACTGGAGTGATGTTGACACGGCTACTAGTTTGACTTGCCCGACGGAAGGCCGGTACCAGTGTCCCGCCGTGCCACTGAACTCAAAGCTAAACAGCACTTCGAGTAGCGGATCGACTGAAAACTCCAACAGTGGCAGTGGTGTCAATGTTGGCGACGATGAGGACACAACTTATCACTACAAGAACTCGGGTGAGATCAACTTGAAGGAGATTACCGATTCGCAAAGTGGTTCGGGATCATCTTCAGGATCGAACAAGAGCTCCAATACCAAATCTGCAGCTCCCAAGAGCGTGGCCTCGACTGCTTTGCTGTATGTGATGGCTGTGGTACTCGCGTTGGCTCTTTAGATGCATTAGTGTGTTGAAGTTTGCACATCCTTTATAATGAAAGCTGTTTGCGCACTTGAACATTCGATCTATTCACTCAATGAGAATATCAACGCCAACACAAACTCAGCAAACAACAAATACGCTGGGCTAGAAACTAAATTTGACGCACTAGAGCTTCCAGAGCTCTGTGATGAGGGAGTCGAGGCAGAAGCTGACGACGAACCAATCCCTGAGTCACTAGCTGAGCCTTCTTCCGAGCCATCCGTCGACGCACTCGACAGCGACCCATCCCCAATCCACTCGGATCCTGAGCCGCTGCCCGAGGCGAGTCATCTGCAGGCGTAGCGGTCTCCGCGTAGATCCCACGACTTGTAGAGTGTGTCAAAGTTACGCTTGTTCGCCTCGGCACATATTTTCTTCTTGTCGCCGTCGTACTCGATTCCAAACACAGGCTTGTTGGCCTTGATGAAGGGCTCGAGCATCCCACACTCCTCGTTTGCAACGCATTGCTCGTTGACGGCAAAGTCAAACACAGAGACGAGGTCCTTGACCTGGTCCAGGTCGTTCTTGAGCCCAACGGTGAGGTTTAGAGAATGCGCCGTTGAGGCCAAGAACTTGTTGAAGTCGAGCTGCGTGGCTGCCGTGAGCGCGAAACCCGGGTCATTGAACGCGCCGTCGACGTTGTCGGGATCAACGCCGTCGCAGCCCTTGGTCTTGGCGAGTTGCATGCGCGTCTTAATGATGGCGCGCAGGTCCTTGTTGGTTGTATCGACCCAGTATTCTCCTTCCCACTCGGGCAACGCTTTGCCGATCATCGCTTTTGTGTACTTCGCCTTGTCGGGTCTCCAGTTCTCGTACGTGCCCGCACTGAAGTAGCATATGACCTTGATACCTCTGTTGTGCAGCTTTGTGATCGTGGCCGTCGGCGTGTCGAACAGGTCGATGTCGTACATGGCCACGTTGTATGTCAGATTGAGGGTTCCTGCGAGCTGAATCTCGTACGACGTGCCAGGTCTCGGCTTCCACCACGAGTTTGCAGCATCAACTCCAGAACTCCCAAAGGCGAGTAACAGAGCGGAGGCGGATGCAAGGAGCTTCATCGTCGACTTGTGAGATAGAAGGCGAGTCGGAAAGTGACCAAAACTTGGAGCGTCGCGCTGCTCACATACCACGACCACATGGTGAGCCGAGGCACGGAAGATGAAGTTGGCTCCATGTGAGCCGCAGCTGGTTCCGGCTGGTGAGATGGATTTTCGGCTGCTTCATACTGATCAAGTGGATGCGTCTCTATGCCGATTTGCTGTTCGGCAAGGCAATTGGGTGCAGCCCACCGCTGCCACAAACAGCGAAGTGCCATGCGTGAACGAGGAAGCGATGGCACTTCAGTCAGTTGGCTACGATATGCAAGGGATGGCCGGTGGTCTCGTTACAACGCAAGCATGACGCCGGAAGCATCCAGGTCAGAGCATTTCATTTTCTTGCGCAGCGATCCGTCTTGTTGCCAAAAAAGCCAACGTCGTGTTTCTAGAAGTTCATGACATCTACACTTGGTGTTCTCAGCGAACGAGAAAAGTCATGGTTCCCGTGATCTCATCGATCTCGTTTCACCCGTTGCGAGAATTGTGTTCATGCACCAACGGTCTCCACATGCATTTCATCGCTTAGGGAGCGGCACAAAAGTCCTGCTGGCCGAGGTCGAGAACGGTGGGCGTGAGTAGGAAGCCGAGCACGGCACCGAGCAGGATGGCGATTGGAGTGGGCACGCGGAAAACTCCAACCATGAGACCCGTGGAGAGTCCGACGGCGGCACTTGCGTTCGAGTGCACTGCCTTCTCCCACAAGAGGAAGAAGGACGCGACGATGAGCCCCGTTGCAGACGCATTCACGCCCGCGAGGGCGATCTGCAAGTGGCGGTTGTCTCTCACGCGCTCCCAAAGCGGCAGCAGCCCAAAGCACAGCACGATTCCAGGGCCAAATAGTCCCGCAGACGCCAGCAAAGCGCCTGGAATGCCATACAGCACGGCCCCAAGGTACGCAGAGATGTTGAAGAGTGGCCCGGGAAGCGATTGCACGAGCGCGAGGCCGAACAGGAACTGTTCCTTGGAGACCCAGCCCTGCAGCACAATGGCGTTGAGCAACATGGGGAGCATGACCTGACCGCCGCCAAAGATGATCGAGCCGATCCAGTAGAATGTGTAGAACATCGACACCATGGTGTGGTCACCGCTCTGTGGCTGGTACACGGCGAGGAGCACGAGCACGACGAACCACGCGATGACGACGATACCGCCGACCACAGGTGAGATGCCGATGTTCCTGCGGGGAGTTTGTCAGTACGGAGTGAAAGCGTTGTCATTAGGTACATCGCGCACACGCACTGCTCAATGTGGCTGGGTTCTCTGCGGTCGAGCTGGATAGGGCCTGATGGGATCTCGACGCGCGTCCAGCCGAACGCGTTGGCCACAAGAATGGCGATGCCACCCACGGCCATCGTAATCGGGAACACAAGCGATGAGAGTCCTTGAGTGGCCAGGATGACGCACGCTGACGCCGCCGCGACCAATTGCCTGGCCGTGTCGTTCCCGCAAGCCTTCTGCCAAAGTCTCGCGGCCGCGATGACCACGAGCGACACCGCAGCAGGTGCCAAGCCCGACAACCACGTCGGCAGTCCATCTGCACACAGTACCGCGACGTCATGAGCCCGTGAGCCTCCATTGGAGCAGCCTGCGTCAACAGCACTCACCCTGAAGGTAGGACTTGGCGCCGATGCCCGCAGCCGTCATGACGATCCAGGACGGCAGCATCCAGCAGACGAGCGCGACCAAACCTCCGAGAGGACCTGCGCGGAAGAGCCCCATGGACGCAATTGTCTGCGTGGATGACGGCCCCGGGATCGCCGACGCGATGGACAGCACCTCCAGGAACCGCGCGTCCGAGATCCATTTCTTCTTGTCTGCTCGCCCACCGATCAGCGTTAACGTCTCCAGTCTCGGCAGCTTCCCTCAAAAGCTCATGACGCACAGACAAAGTGGTCGTGGGCGAGCGCCAGGTGAGCTGGAGGCCCGCCGAACGACAGCAGCGCGACGGGGAGGATGGCGGGCGGCACGGACAGCAAACGGCGGCAGAAGGACTCGCCTCGAGCGCCAAGCAGCGGGTCGCTCTCCCTCTTGGCCATAGTTCACGTCGGACTCGTTCGCTTGTCAGTCCGGCGGATGCTTCAGAAGTGAGAGGTCCCTTGGCGGCGGAAGATCCTTCCGGACGCCGGCGACTGGCTCGGGTCGACGCAGAGAGCCAAGCGAAGACCATTGGGCTGATCGAATCTTCTTGCGGGCGAGTTGAAGACGCGGGACGCCGGAGCGTGGGACCAGCGTCGACGCTCCATGCTCCGGTCTCCTCGTCATCTCCACTGGTGATGAAATAAATGCTGGTGAGACCACCAGCATTCATGGGCATCGCCAAGTTTTTTTTTTTTTCCGTCGTGGGCGCTGTGGGCATGCACAGGCGGTGAACGCTGGTGGCGACATCGTGACGAGAGCTGGGAGAGTTGTACGTGATCATTCCAGGCTCGAGGGTTTACGAGTGCCGTCGCTCGGCTTTGTGCGGGATACTGGTCGAAAGTGATGCCGTGAGTGGGATTCCTGGTCACGGCATCCGTCGCGACGACACAGTTCTGTCTGAGCTCGTGCGTAAAGGCTCAAGGGCGAAATGATCACTGCAAGGCCACGGCCTCGGTGCGATTGATACATACCTATCGATAGTTGGTTTCGCGCAGTCTGGCAGCTCTCATTCACCGATTTGCCGCGACCAGCGCACATGCAAGGCAAACTGCTAACAAGTACGTAACCTGACATGTGTCGGTGGCTTCGGACGCCTAGCTCGAGAGCACCTTGGTGGCCGAAGACGCCGGCAGGATGACCGTGTTGATCGAGCGCGCGGCCAGCGACAGCGTGAACGTCTTGCTGTCCGTCTGCTTCACGCTCACCGTCACGGCCGAGCTGTCGCGGTTCAGGAACAGCATCACGACCTGGTTGCTCGGCGTCACGAACGCCGTGCGGTGGAACTTGCTCAGCGTCTTGGTCTTGGGGAACTCGACGCGGCGCGAGCCCTGGGGGACGAACTTGGACAGGTGGCCCATGGCGTAGAACATGGGCTGCTTGTAGAACTCGGTGCCGCTCACCTCGTCCACGAGGATGGGAGCGTCCACGTAGTTGGCGGCCCAGTTGGGACCGCCCGTCGTGTCCAAGAACAAGTTCCAGTCCGTCCATCCAGCCGCGTAGTTGTTGATGTCCTCGATGATGTCGCGCGCGTAGTTCTCGGCGCGGTACCAGCTCTTGTCCGCATCCGTGAGCGAGACACCAGCACCAGTGCCAAGCCAGCTCGGAAGGTATCCCTCGCACGCCTCCGTTCCGAGGATGAAGATGTCCGGGTAGTCGCCGTAGAAGGTCGCGAGCTTATCGAAGTCGCCACCAGTGTCAAGGAAGAAGAAGTCCAAGTCGCGGTACCAGTGCACTCCCAAACCAGAGATGTACTTGAGGGCGTCAGCATCCTGGAACGGCGCAAGACGGTCGAGGATACCCGACTTCTGGTCGTCACCGGCAATAATCTTGAGATCCGGGTGGTTCTTGGCCATCATCGGTCCGAGGTCGAGCTTGATGAAGTCGCGCTCCTGTTCGGCCGTGAGGCGCAAAGACTGCCACGCCGACGTCTGAAGGATAGAGCTGGACGGCTCGTTCTGCACCGTCATGGCCCAAAAGTCGATGCCCTCTTTCGCGTACGCGTCGAAGAACTTGGAGTAGTAGAGCGCAAGCGCCTCCCAGTACGCAGTGCCAGGGTCGCCGATGAGCGCGCAGTTAATGGTCGTGTTCTCGGTGGTCATCCACGCGGGCGGAGCCCACGACGACGCAAACAGCTGCACGTCGCGCGTCGACATGCTGAGGGCTCGCTTGATCAGATCGATCTTCCCCGAGGTCTTGTCGACGGCGATGGAGAACTTGCTCATGGCGAGGTCTCCCGCGTTGTCATTGTACGAGTAGATGCTGGTGGAGAAGTCGGTGGAGGCGATGGGGACGCGACCGAGCGAGTACTGGATTCCCGTCTCGGAGAAGTACTGCTTGAGCACGAGGTTCTGCAGCGTCGAGGTGAGCTTGTTGAGGTTGATGGTGGCGGCGTCCGTGAAGGCACCGCCGAAGCCGATCATGGTCTGCCACTGCGTGGAGATGTCGATCGAGTAGGTGGGACTGCTGACAGCCGTCGAGTCGACGTTGACGACCTTGTAGGCGAAGCGGTCGCCCGCCTTGGTGGACGCGTACCATCCGACCTGTCCGGTCGTGAGGCTCGTGTAGTTGTTGCTGACCGAGTCGCACTGCGTGGCGTTGCAGACGCAGACGCCGGTGAGCGTCGTCTGGTAGCGCGTGGACCAGTTGCTGCATGTGGCGGAGGCGCCAGCGGCCATGGCGAGCACGACGGCGGTCACGAGCGTGGAGGGAGCGAGCATCTCGATCTCGTTCTTCCCTTCTCCTTGTCGTGGTCCTTGTTGGGCCTTGGGCGAAGCTTGGAGAATGAGCGGAGCTTGAGGATTGAGAAGCGAAGGCGACGGTCGGACACGCGGGGCTTGAAGACGAGCAGGCGGCCGTGGACTCAACGCTGGAGCCGAGCAGAGCGCAGACAGGAAGGAGCCACGGTGCGGTGCGTGGCTCCATGATGAGCTCAAGAGTGTTCCAGCGGCTCGGATACGTCGTAGCTCTCCGTTTGGTCAGATGGGAGTGACCCTTTTGCAAAGAGTTGTACTGGTGAGTCATACGAACGACTCATTTTGAAGAGGACGCATCGATTAGGTAGACGCTGGTCAAGATCCTCTTGACTACTTGATTAAGTATACTTTTGACTGGAAGTGTAACTGGAAATGGTAGATGTTGGGGTGCTCTAGTAGATTGCGCCAGCTGGACGGGAAGCTGTCACGTTACTAACGCCAAGGAGCTTGAACGTGGACGCGGCAGTGATCCACTCTCGATTCGATGGTGTCGCTGGTGTCGCCGCCTTGGTGGGCCACTGATCGACTGGATGAGGCAGCATTGCATGGTCATCTGCTCTTTTCGGCGAGGAATCTCTTCTTGAAGTGATCTCGAGCTGTGCAACGAGCGAGTACAGTACACGCACTACAAGTATGCAGGTGGTGACTGCGGACAATGGGAGCTCGCCAAGCTGAGGAGCTCCTGTCAGCTGCATCACCAGCAGTGGATTAGTACGACGGGAGGAGAGCTGTGGACTTCAACGAGCTCAGCGCGACCGTGCAGGTGGATGCTCCACCACTCTCTCCATCAGCTCAGCACCGGAGGCGTCACATGGACTGAGCAGCGTAGAGTTTAAGCACGCTCGGCGGTCCGGATGTGCTTGAAGTTGGCAGTGGACATGCACTGCTCGAGCTGCCACCTTCACGTGTGACTCACCTCAAACGGATTGACGATTGGCGTAAAGGCATAGTTCATTCATTAGCTTTCGGTAGCATGCAGCATCTAACAGGCTCCACCACTTGATTCATACGGCGACACAGCAGTGCCAGATTAGCACACGAAGGCGGTGGCGACGGCAGCGAGCGCAGCGACAGTGGCCGACAAAACAGCCGAGGACACGGCTCCGCTGGAGCCCGAGGTCGAGCCGGCCGTGGCGCTGCCGGTGGTGCTGCCGGTGGAGCTGCCCGCAGCCGACGAGAGGTCGGCACTGGAGGCAGCCGTGCTGAGCGTGGTGATGGTCGTGGCATCCGAGCAAGTCTCACTTTCGCAGATGATCTCCTCGACGAGGAAGCGCACCTCCTGCGTGATGTTGCCCAGGTACTCGGCCTTGGAGTCGGCCGAGGCGAAGTAGATCTTCTGTCCGTGCTCGAGGCACACGTACTGGAAGTTGTCGGTCGTGACGGTCTCGCCCGTCACGGGGTCGGCGATGCCATCGGCGCACTCGGCGCACGAGTCGTCGCACTCGGACACGCCCTTGACGAACTCGGCCAAGTTGGCCGCCAGGTAGGCCGTGTCGGTGACAGCCGTCTCAAAGCCCGTGTGCGTGACCGCTGGCATGCCGCACGTGTACACACGCTGGCCGTTGGCCAGCTCCACAAAGTTGTGGTTGTCGTAGCCCATGTCCAGCGTCGACATGCCGCACACGGGGCACGTGTAGTCGGTCGTGCTAGTCGCGTTGTCGGCCTCGAGCCCACGCAGCAGGTACTGAGCCCCAAGCGCGCGGTGGCCACCAATTGCCACCGCGTGCTGCTGCTGGTGGTGGTGAGCGTGGGCATCAGTGGTCGAGGCGAGCGCCACGAGGGCAACGGCGGTCGAGATCGCGAGCGGCATGGCGATTAACGCGGCGAGATTAAGCGACTGGAGTGCTCGGGAGCGAGGGAATTCGCAAGTGAGCGCAGGTTATCCATCATGCTGAGCTCTCTGCTTTGATGTGCGAGAGAGGTGCACAGCATGCAGTTCAGCTCCTGTTTAGCGATAAAGCAAAATTGATAGGAAGTAGAAGGCTTATCAAAAGATAAAGCTCAACTAATGTAGTAGATGTCGATGTATATATGTTAAATCGAAGGATATTATATAGCAAAGTATATAAGTCAAATGGCACACATGGTGGCCAAACTATTCAACAATCGAGTCGTGTGACCGTGGGTCGAGTCAACAATAGCGGTCAATATGGATGCATGTACACTTCAAGAGTGGACACCTTCAGCTGGGATGCACAGGTCGCTTCGCGCTCGCCTTTCAACGCAGCCAGCTCGCTGCAGTTCGATGGCTCCCTCTAGCGATGGTGAGCAACATCTACGCATCCGCATGAGATATGGGGTTGGGCTCAAGTCAAACAGAGAGGACACTTGGCTGGGTGGCAAAGTGGTACGAACTGCTCTTGCTTGAATGCACCGAGAAGCCTGAAAGCGCCAGTCGCCCAAACAAGTAAGCAACTTGACCTCAATTTGCATCAGTGAGGAGTCCAGCAGACGCCACGCTTCGCATGCCATAAATGATAGCTTCTTGTCGAAGCGTGAGAGGTTCTGCTCAACCATGTTATGCACCCCCATTTGCAGATTCTTGCAAACGCGTCCAAAAACTCGTTTCACTGCTACGACGATTATGAAGAAGGTGGTCGGTGCGAGAAGCCAGATCGACACCTCACTTTCAAAGCACATCGTTCAGACTCGCGAGTCACAGTGCGAAGACCCCAAACGATGGGATTCAAGATGTGAGGAAGCCCGCAGAAAAACGAAACGTTTCACTGCTCGCCACAGAAAATGGCCGTAGGCCATACTATCACGGCGCGATAGTATCGCGCACAATGGATTGATAATCTCCAGCGTGCCTCCAAGGAAGCCGGAACCTCAAAGTTTGGGCAATCGACTGCACCTGGTTCTCCAACACTCCAAAACGACCAGAATTGCAGTGGCAACAGTGATGAACCGCACGACACGAAGCGTGGTTAAACTCATCATAATCGTCGTTGACGAGGTCAACACCATTGAAGAGCTCAGCGACTTCTGTAGTGTGCCTAACCCGAATACCGTATCGTGAAATTGAATACCTAGTCATTTGGATGTCCGTGATGCCCATCGCGCACAGGATACTGATGTGACTTCTTTACGCAAGGTGGTGGGCCGTTGTATGATAGATTGATCAGGGAGGGCGATGCAGCCGAGGCTGCGTCAAAGCTGCGCAAACACGCGTACCACAACTACACCTGGATTTGCTGTCAACTGCAGCACCGGCCCTAGCTCGTTGAGTCTATGCATTCGATGTTGCCATGAACATACGCCGCTCCCCCTTTGCATCCACTATGCAAAATGCTTCGGCTCTCGGCCTCTCGGTTGGAGCGTCTGTTTCGTTGATCCTCGCGTACTGCCTGGCTTCTAGATAAACTCCATCCTACACCGCCCAGACAATGCATGGCTTATCATTGACAGAAGATGCAGGCTTTACTGCGACTGCTCTAGCGATTTGACGTCAGGAAAGCCGTGGCGGTGTTGGGCTCTGAAACGATTAGCGATTAACTTAGCATACCACCTCTGTTAGCAGGATAGGATTATCGCGCCGGCGAGGTTGCTCTCACCCTCAGACACTGCGCAAGCTCAGAAGAAACAGGGATTTGATACAGTTCGAGTGAGCTTCATACGAGCACCTTCCCTACCGGGGCTACAACAACAACTTCAAAACGTGCTATACAAGGGAGGAGGACATGAAATCTATCACTATCGATTTGCATTATTGGTAGGACTGGTGTCGCTGGTGGTCATGGTGCTTCATGGTCGTTGGGAAGTTTTCCTTTGGCCTCAGTTTGATTGTGTTCATTTCGCTGGTGAGTCTTTGAGTGCTCTCAGGTCCATTGCTTCATGTCCAACGAGGTGCACATGATACCTGGGCCGGTGCCACTGGCTATCAGAACCCCGCGTGGTCGTGCACTTCGTACAAATTTAAAGTTTACTGCTGCGTAGGCTCTACATGGCAGAAAACTACGGAAAGCCTGAAACGACAAAACTAATCATTGTATCGTGCGATACCAGCTCATTGATACAAGTCCAAATCTGCGCCTCTCGGTCCAATGGCTCCGCTAATGCTGAGGATGGAGTAAGTGTTGGAGCATCGTCTGCATGGTTGTTCCAAGCTCCTAGCGAAAGCTGCACAAAATCAACTCACCACTGAAGTTCCCAGCTTGGTCAGCTCAGACTGGCGCACCCTGACATGCTCTTCATCCAGTCAGTCAATGGCTAACGGTGTGATAGGTTGTATCGATAACTACCCTCATCCAAAGATGAACAAGAACCCGCTACAGGAAACCTTGTCAAGGCATTATCCTTCTGAGCATCTTACAAACATCAAATGCAGCGTATGTCTATTCGCTTCTCAATCCTCCGGCTCCGCTCATTCTCCAAGCTTCGCCCAAGGCCCAACAAGGACCACGACAAGGAGAAGGGAAGAACGAGATCGAGATGCTCGCTCCCTCCACGCTCGCGACCGCCGTCGTGCTCGCCATGGCCGCTGGCGCCTCCGCCACATGCAGCAACTGGTCCACGCGCTACCAGACGACGCTCACCGGCGTCTGCGTCTGCAACGCCACGCAGTGCGACTCGGTCAGCAACAACTACACGAGCCTCACGACCGGACAGGTCGGATGGTATGCGTCCACCAAGGCGGGCGACCGCTTCTCCTACAAGGTCGTCAACGTCGACTCGACGGCTGTCAGCAGTCCCACCTACTCGATCGACATCTCCACGCAGTGGCAGACCATGATCGGCTTCGGCGGTGCCTTCACGGACGCCGCCACCATCAACCTCAACAAGCTCACCTCGACGCTGCAGAACCTCGTGCTCAAGCAGTACTTCTCCGAGACGGGAATCCAGTACTCGCTCGGTCGCGTCCCCATCGCCTCCACCGACTTCTCCACCAGCATCTACTCGTACAACGACAACGCGGGAGATCTCGCCATGAGCAAGTTCTCCATCGCCGTCGACAAGACCTCGGGGAAGATCGATCTGATCAAGCGAGCCCTCAGCATGTCGACGCGCGACGTGCAGCTGTTTGCGTCGTCGTGGGCTCCGCCCGCGTGGATGACCACCGAGAACACGACCATTAACTGCGCTCTCATCGGCGACCCTGGCACTGCGTACTGGGAGGCGCTTGCGCTCTACTACTCCAAGTTCTTCGACGCGTACGCGAATGAGGGCATCGACTTTTGGGCCATGACGGTGCAGAACGAGCCGTCCAGCTCTATCCTTCAGACGTCGGCGTGGCAGTCTTTGCGCCTCACGGCCGAACAGGAACGCGACTTCATCAAGCTCGACCTCGGACCGATGATGGCCAAGAACCACCCGGACCTCAAGATTATTGCCGGTGACGACCAGAAGTCGGGTATCCTCGACCGTCTTGCGCCGTTCCAGGATGCTGACGCCCTCAAGTACATCTCTGGTTTGGGAGTGCACTGGTACCGCGACTTGGACTTCTTCTTCCTTGACACTGGTGGCGACTTCGATAAGCTCGCGACCTTCTACGGCGACTACCCGGACATCTTCATCCTCGGAACGGAGGCGTGCGAGGGATACCTTCCGAGCTGGCTTGGCACTGGTGCTGGTGTCTCGCTCACGGATGCGGACAAGAGCTGGTACCGCGCCGAGAACTACGCGCGCGACATCATCGAGGACATCAACAACTACGCGGCTGGATGGACGGACTGGAACTTGTTCTTGGACACAACGGGCGGTCCCAACTGGGCCGCCAACTACGTGGACGCTCCCATCCTCGTGGACGAGGTGAGCGGCACCGAGTTCTACAAGCAGCCCATGTTCTACGCCATGGGCCACCTGTCCAAGTTCGTCCCCCAGGGCTCGCGCCGCGTCGAGTTCCCCAAGACCAAGACGCTGAGCAAGTTCCACCGCACGGCGTTCGTGACGCCGAGCAACCAGGTCGTGATGCTGTTCCTGAACCGCGACAGCTCGGCCGTGACGGTGAGCGTGAAGCAGACGGACAGCAAGACGTTCACGCTGTCGCTGGCCGCGCGCTCGATCAACACGGTCATCCTGCCGGCGTCTTCGGCCACCAAGGTGCTCTCGAGCTAGGCGTCTGATGTCACCAACATGAAGGCAATGTTCATGTTATAGCATTTACTGTTCTGATGTGAAACCTGTTTTCCAGGACACGACCTCGTTTGCGCAAACTTTCAAGTGGCTACAGTTTGCTGACGGTGTCATGACAGTCTTTGTGCGCACTGTTCAGTCTCATGAGTCCGCATAGATTCCGCACCGCGGAAAATAAAGCACGATTCGCAGCTTTATGAACGTACAGAGTCTGGATGCACTCAAACCAATACGACAGCGCTGTACAGTGCCTCCCTACATTGTTTTCCGCGGAGGGTTCGCGTTCTGCAGCATAGCGAACATGACTGCCTTAACGACTCTGCGAGTAGGATGAGCGCGAGAGCGTCAAATCACTCGTTTTGATGGAGATTGACGCGTCCCAGGCTGTGCCCATCGCCGCTTGCGATCGCCGAACGACTGAGATGACCCCGAAGACTGTCTTCATGCTTGCTCGGCCGGATGGGAAGAAAGAGACCGACATCGTCATGGGAGCATCCTGGCAGGCATCCACTCTGTGCGACGTCGCCGCAGCACCCTCAGCTGACCTCGATATCATACACGGCCGCATTCATGCACTCGAGATGCCCTTCGCACAGTCGGCTGGGCGTGACCGACCCGGAGTCACATGGATCCGCAGCTCGGATTGGCCCGAGGTCTCAGTGTTGAAGCGAGCCGACGGGCTCCGCTGAATGCGTGCAAGTGTGAGGTATACTGCAGTGAGTGCAGGTGTTCGTGAAGGGTCGCATTGTGCTCCCAGATCGGATCTTTAGATCCTAGCCAGTTCGCTTCGGATCCTAGCCAGTTGAGCGGAACACACCCTCGCTGGATCAACGATGCATGTAGGACAGTCAATGCACTCTCGTTTTCTCTTTCAACTACACAAGTCGCTCTCGTGCCTCGTGCGGAAACGCAACAGGTTATGAGCCCAAGTGGCGCGGATCCCGGCAGCGACTTCACCCACAAGCTCCGCAAGTTTGATGGGACCGGCTTTCGCGTATGGTCGCGACAGCTGCAGCTGTACTTGGAGGTGAAGGATGTGTGGGAGGCGATCCAAGAGGATGCGCCTACCGACGAGCAGCTCGCCAGCGAGAGCACGCGTAACGGCATTTTACACAAGCGAGCTGCGAGGCAGAAGTTGGCAATGGCGATCATCCTGTCATCCCTGAACGATGAGCAGGCTGCGCTTGTGGCTGACCTGCCGCACCCAAAGGACATGCTGAGTGCGCTGAAGGAGACACATCGACACATCTGTGATTCTACGGTCGGAGCACTCAAGCGTCGGTATATGGGTCTGTACCTGGACAACGGCGGAAACATGTTGGAGCATATCAAGCAGACCAAGCTGGTGGTCGCTGAACTTGCTAGTTATCATGTGCTGTTCTCAGACGCGGAAAGGAAAAGCAACTTCCTCCAGAGTATCGGGCCAGATTGGAATGGTTATGTGGGAACTCTGGAGTCATGTGGCACGTTCGACGAGATGCTGGTTAAGGCAGCTGCAGAAGCTCGACGCCGAGCAGAGCAACGACAACGTGGACGCGGTGGCGGCGGGTCGACGACGCAGAGCGCGACAGCTCTTGCGGTCACTCAGCAGCAGAACAGGGCCGGAGGCAACAACCCCAATGGCCACAAGAAAAAGAAGCGAAAAGGCAAGTGCTGGAACTGCGGCAAGCGTGGTCATATGAAGCAAGACTGTCGTGCGCCTGCGAAAGATGGTGGAGGTGCTACTGCGAATGTTGCTGAGGTGGGATTTGCTCTTCAAGTCAGTGTGGAGTGTCCAAGCCAAGGCATGTCATCTTCTTTATCATACTGGATAGTTGACTCTGGAGCCTCTAGTCACATGACGGGTGAGAGAAATCTGCTCCACGACGTGCAACTACTCTCGCAATCCATCGTTGTCACAACAGCGAATGGTTCAAAGCTGACGGCTCGAGAAGCAGGAAAGGTAAAACTTCCTTTGGCCAGCGGTGGGTGGTGCACACTGAACAATGTTCTTGTGGTTCCTGGGCTCCAACGCAATCTTGTCAGCCTGAATCGAATTAGCAAGAATGGGATGTCGGCAACATTTTCAGACAACCGTTGTGTGATATCGAACGGAAAAATGCAACTCATCGCTGAACAAGCACAGAATGGACTCTACATGGTGGAGAAGCCATTTGATGCTGAAGTGGGAGCAAAAGCTTTGAGTACGAGTGAGTCGGATGCTGATCTTATGGTGTGGCACTCTCGTTTGGGACATCTCAACGAGCGTGACCTCAAGGCGGTGTTGCAGAAGGCTGGAATTAAGGTGCAAGGTGCACGGCTATCTCACTGTGAAGTGTGTACGGCTGCCAAGTTAACTCGTGGTCCGTTCAAGAAAAAGGAAAGACGTCAAGTTCATGATGGGCAAGCGCACATTGCAATCGACTATGTTGGACCGATGCCTACTGCATCACACGATGGTTTCACAGGGTTTGTCAGCATGATGATTGAGCCGTTTCACCTCTGCATGGCTGTGCCGGTCAAAAACAAGGATTCAGAGACACAATTGTCAGCGTTACGATCAGCCATTGCGCAACTTCAGCTTGTGCGTCCTGATGTTCGAGTAACAATGGTAAAGAGCGATCGAGCGAAGGAGTACACTGAGGGAGCATTTGCAGCATTCTGTAATCAAGCTATCATAGCCCAAGAATTCAGTGCTCCGTACTGTGCGCAACAAAACGGGATGGTCGAGCGAAGCAATCGCGTTCTTGTTGAGATGGCGAGGGCCATGTTGCAAACAGCGGCGCTTTCGCCAATGTTCTGGAGTGACGCAGTCATTACCTCGGCGTATGTTCGGAATCGGTGTCCGACAGCGGCACTAGACGGGATTACACCAATCGAGGCAGTCACGGGGTGTCCTCCTTCACTTCGTGATCTCCGAGTTTTCGGCTGCGAAGCTCAGGTGCTACTGCCGGAGGGAGCTCGTAACAAGCTCGACCCTCGAACGGTGAAGGGACGGTTCATTGGCTACGGACAAGGTGGTCAATCAAAATTTTGGATTCCAACTGGTCGTGGGGCCTGTGGTCGAGTGATGATCTCGCGTGATGCAGTTTTTCTTGAGCGCTCTTCGGTATTGGATGGTGTGTGTGAAGATCTAGCATCACTTGATCTTGATTCTGATGGCAGATTGGCTGACAACTCTGTTGTTCCTGACGATGATGGCGGGTTGACTCTTGATTTGAATTTTCCCTCTGAACGAGACGCTGATGAGCTAGTGGGAGCTGTACCTGTGGTTACCGTCCCGACTGCCAGCACCTCTGGACCGAGTTCGTCATCGATTTCGACACCGACCGCAGCAAATCACGACGACATCGCAACCTGGAGGGAGCCGAGAGCCGAAAAGGTTGCTGTTCGTCGCAGTGCAAGGATCAGGTCAAAAAGTGCTCGGCAACTACGCTACGAGGAGTCACATTTGATGGAGGATGAAACAGTGTTTTTGCTTGAAGCACAATCCATGATGGCCGATACTCAGGACCCAATGACACTTGAGGAGGCACTTACTAGACCTGACGCGCAACAGTGGCGCGAGGCTACAAATCGAGAATTGCAGAGCCTAAAAGACATGGGAACGTACGAGGAAGTGAATCTGCCTGCTAAGGCAAAGCTTGTGAAGACCAAGTGGGTGTTGAAGAAGAAACTTCGCCCTGATGGTTCACTGGACAAATATAAGGCGAGACTTGTCGCCAAGGGATTCACTCAGAAGTATGGTGTGGATTACGAGGAGACTTTCAGCCCCGTGGTTCGTCATGACACGATTCGGACAGTGTTGGCAGTTGCCGTTCAGAAGGGATGGCACTGCAGACAATACGATGTAGAGACTGCTTTTCTGAATAGTCCTCTCAGCGAAGAAGTGTATGTGGAGCCTCCTTTCCCTACTTCAGATGGCAAGGTGTGGAAGCTGAAGAAAGCACTGTACGGTCTGAAACAAGCATCGCGTGCCTGGTATGAGTTCGTGTCCAAGCAGTTGCGTAATCGTGGTTTCACGCAGTGCGAATCAGACCCATGTGCCTTCATCAAGCGAGTGGGAGGACACTTTATCATCGTACTGCTCTACGTGGATGATATGCTGGCATTCAGCGATCGTGGAGAGCGGCTAGACAACTTCGAGACATCCATGAAGCGTGCGTTTGTTATGAACGTATGCAACGCCGCAAGCAGTTTTGTCGGCATGGAGCTTGCTTGGGCGAGCGATGGGACAGTGTTAAACATTGGCCAGAGCAAATATCTTCTGGACATGGTGCAGCGATACCTGGCTGACATCAAGGGTAAGAAGACACCAATGGACGAAGACTTTCAGCGCAAGATACGTGCAGATGAACACGACATCGACAATCAATTCCGCTCTGAGATTGGCTCACTTCTGTACGCAGCGACTGTCAGCCGACCTGATTTGGCGACGGCTGTGCGCATACTTGCGCAGGAAACTGAACATCCAACGGCGACTGTTGCTGAGGGTGTTGAACGTGCGATGCAGTATGTTGCTGGCACCATGGACATGGGACTGGTGTACGAGCGCAGAGGCAGCGAGTTAAAGCTTGAAGTGTTCTGTGATGCTGCATACGCGTGTGAGCGTGAGGCCAAGTCGTCTACAGGATACGTGGTCATGCTTAATGGGTGCTGTGTGGCGTGGGGATCAAAGAAGCAACCTATTGTCACGCTGTCAACTACTGAGTCGGAGTACGTGGCGTTGAACTATGGTGTGCAGGAGTGCATTGGGTTGCAGCGACTTCTCAATGAGCTTGGTCTAGAACTTGGCACGATCATAGTGCACGAGGACAACCAAGGAGCGCAGCATCTTGCTGAAGGCAAGGGAGTGACACAGCGTTCTCGACACATTGACGTTCGGTATCACTGGATTCGAGAGCAGATCAGGCTCGGTGTTGTGAAGATACGCTACTGTGCGACGGCGGTGATGATTGCAGACATGCTAACTAAACCGCTTGGACGTGCGAAGTTTGAGAACTTCCGAGACATGCTCGGTGTGCTCCGAGTGGGAGTGTTGAAGCGAGCCGACGGGCTCCGCTGAATGCGTGCAAGTGTGAGGTATACTGCAGTGAGTGCAGGTGTTCGTGAAGGGTCGCATTGTGCTCCCAGATCGGATCTTTAGATCCTAGCCAGTTCGCTTCGGATCCTAGCCAGTTGAGCGGAACACACCCTCGCTGGATCAACGATGCATGTAGGACAGTCAATGCACTCTCGTTTTCTCTTTCAACTACACAAGTCGCTCTCGTGCCTCGTGCGGAAACGCAACACTCAGTCGATAGCGTCCGTATCTCGGCGGCCGAGCGGTCAACAAACGGGGCGAACGCTCGCCGCGAGTGCATGTCGAGTCCTGCATGGCGCTCCGTCGTGCATAGTGAGTCCGAGGAATCCAGGCGCCTGCAACACCAGGCGGCACTGTGCTGGTGTTTGAGAGTGGCCTTGACCCGTAGACAGGACCAGAGACGGGTCGAGGCCCTTCTTTCGCGCAGATCCGACTGTCAAATTTGAGACCACACATCACCTGCGACGCAATTGCTGAAGTTTGGACTTGTGTGAATATATGTGCAGGTGTATATGCTCAAGCAAGTCTGTACACCATGGGCGACCGTGGTCCCATCGCAGCTGATGAACGCTTGCCTAGCCTAGACGACAGAGACATTCCCTCGAGGCTATGCACTGCTCGGCAGTGCTTGACGATGCAAGGACGCTCCTCGGCGGAACCGTACGTCCGGTGCAGTGCGCAGAGCCGAGCAGCTCTTCACGGTGCCGGTGTGGCAACTTCGCTTCGATCAGTATCGCGATCAG
This sequence comes from Phytopythium helicoides, assembly GCA_024867545.1. NCBI lineage: Eukaryota > Oomycota > Peronosporomycetes > Pythiales > Pythiaceae > Phytopythium > Phytopythium helicoides. Next base: position 446,598 of record JANFNE010000002.1, on the reverse strand, counting down.
CACTCCGTTTTGGGTGTGATAGTCCGGTCATCGACGAGTGCCTCGGGCGGCAATTCCACCGGCGGTTCGGCCAGGTCGCTCGCCTCGCACCACCTCACTTCTCAATCTGCCGCCTCGGCCTCAAGCCTCCCAGTCCACCAGAAAGAAGCCAAAGCCTCTCCAGCAGCTATGACCAAGACAGAAGGACGCAAGTGGATCATGGCCGACGACCTCAAGGCCGGCTTCAGCATCTTCTGCTGTGTCTACGGTATTGGTACGCTCGGTATGCCCGGCAACTTCTCGCGTGCCGGCCCGGCGATCGCCACGGTCGCTCTCGTCTTCATGGCCTTCGCCAACGTCTACGCCGGCTGGTGTATCGCCAAGACCATGCTCATGGCCCCCAAGTCTGTCAAGACGTACGGTGACATGGGCGAGTGGTGCATGGGCAAGGTCGGCCGCTGGCTCACCGTCATCGCCCAGATGGCCACCTGTCTGCTGCTGCCCTGCGTGTTCCTCGTGCTCGGTGGAACGCTGCTCGACGACCTCTTCCCATCTGCCTTCAGCCAGTCGGTGTGGATCATCCTCATGGCCATCGTCGTGCTTCCCGTGTGCCTCATCCCGACGCTCAAGGAAGGAGCTGGTGCTGCCTTCGCTGGATGTGCTGGCACTCTCATTGCCGACATCATCGGTGTCTCGGTCGTGCTCTACGGCATGCGCGGCCACCCGTCGGTCATTGCCCCGGACCTCAAGTTCGAGCAGGTTGCGGGTGCGTTCGGTAACCTCGCCCTCGCCTACGGTGCCGGTATCATCATCCCGGACGTGCAGCGCCAGCACAGTGTGCCGACCCGCATGCCTGGTGTTGTGCTCGCCACGCTCGGCCTCATCTCGTGCCTCTTCCTGACGCTCGCTGGTCTTGGCTACTCGGCTGTCGGCTGCCAGATCTCGGGCAACCTGCTCTACACGATCTACCCGGACGCGACGACCGGCCTGTCGGCTCTCGGTTTCTCGCCAGACCAGGGTGCCGTTGTCCTCGCCTTCCTCTGCATGCAGGTGCACATCACGATCGGTTTCGCTGTCATCATCAACCCGGCCTTCTACATCTCGGAGCGCCTGCTCCTCGGAATGCACCAGAAGCCTGTTGACGACGTTGAGAACAACATCTCGTACGCTGACGCCTCGACCCCTGCCGAGACTGTCCTGGAGAAGGAGCGTACATCCAAGATGTCTGTTGTGTCGATGGCCGACACTGCCTACAACACGGATGACGCCGAGATCGAGGCTGCTGAGTACAAGGGCTCAAACGCGCTCAAGTACGTGCTGCTCCGTGTTGCGATCGTAGTAATTCTCGTCGTCCTCGCTGTCCTCGCCAAGGACCACTTCAGCGACTTCAGTGACTTTGTCGGTGCCTCGTGCAACACTGCCAACTCGATTGTGCTCCCGATCATCTTCTACTACAAGAAGGCCTGGAACAAGGTGCCGCTGTGGGAGAAGATCCCAGGCATCATTGTCGTCGTCATCTGCACGGTGCTCGGCTGCTACGTGACGTACACGACCGGCAAGTCGCTTTTTGCGCCTACTTCCAGCGACGTCTCGTTCCCGTACTGCCCTGAGGAGTACGAGAACAAGCTGTACTACAACTACACCGCTGTCCACGGTAGCAGCTAAATGTCGTGCCACGCATCGGAGATTGTGTTTGGGTAGTCTTCGCGTACATGCAGTTATAAAAGCAAATCAATGTGTCATTCAGCTTTCGGTGCGATTGTTGCATTCTCTGTCCCTAACTTGGCCGGCTCATGAAAGCTAAGCTCATGAAAAAAGTGGCCCGTTCCAGACAATCTGCAACCGTTAATTGGAGAAGGAGGCTACACAACAGGATCAAGAAGACGATTCATAGCTATATTTCATCGATGTGTTGCAGGATACACGGGTTCTTGCCAACTTTATTGCATCAAGAGCACAGCTCCAAACAAAGCAACAAGGAGACTCGGCACGAAAGCACCCACTCGGGCTGTTGAGATGGCACTGCTGCTTTCACTACTCTCCCCGTCAGTGTTGCTTCCCGAATTCCTTGAATCTGCAAGTAACACTGTCTGCACGGCATTTGCAGGAACTGTGATTGCAGCACGTTTGCCTTGTTGCTCAAAGCTAACGGTAATCTGCTTCTCCTTATTGTCGCGATTTTGTAGGACCAAGACAATTGAGTTGTTGGGTGTAATGAAAGCCACGCGGTCAACGTTCTTTACGGCCGTCGAATTGCTCGCAGTCACATTCAGTGAAACTTGCAGTGAGCCTGGTGGTAAGAACTTGGAAAAGTGACCCATGACGTAGTACATTGGTTGCTTGTAAAACTCAGCGCCACTTTCTTCATCGACAAGGATTGGAGCGTCAACATCATTCAGAGCCCAGTTTGGACCGCCGCTGGTGTTCAGGTACATATTCCAGTCGGTCCAACCTCCAGCATAGCTTGCTAGGTCGTTAATGATGTCGCGCGCATAGTTCTCTCCGCGCTTCCACGTCACATTGTACTGGAGTAGTGCCGTGCCGACGCCAGTCCCAACACCCTTGAGCATGGATCCTTCGCAAGCTTCAGTAGCAAGGATGAAGATATCTGGGTAGGTCTCATGGAAGGTTGCGAGATCATCAAAATTCCCGAAAGAGTCCGAAATGAAGTCGACATTCTTGTACCAATGAACCCCAATTCCAGAGACGTACTTCTTCGCTTCCTCGTCAACAAGAGCAGCGTCCCATTCCAGAAGCAAGTCTTTCTGATCATCCAGCATGATGATCTTCACGTCGGGATGGTTTTCCTGGAGCGTCGGGCCAAGATTCATCTTGATAAAGTCCCGCTCAGTAGTCGAGTTGAAGCGAAGACTTTGGAATGGGTGAGGCACGTATGGCTGCTGATAAGGCTCGTTCTGCGTCGTCAACGCCCAAATCGAGATGCCCTCGGCTTCGTACGCACTGATGAACTTGGAGTAGTACAGCGCGAGAGCCTGCCAGTACTCGCCACCGATCTCACCTGCGATGGCGCAGTTTTCGGTGGTGTTGCTGGTCGTGAGCCACACTGGAGGAGCCCACGAAGAAGCGAACAGAGTCACATTTCGCCCACCAGTTGCTGACAAATTGAGCGCTCGTTGGATGAACTCGAGTTTGTTGGAGAGCGGCGCCTTATCATTAGCGATGCTGAAGTTGGTCATGTCAAAATCTCCCTCCGAGTCGTCGTTGTACGAGTACACGTGCGTGGAGAAGTCGGTGGACGAGATGGGGATTCGGCCGAGTGTGTAAGCGAGTCCTCCGTCCGAGAAGTAAGCGTCCAACAGCTCCTGCTGTACCGCATCGTCCATGAGGTAGACGTTGATGGCCGATGCGTCGGTGAAGGCGCCGCCGAACCCGATAATCTCCTGGTACGTCGTGGCTGAGTCGATGGCGAACTCAATGTCTGCCGAGGACTCGTCGTCATCTTCGAGGAGCTCCACGGTCGAGTACGCGAGGCGGTCGCCAGCCTCGGAGGTCTGGAACACGCCCAACTCGTCGCCAGTGAGCGACAAATACTCAGTCGAGACCGAGTCGCAACTCGACGCATTGCAGACGCACACGCCTTCGATGAACTGCTGGTAGCGCGTCGACCACGTCGAGCAGCCGCTAGCGGCCGCAGCAGACGTGAACGACGCCACCGCGAGCGTGAAACGCAGCAACATCGGCCAGTTGACGGGAGAACGCAGAGTGGGAAGCCGCTAATCGTGTCGCGAGTCACGCGCAGAGAGAAGACATGAGCAGACTGCGGCGTAAGGACAGGGCTGGCACCATGTGAGTGGCATCGCTTGTCGGCTCCTCCGAAATGATGAGCTCACCTCAGCCAGTTCAACTGCTTGCAGCTTTCTCTTCAGCTACACAGGACACTAGCTTTGGGAGAGATCTGAGAGCTACGAAGGAGACCAAGAGAGCACAAACCAGCAATGCGAATGAATCAACAAGCTAAAGCCGAAGATCCCAATTGTCTCGGCACTTTCAAGTCAAGTACGGTGCGAACAGGACGCTAACACACGTTTCGCTGCAGCTTAGCACGAGCTGCGCCGCGCCTCGCCGAAGACGACGGTCTGAATCGAGTTGGCCAGCAGCGTCAGGTTGGCGGAGATGCCCTCCTGTGTCAGGCTTACGCTGACCGTGTGGTCGGCCGTGTCGCGGTTCGAGAGGATGAGAACCACCTGGTTGTCCGGGGTGGTGAACGCGACCTTGTCGACATTGGCAAGCTCCGTCGTCGCGTCCGTCGTCAGCGCCATGTTGACACGCACCGAGTCCACAGGGAGGAACTTGGCGACGTGGCCCATGGCGTAGTACATCGGCTGCTTGTAGAACTCAATGCCGTTCTCCTCGTCCACAAGGATCGGCGAGTCGACGTTGTTGTTGATCCACGTCGGACCTCCGCTCGTGTTGAGAGCGAGGTTCCAGTCCATCCAGCCCGTGGCGTAGTTGGCCAGGTCGTTGATGATATCACGGGCGTAGATCTCACCACGCTTCCAAACGATGTCAAGGCCATTGAGCAGCTTGACTCCCGCTCCAGTTCCAAGGCCATCAACGAGATAGCCCTCACACGCCTCCGTCGCGAGGATGAAGATGTCCGGGTAAGTCTCGTGGAACGTTGAGAGCTGAGCAAACGCACCGAGGCGGTCCGTCACCAGATCCAGGTCCTGGTACCAGTGCACACCGAGGCCCGACACGTACTGGCGAGCCTCTTCGTCCACAAGAGCAGCGTCCCAGTCAGGCAGTAGCGTCTTCTGGTCGTCCATCATAATGATCTTGGTGTCCGGGTTGTTCGCCTTGAGCGTCGGACCAAGGTCAAACTTGATAAAGTCACGCTCGGTGGTCTCGTTGAAGCGCAGACTCTGCCAGAATTTGGTGGCACCTGCAGCCTGCGTCGGCTCGTTCTGGGTCGTCATCGCCCAGATAGGAATGCCCTCGGCCTCGTACGCGCTGATAAACTTGGAGTAGTAGAGAGCGAGCGCCTCCCAGTACTCGCCACCGGGGTAGCCCTTGACGCTGCAGTTGATGGTCGAGTTCTCGTTCGTCATCCACGCCGGCGGAGCCCACGACGAGCCGAAGAAACGCATGTCACGCGAGTTCTTGGCGACCGCGCGATGGATGAGGTCGATCTTGCCCGAGGTCTTGTCCATGTCAATGGAGAAATTCTCCATTGCAAGATCACCGTCGACATCATTGTACGAGTAGATGGTGAGCGAGAAGTCGGTCGACGAGATCGGAATGCGGCCGAGCGTGTACTGAAGGCCCGAGTCTCCAAAGTAAGCCTCGAGCAGGTCCTCCTGCAGCGTCGAGGTCAGCAAGTTGACATTGATCGCCGACGCGTCTGTGAAGGCGCCGCCGAATCCGTTGATCGACTGGTACTTGATCGACGTGTCGATGACAATGTCGGCGCTGTCGCTGGCGTTGCTGGAGGTCGAGATGGTCGAGAAGTCGAGGCGGTGGCCGGCCTTGGACGTCTGGAAGACGCCTGCCTCGCCGCTCTGGAGGAACAGGTGGCCGTTGTAGATGGAGTCGCAGTCGCTCGTCGAGCACACGCAAACACCTTCAATGTCCTGCTGGAATCGGGTCGACCACGTCGTGCAGTTGGTGGCGCTCACAGAACGCGGAGCCAACGTCATGACGGTCGCGAGGACCGCAGCGAGCGGAGGGAACACCTGCATCTTGGCGTTAGCACTGACGGAACGAACTCGAGCAGTGCAGTGGCTAGCGAGTTGGCTAATGAGCGCACCACTGGCTCATGAAGTCGCCATTGGCCACAGCTCCAGTTTGAAGCACTGCTTCGTCCATACATGGCCGTCTGCGACTTTGTCACGCGTCTGCGGCCAGCAGAGTAGCACCATGTATCTGTCTGCCCTGCTTGTGCACCCGAGCAGGTCAACGGCGTCCGGATACGGCACTGCCTTCATGTATAGCTCACCAAGCAGGTGGAAGACTGGGCGTATACCTACAGGAAGCTCGAGTGCGCGCCACTTCGACGATCGAATCGCAGGCGCAAGGATTCTCGACTTGACAGTGCTTTTGTGATCGCAAGCACTACTTTCAGCGACTCCTGTCACTTTTGAGCTAAGCTGTTGCGATCTCCGCGCAAGAGTCACGCATGAGAATCCCAAAGCCTGCTTTGCCCATGCCTGAGCAGATGAGTGGCAGTTCGATTCCTGCCCAAAAGTCCTCAACGTTTATCGCACTGCTGCGGGACGCCCACGAGAGACGTCCGTAATCGTTCATGTCCAAACTGATTACAACAGTATGCTCCCCCTAGTGCGGTCGACGCGGACGTCACCAATGAGGTCGTGTCCTTACCCTGCGGTCTGCCGCGTTGCTTCGGTGTCGAGTGCTACTCTTGTGACCACGCGTGACAGATATACACGCGGCAATATCCGGACAATTTTCACATCCCGTCACCGTGAGTCTGATGAGCTGCTCACGTCAATGCGCTACAGCCTAGCGATACGAGCGCCGCTGGTTCGTCGAGAACAATGGCACACCCTTCTTGCCACCGCCCTTCTTCTTGCCACCAGACTGTGGAGCCGACGCCCACTCGACCGGCATTGGCGGCGGTGATTGGCCCCAAACCGGAGGAGACCCAAAGAAAGCTCGGCCGGAATCTCTAGTTGAAGCAGCACGAAGTTGCGGTGAGTGGTCTGGAGTGGACGCACCGCCCAAAGGCGGGTAGTACCCAGATTGACGCGTGATCGTGGCGAATGAGCTCTCTTCGTCGTATCCATTCAATGGTGGAGACGCCACGCCGTGCCCGTACGCAGCATAGACAGCAGCTTCCCCGTCGCCACCAGCACTGAATGAGTGCTCGTCGCTAGCAATACTCAGGTCACTCATGCTGTTCGTGAGCTCAGCGGGGGCCGGCCACATAGCAGTGTCCTCTTCCGCAAGTGAGAACCTAGGTAGGTTGTGCAGGTGGGCGAACGCTGGAGACGCCGCACTAGCCGCAGCATCGAGCTGGCGCTGTCTCTCTTTTTGCTTCCGACTCTTGTTGCGCTTCTTCAACTCAGTGCGGAAGGCGTCGAGCGTCTCGGGCGAGAGCTGATCCGACAGGTCGATCTCGCAGATGTAAAAGTCGCAGAATCGGGGGAGATGGCTCAGGAAACGGAAGCGCTTTTGCGCTTCGTCGTCCATCACTGCGTGTTCGACATCAACTACACGTCCTTGAATTGTTTCTGGGAGGTACTGGTGACGATCAACTGGAAGCTCGGCATATGTCACGTACCCTCCTGAGTCAGTGAAGCTCGAAGAGCCCGCAGCTGCGTCCCCACCGGACCATCCCGATGAGTCGACAACCGAGCCTTCGCTTGGTGACGGAGCGTGATAGAGTTCGCCTTCCATTGCCTTGACATGTTCCGGAGAGAACTCCTTCATCAAGCACTTCATGTTGATCGAGTGCAGAACAACGTAGCTCCCATCCGCGATCTGGTAGAACGAGTACACCTCACCTGAGCTGCCACCGTTGTTGTCCGTGCGATGCACGCTTTTCGCCTTGCTTGAGCCATTCTCTTCGACAGAACCTTCCAACTCGTGTCTTTCGAGCTGCGCAAGGCGACCAGATGTCGCCCGCATCGCCTCTTCGACGAAGGGAAGGCTGTCATAGTCGCCACTGCTTCGATACTCGGCATCCAAGGATTCGAGGTCACGCATCTCGGCCAGCACAACCTGCGTCACATATTCCGGGGTCGACTCAAGAATGCGCGAGAAGCCGGCGGCTTGGTCGTACACACTGGGAATGTCCCGGTTTCTTGGAATGCTTGCATGACCGGCAGACGGACGTAGCATGGGGAACATGCTCGACTTGGACCGCTGAAGGAACTGGAATGTCACGGTCGAATCCACACGTGGAGGAAGATGCACCTTTTCGAGACGGACGCTGCGCAATTGACCCTTTTGCACCGATTCAAAGCACATGGGGCATCGGCGCCAGTACTTGTCCGTCATTGAGAGGTAACGCAAAATGCATGGCCAGCTGAAGGGAGTTGAATACGCTAGATAAGCAACACGTGACAACGAAGACGAGCAAGAAAACGACGATATACACACCAAAAGATGTGACCACACTTGGTAATCTTGGGTGCTCGGAGGGTATCCATACAGATTGGGCAAGTCACTGCGCTCTCGTCATCGTACCACAATAGCACCTGCTCCACGGATTTCCCTGCAATTGAGCGTGTTAGTGTTACGAGTGGCCGTCAACTTTATACTTCGTTGCCCCAACGCACATTCGGTAAGCGCTTCCAGGTCCCAAGTCGGCACATCGGCTCCCTTGTCAAGCTGGGAGATAACGAACCGGTAGCTGTCGTATTCGCAGCCACATTGCCACTGAATAACTTTTCGTTTTTCGCAAGTCTATCCAGCACAGCACGACGTACTTGGCATGAAGATACTCGCTCTGAGTACGCGGCTCTGCAGGTGCCTTCTTCTTGCGCACTTGCACCGGGCGCTCTCGCTCTGGTAGCGAAAAGTTGAGCAGATGGTTGGCCGAGATACCATTTCGCGTCGCACGCGCCTCATAGTCGAGCTGTTTTTTCTGCGAGCACCAAACCCAACTCGTGAGGACCACTGCAAGTTCGACTGCAATGCACGCTGCAATCCCACCTGCTCTCTTCGTGGTCCTCTGCGTCCGGAGGCTCCGGAGCCGTTGTTTCTACTGTTATTCCGACTGCATCCCATCAATGCCCATCAGTGCTCTGCAGCCAGTCTTCCCGAGACCGACCGAGCCTCCACGACGCACCTCATGATGAGTGTTGTGGCTGGTCTAGTCTAGTGTATGTGCTTGAAATGGTCTATAGGCTGGGGATAAATACTGGAGTGAATAGATACGAGGCTGGCGGCGGATCCAGCGGCTTGCGGGGCTTCTGGCGGTCGTTCAAGCGCTCAACGAGGCGCAAAAGACGGCGGAGGCGGCGGAGAAGCGAGCGGCTGCGAGCTGCTCGAGCGTCGGGCGGCTGGGGAGGCGGAGGCGGGCGAGGCGAGGCACTCACGCGGTCGGTCGGCAGCTCCGGTGCTGGATGCGACTTTGTGAGTGCCGGTCAAGTCGGAGCTGCTCGTGGTCGACCGTTAAGCGGTTATTTGTCATCCAACCAAATCAGTTCAATCATAAATAAACCCTTGCGATTGGCCAACAGAGAAATGCTAGCTGTCCGATACAGTTCGATAGAGCCGAGATTCGGCTTCCATTCACCCGAGAAAGGACGGAAGAGCTCATGGCGGCGTCGAGGGAGGAGGTGGTGCGCATGTACCGGCGCATCCTGAAGCTGGCGCAGCGGTACCCGAGCGTCAAGCGCGACGCCATTGCGCGCGACATCCGCGCCGAGTTCCACGAGAACAAGGGGCTCACGGACGCGCAGCAGGTGCGCGAGAAGATCATGGCGGCGCGCGCTGGCATCCAGGAGCTCTCGCAGTACGCGTCGCTGCACGCGTCCTCGCTCGACTGGCGCGTCGAGGTGGGCCGGAATGCGCTGCCCACGCCAGCAGCGGACGGCGGGATTAGTGTCAAGCAGGTCGGCGGCAAGCGCGAGGGGTAGGACCGTGGAATATACACCCAGGCTTTCCTGCATTCGGCTGCGTTCCCTACTGGCGGATGGGCGGGCACCGACTGCAGCCCTGGCAGCACTGCTCGCACACAGGGCCCAATTGAGTTTGCGGGACGAGCACCACGTCGCCCGTGAGCTTGGAGGTCGTCCTGTTGAGGAACTTGGCGATCGGCTCGTCCTCTTGCGCCGCCTGGAGACGCGTCGTGTGAGATCAACGAGATAAATGCAGATGGAGCGTCAATCCTACCGCTAAAACCACAGGGATGGAGTCGTCGTTGCTAGGGAAGTAACCGAACCAGTAGGTCTGCATGGCGTTCGGTGGCCACCCGTGCGGGTTCTTGGATGACGCGATGAGCGACAGCACTTCTTGAAACATGAGCGTGCGGCTGCACAAGCGGCGAATGAGCGATGCGCAACGACTATAATCTGCTACCAGATTGCATCTTCTCACCGGATCATGTTGTTGTCGATCTTGAGCTCGATGCGAGGTCTCAATTGCGTGAAGGTGATCGTCTCGATCTCGCTGTCGTCCACATTGACGGTGCCGACCACGGGAAGAAGCCCGCCCTACATTTTGTTTTGAACATACATGAGCTGTATATCCACGCTCATGGCTGCAAGTGCAGTCCTCAGACCTCGATCGTGCCCACAAGGAACGAGTTCTGCTCGCGCGGGTCCGACGGGAAGGTGAACACGCGCACCTTGACCCGCACCATCGTGTTGAGCAAGTAGCACCACCACCACCACAAAAATAGCGACATCGTGAGCTTCATTGGCGTCAACACCACAAAAGTGCCATCAGTCAACAAAAAAGAATCGTGATTGACACATCATTACACGCAGATGCAGACGTGAGAACCAACACAAGCAATGAAAGCGCAAGCAAGTCGTATTGATCGCTACTCACGAATTAAGAAAAGAAAAATGCAACAGCTACGCAGCCAAGGGTTCCCGTGGGTCGCGCACGTCGTTCGAGTAAAACTACAAGTTTGTTTTTTTTTTGTTGTTGTTGATGATGATCACACATTTAAATATCCGGCTTGGCTTCACTCCGGTCGGCAGGCAGCACAAGAAGAAGCAGGAGTAAAAGAGCAGCTAGGCGCTTCGAGGCACGTCTCCATCACTCGGTCGCAGCGTTTTGCGCGCGTCATTCAGCTCGTGAGTCGCGCGCGTATCCGCCGCAAAAGTAAAAATCCGTCGGTCGCGTCCTCTCCACACTCCTCACACCCCTTTCCCTTCTCGTCGCTCGTCCGTCGCGAAGCTCACACATCCAGCAGCTTAGATGAAGGCCCAGCCCGAACGCTCGAAGGCCGTCGAGACGTCCGGCTTCTTGTCGTCCAGCGCCACTGACGCCGACACGCCGAAGCGCTTCTCCGCGGCGCTTACCCGGTTGTTGTCCACGAGCGGGCGTGCGATCACCGACTTGAGCTGGTCGAACATGGTTGTTTGGCTGGTGGCGAAAGATTGAGGCTTGCTTGGCTCGCTTGGTGCTTGGCTGCGGTCAACGCCCAAACGACGACGACGACGCAAATTGGGAACTGAGCTCGAGGCGGAAGCTGGCGGTGGTCACCAGGCAATTTCCATCGTGGAGCTCCTGGGGACCTACGGTACGCGACGGTTTTGACTTGGGTTTTGTATAGAAGACCGTGCATCGGCAGCAGATGCACCTCGACGTTACACGTCGAGCGACGCGACGCGTCGCATTTCGCTCCGAAGCCAATCAAGTGCATCCCTTCCCGCATCGACGCGCGCCATCTGAGAAAATCGGTTGAAGCGGGATATTATTGATCAAAGGTTTTTTGAATAGAGATTGTATAGGTTGTCGATTTGAAGCCGCGTTGAAGATTAGGTGTGTGAGGTTCCAGTGAGGGTGATGGCGCCGCGTCACTATGCGCGCACCTACCCCTCGGCAAGCGCTGATTGGCTGAATTGCGAGCGGTCGTACGCACCTCTTGAAGATCGCGCGAAATATCCGTTTCGCGCTTCCGGCTATTTGGACATTGAGCTACTAGCCAATCAGGGCGCGAAAGTCGTCGGAAACGATTTTCCAAAGCAGCTGCTTGCGCTGGAAAATCGCCCGTCGTGCGTGGCAGGCTTCAAGTTGCAGTGGTCCAGGCGGCAAAGCCGCGAGGCTTCGAGAAGCTCAGGACGGGATGGCGTCGAGTGACGTGGCCGATCTACTCGCGTGTCTTCCGACCGCGACTTGCGCTTCAGCGGATTTGACGCCTTGATGTGCTGCAGGCGAGGCTCTCTCGCGGATTGTATGGCGGCGGGAAGGCGCCGCTTGGATTGCAGTCAACTTCAACATACAGTACGCTGGTTACATTGTGTAGTGCTTGGCGGCGAGTCCATTGCATGGGCCTGACAGCGAGGCGATGGCTTTGATGTTGTGGTTGGATTGAAAGCAACCTGGCAATGCAATGCTATGATAATGGAAGGAGCTTTGTTTATGAATTAGGTTGCTGCAGAGGACACCCCATGCAGAAAATGAATTGACGAATCGATCCAAGCGGAATGACGAACCGACCGAGAGTAGAACGAAAGTGCAGCAAAGCTATGCAGGAAGGGAGCTATTCTAGTCGGGACTTCCCAGCGACGGATACACTGGAAACAGCGGCTGGTAGTCGCTTGGCCGGCTTCGCGCACGCCAGCTTCGCCACACCAAAGCGCCAAAACCAATTACTGCGATGAAGATCAGTAGCCCAAGAATGAGCATTAAGGCTCCCGACATCGCCGAGAGCTGCCGGCTCATCTCGCTGAACTCGTTTGCGAGTCGATCGCTAATACCTTGGGACGTGTCACTTGATCCGGTTGTCGTCAATCCTTGATCTTTGGTGTGGGAATTCGGATCAGAAGTTGGTACAGGAGTGACGATTGGTTTCTCTGTTGGCAATGGCTGTTCTTTCGGCTTTATTGTAGCTGGTCGATCACTACGAGGTGGCACCGTGGTTGCAGCCGAAGGTTGTTGGATGTTCTCGTTTGATTCAAATGTAGTCATGCTTGCAAATTTAGAGCCATCAGTGGATTCTTCAGACGGTAACGTCGGTGGGGGTGTCTTTCTTCGACGTGGAGGCTTGGAGGGGCGTTGCGTTTGCTGAGGTGTGTTTGCTGTCACCTTCGGGGCTGTGTTTGGAGTTGCTGGGACATTGGTGGAAGTTGCTGGAGTGGGAAGTGCTCGATGGATCTCATTTGTCGCTGAGTCTGAAGAAACACCAAGGATTTGCTCGTCGATGTAATTGTAAAAACATGACGTCATGAGGTCATCGAACGCCTTGACAGCTCGTGGATCTCGAAAAAGGATCAACTGATAGCGGATAAATTGGCTGAAGCGATCAGCTTTGCGTTTGAGTGCTTCCAAGAAAATGTTTTGAGGAATTGTTGGGAGATCACATTTATATGTAGCCAAGACTTTGTTTGTGATCCAAGGGCGAAGCTTAGAACAAGCGCAATCGTGAAGTTCAGGTAGCTTTGAGGATCCAGTATAAACCTCGACGGCAAACTTTGGAGTATTGGTGGAGACAAGAGCACTTGGACACCATGAACGGTCAATATCAGCGACACTCACGTCTGCCGTACGCTTGGGGTCGACGAGCCGAAGGATGAGGTCATAGTCAAAAAGAAAGTTTTGACCAATGGTATCAGACAGTTCGTAGGCTGAAGTGGAAACTCGGGTCTCACATTGCTGTCCGGTTCGAGTAACTTCAAATCCCGACACAGGGAGATGAAAATTTATAAAGAGACTGAACACCAAGAATGATTGGTGGTGCATCTGGAGGTGTCGTTCCGATTCGTAGTCGAAATGCTGGAATGACCAGTTTGGTGACCCTGGTGAAGTCAAGTGTGGTGAGTTCAACCTGCGTAGAATCCATTGTCGTGAATGGAACAAACCTCAAATCTTATCGCATCCACTTCACATGTAAAATATAGCTTCGATTCTTGTGCTTCACAAATAGAAGGCCTCGCCACAGAACCATCTCATTTGCATTTCGAAACCTGCCGCTTTTGAATTGTACCTTCATTTTACTGCTGAGGCACTTCAAGATCCATTTCATGTGGCTCTTTCGCCTGCTTGTTGGGGTATTGCAGATCATTTGTGTGGCATCAACAGGAAGTTACGATGGAGACACCAATGTTGCTGAACCATCTTTCTCCATCGGGTACATTCACGAGCTCCGGTATTTTGTTGACTTTGAAGCTGGACTACTAAAACGAGGCAGCTCAAAATCGTTGACCAGGCGGGATCAACAAATGGTGTTCTCACCGTTCTCTCGCCTCGCTAAGTCATTTTGGCGATGCAATTTAGAGCTTCGTGGCTACACCAACACCTTGCAACAGGTCAACACTGTGTACGATTATTTTCGCGTTTACAACCCATATCAACCTAAACCTTATAGCGATCAAGACTTAGTCGTTCTGTCGGAGAACATGGTCTGTGTTTGCTTGTCCAAGTCGTTTGCTCATAACACGATTGATCGAAACGGTGACGAATGGCTCTTTAGCAATTCCATTGACGATTGGGACAGCACTACAACTCGACGTGCTATTTCTCAATCATTTGAAATTCTCCGCCAAGCAACGCGCAACTACTACATCTTGTACCACCCCAGCCTTCTGTCAACGTTTGACCGGTTCTACACCAAGTGCATCGGCGACAAGATAGCGGCGCTCGACACAAACTAACATTTTGAGCAAGAGCTTGTATGCTGCATGCATGAACATAACAACGTAATCTCGATAAACACCACATTTCACAACTAGGACTAAAACATGACAGCAATCGACGTTTCCATCCTTCGAGCCTTCGAAGTTGCCTATCAAAACACGCGATTTTACTGGATGATGACTCACCACCATCAACTCGTGTATTTCGATCAATTTTACCGCGACTGCGTCGAGGAAAAGATTGGCTTGCTAATGAATCTTCAGCCCGGTAGGAACCATTCAAGACTAAGCTTGATGATTGGGAGAACTTTGACAATAGATGTTTACTTGATGAACTTTGAATGTTTAATTTTCACTTGCAAGTCTACACAGACTGTCCTGCAGTGAAGACACGACATCTCGTGAGCTTGAAAGGCAGTGAGCTCATGCAGATTTGTCTATTCAAATCTTAGTTCTATTCACACCAAACTAGACTACTCGTTTGAGTCAAAAATTTCCATGCTCGGTGCAACTGTAACAAGTGGCTGATATTCGCTCGATCGGATACGGTTCCGCCGCCAAATCCAGGCGACGATACCTGCAGCAAGTACAAACAATAGCCCGATAAGCACAATGACGGCTGTCGCCAATGTTGCGATTTGTTGTGCAACAGCAGAGTAATCTTCGTTGCGTTCTGGCATTCCTGGATCAGGTGCTGTTGACGTTGCTTGTTCCGTTTTATCACTTGGTGCTGGTGGAGCTGATGAGATTGGCAGTACTGGCTCGTTTGAAATAATCGCAGAGCTTGCCGGTGTACTTGCAGGCGGCGATGTCTTCTCTGGTATTGAGGGTTTAGGAACAGTTGCGGACGCGGATGTTGTCGGTTGATTAGGCGCTTTGTCTGTTTTCATAGGAAGGTTGTTTTTTTCTGCTTCTTTTTGGCTCACACTTCCGATCGCACGTGAAGTGCTAATAATTTGCTCGTCGATGAAATTGTAGACACACGAAATCAAAAGGTCGTCGAACAAATTGACAGCTTTTGCATCGCGGAGTAAAGCTATTTGGATACGAACAAATTGCGTATAGCGAATGACTTTGCTTTTGAATGTCTTGAAAAAAGTAGGCTCAGGTCCGGCTGGCAAATCGCATTGGTACACGGTTGTAATTTTGCTTGTAATCCAGGGACGCAGCATTGCGCATGCGCAATCACGGAGAGGCTTCCGTAATCCACTGATGATCTCGACTGAAAACTTACGAGTTTTAGCAGCGACCCCAACATCTGGGCACCATGATAGGTCAATATCACCACCGCCAACGTCAGTCTTCGAGTCGATCAGCCGAAGCACGAGGTCGTATTCACGAAGAAAGTTTTGATTAAATTGATTGTGGGACTCGGATAGCTCGTAAGTCGATGAATCGACCCGCGCTTCGCAACGTTGTCCTTTTCGCGTTACCATAAATCCCGACGACGGCAGTGGGTTGGATATTAGGATGACCCATATCAGCAGAAGCGTTCGACGCCGTGGACGCATGAAATGATGATTCGAAGTTGCTATGAAATGCAGCAATGGTTGCGTAGGACGCCTTTACACGGAATATCAAGTGTCAGGCGTTAGAAGCGTCTTCTGCATCTTAGTTTACAGAAATAGATTACATTATGAACTTCCTTCTTTGTCACCGCAGTTTTCATTTGGTGACCGGAACCTTCAGCTGATACACAATCAACAACATTTCCATGGCGAAACTCTGGTGCCTCCTTATCGGAGTAATTCAGTTTGTATGTGTGACATCAACCAGAAGCAACAATGCAGACATCAGTGCTTCGGAACCGTGGTTCATCGTTGGAGATTTCCGTGAGATCAGCTACTTTGCCACTTTTGAAGTTGGTCTAGAACAAATTCGCGCCGGAACTGCAAAGACCGGGCTTGAAATTGGTGCGGTGTACGAATCCTTTGTAAGGATGGGGCAATCGTTCGAATACATCGGTTCGCATCGACTCTATGGGTTCCCGACACCTTACCAGCACATGAGAGAAGTTGAAATTTACATAAACAAATTGAGAGGAATTCAACACCGTGGTCAAATACTTCCCACGGCACCATATCCTGAGCAAGAACTACTCGCCCTGTTCGAGAATATGGTCTGCATATGCCTTGAAACAACATTTGCTCGAACTGTAAATGATCGCTTCGGTAGCGTATGGCTGTTTAGCGATTCTGTTGCCGACGAGGATGCTGCCTCCCTTCAGCTTAGAATCGTTGAGTCATTCGAAGTAACCCATCAGGCTGCGCGTATTTACTACATGTTGCACTACCCAGAGCTTGTGCAGACTTTTGACCGGTTCTACACCAAGTGCATCGGCGACAAGATAGCGGCGCTCGACACAAACTAGCATTTTGAGCAAGAGCTTGTATGCTACATGCATAGACACAACAACGTAATCTCGATAAACACCACATTTCACAACTTATCCATTGTGCCATTCCTAGTCGCGTTCACTACTCGCTGACACCTCAGCAGCATTGATAGATCAGAACTCGGCGCTGAAGCGTGTCTCGAACGCTCCATCGTCTGCGACTTCGTTGCCCTTGAAAATCCCCTTACCAAAGTACTCTGCCACCGTGTTAAACCCATCTGCTGCCGTCTCGAGCTGGTTGAAAAACTGCTCGTGGTTGCCAGCCTTCTGCTCCAGCTGCGTCTTGAGTCCGAGAATGTGGCGATGATCCATCGAGCACGTCATGCACTCACGCTCCGTCTCCGAGATGCAGTTGAGGTGGAAACTGTGCTGACACAAGAAGTGGACAGCAGGGAGGTCGAGGTCGTGGTTGCACAAGTCGCACTTTGTCGCCTGGAACACAACAGCTCGACTACTCAGTTGAGTGATCTCGTCCTTCATCTGCTTCGTGTCACTCTTGAACGCCTTGATCTTGTCCTCATCCTCGGCAATGCGTTGCTCATCAGCTGCAAGTTGGTTGACAAGGTACTGCTTGACGACCGACACTGGCAACTCACGTGACTGGCTGAGCACCTGAACGACCTGAAGCGGCGGGATCACCGGTGTCGCATCCATGAGCGCGAGGAGCTGCTTCAGCTCCCTCCAGTCTTCGCCAGAAGACGCAGCGCTTCCCTTCGGACGAGGTCCACGCTCAGCGAAGTACTTCAGAGCGAGCGACCACAGATTCGGATCTTTCTCACCGTGCTTTCGAACCTCGTCCAAGACGCTCTCGTCGTCATTCTCTTCAATGTGGAACTGCACCAGCATGTGGTACATGTGTAGTTTGTTGTACAGGTATCGCTTGCCCGTCTTCATTCCGTGCATTTGCAAGTGGATGAGTGCGTGGTCGGCGTCATACTTGACACGCGGGTTGTCGAGAATCTGAAGCACCGCATCTTCCTTTTCTTCCAGCGTCCTTGGCTGCTTTGCAGGTTTCTCGTCAGATCCCCCCTCTTCCCCATCAAAGCTCACTTCTTCAGCGTCGTCATCGCTCAACACCATCTCGAGCAAAGTGTTGCCAATCGATGTGTTGGTAACTGTCTCGACTTCGACAATGTACTGCAAGAACTCCTTCAGCTGGGCTCGGTGGGACACGAACAGATGCAAAAAGTCTCCAGGATCCGACTTGAGGCCCGGGTTGTCAGGAACAAACTTTCCAGTGCACAGCTGCTTGAGTAGCTCTGTGGTCGGTCCAGGCAAATGGGTCACAAGCGTGCGACCGTACTTGCGAAGGTTCGAGTCTGCTTCCGAGAAGCTCAGGTGCTTGATGTACTCTAGCGCATCCGCGACGCGCTCCTTCTCCTTGTCAGACAGCGCCACAGAGTCTTCCGACTCGACATAGCTGATACGATCCAACTGAATCTTGAGGTACCAGCTATGCTCTTCATGCTTCCTCGCCAACGTCAGAGCGTGCTTCGGGTAGTTTTCCCACAGCACACTAATCGCCGTTTCCACATCGAAGTTCAAGTGTTGCTGCTGCAGTTGCAACGAGTCGCGCGCCTTCTTAGAGTCATCTTGAGGATTTGATGCCGCCATGCTAGTCGAGCGGTCGGTACGCGCCTTCTTGCTGGGGTCGACTTCGTCGAGCTGGATAAACTTGTCGAGCTTCTTGACATCCTTGAGCTTGGTGTAGCAGTTGAGCAGTAGCGTAGTGTGTTCTGCGTTGGCAAAAGCCTTCTCGTGCAGAGCTTCAAGATACGCCGTCAGATTGTGGATGCGCTGAGCATCGAGGAAGCGCCGAATCACGTACGACGGCTCAACATGGCCGATCGTGCGGACATACTGGCGCAGGGAGCCATCGTAGTCTCCCTTCTGGTATAGATGGTCGCCATACATGCGGAAAATGTCCATGATACTGTTGATGTCATAGTTGGAGCTGAAGGCGAGCGAGATCGCAATCGAGTACAGGTTCTTGCGGAAAAGAATCTCGAGCTTCGATGTCGTGTCTTTTTCGCTGAGGCGATACACATGGCCAACTGACGAAACCACAAAGATTGCGCCGAATTCAGACACAACATGGCGAATTTCTTCCATGTCGTCCAAACCAAAGCGCGCGCCAGGAGCAGCAGCGCCGCGAGAACTGCCCTGAGGGAGCGGAGGTCGACGCGCTCCACCAATCGGGCCCTTTCCACCCCCACCGACGCTGGTAAGCGTCCAATTGAATGCGATGAACTTGTTCTGAAGATCATACACGTTCACTTGGTGGCGTCCACGAGGGTCAACGTGCGCAACGAGCAGATAGTGCTTGAAAAAGCTCAGGTACTTCTTCTCGCCCTCGAAGCCAAAGCAGACGGAGCGGTCCTCCGTGTTGTAGAAGTATACGGCGTCAGTCTGGCCGACAGCAAGCTCTCCCTCATCGTTGACACAGGCGCAGTTTGCGTCGACACCACGTTCATCAAGAACAACCGCGCGAGGAGGCATACCAGACGCTCCTCCGGCAGCCTTTGTGACCGCAGGGTCGTCATGTGTGCAATGATAGCACGTCAATCCGCGCCGCGTCGATGCATACACAAACACGTACGAGACAGATGCGTTGATGGGTTTGCTCGTAAAAGCAAGCGCCGTAACGGGGAATTGGCCAGCAGGTTGCAGCAGGTGCGGCGGGCGGTCTGACGAGCGGCGCTTAAGGTCGCTGCGGAACAAAATCACCGCGCCGTTCTTGAGACTAGCGGCGGGAAGGCGCCGCTTGGATTGCAGTCAACTTCAACATACAGTACGCTGGTTACATTGTGCAGTGCTTAGCGTCGAGTCCATTGCATGGGCCTGACAGCGAGGCGATGGCTTTGATGTTGTGGTTGGATTGAAAGCAACCAGCCAATGCAATGCTATGATGATGGAAGGAGCTTTGTTTGTGAATTAGGTTGCTGCGGAGGAGACCCCATGCAGAAAATGAATTGACGAATCGATCCAAGCGGAATGACGAACCGACCGAGAGTAGAACGAAAGTGCAGCAAAGTTATGCAGGATGCAGGAAGGGAGCTATTCTAGTCGGGACTTCCCAGCGACGGATACACTGGAAACAGCGGCTGGTAGTCGCTTGGCCGGCTTCGTGCGCGCCAGCTTCGCCACACCAAAGCGCCAACACCAATTACTGCGATGAAGATCAGTAGCCCAAGAATGAGCATTAAGGCTCCCGACATCGCCGAGAGCTGCCGGCTCATTTCGCTGAACTCGTTTGCGAGTCGATCGCTAATACCTTGGGACGTGTCACTTGATCCGGTTGTCGTCAATCCTTGATCTTTGGTGTGGGAATTCGGATCAGAAGTTGGTACAGGAGTGGCGGTTGGTCTCTCTGTTGGCAATGGCTGTTCTTTCGGCTTTATTGTAGCTGGTCGATCACTACGAGGTGGCACCGTGGTTGCAGCCGAAGTTTGTTGGATGTTCTCGTTTGATTCAAATGTAGTCATGCTTGCAAATTTAGAGCCATCAGTGGATTCTTCAGACGGTAACGTCGGTGGGGGTGTCTTTCTTCGACGTGGGGGCTTGGAGGGGCGTTGCGTTTGCTGAGGTGTGTTCGCTGTCACCTTCGGGGCTGTGTTTGGAGTTGCTGGGACATTGGTGGAAGTTGCTGGAGTGGGAAGTGCTCGATGGATCTCATTTGTCGCTGAGTCTGAAGAAACACCAAGGATTTGCTCGTCGATGTAATCGTAAAAACATGACGTCATGAGGTCATCGAACGCCTTGACAGCTCGTGTATCACGGAAGAGGGATAGCTGGAAGCGAATAAATTGAGTGTAGCGCTTGGCTTTGCGTTTGAGCTTTTTGAGAAAAGCGAGCTGAGGTCCAGCAGGAAGATCACAATTATATGTGTCAACTACTTTCTTCATAATCCATGGACGGAAGTTCGCGCAAGCACAATCGTGAAGGGGCTTCATCGCAATCTTTGGGGAAAGTGTGGTGCCTAAAACACTCCAACACCAGGATCTGTCGAGATCGCTGATGCTCACCTCCCCCTTAAGCTTAGTGTCGGCGAGGCGAAGCACGAGATCATAACCATGGAGAAAGTTTTGATCGATGGTCTCGGATAACTCAAATGTCGATGAGTATACATGCGTTTCGCAAAGTCGCCCTTTACGAGTTACCTGAAATCCCGACACTGATAGTGAGATGAGAATTACGGTGATCCAGATGAATAGAAGTGCTCGATGCCATGAGATCATTCCGGATTGCTGGTCGAAAGTGCGAATGAAAGGCTTCGCGACTGGTGTGTGGATGCTGATCCCTCCTTTAAATAGTTCGAGTCCAGCGCGTTCCTGAGGTTCTCACTCCCGACCTTTGCTTATACAAATAGATTGGATTCTTCGTCCCCTTCGCCACCTGCTATGTTACTTATTCATTCCGAGATTGAGGTCGACAACTTTCACGAGATACTGTGCCGATACTTGCAACTCCGAGTACAAGCATATCTGTCATGAGGCTAAGATACCTTGTCATTGGAGCGATTCAATTCTCCAGGGTCGCATCGACTGGAAGCAGTGAAACTGATACGAGTATTGATGAACCATGGTTTTTTGTTGGGGGGATCGATCAGATTGCCTACTTTACCTCTTTGGAGGACGGGGTCGAAAGAATTCGCAACGGCAACGCAACAACCAGAAACGAGGTCCGATCGGTGTACTCATCATTTTCTCCTCTAACGAGCTGTGTGAATGGTCTCCGAGGTTACACCTCTGTGAAATTCAGAGCTCAGCAAGTTGACCGATACAGAGAATCATACCCGTACGTCAGCGGTAGTCAACTAGTGCCACCACCTTTTAGCGACCAAGAACTCTTCGCACTATCAGAAACCTTGGTCTGCGTATGCCTTGAAACAACATTTGCTCGAACTGTAAATGATCGCTACGGTGGCGAATGGCTATTTAGTGACTCAATCGACGACGATGATGACATGTCGCTCCAGCATAAAATCGTTGAGTCATTCGAAGTAGCTCGTCAGGCTGCGCGTTTATACTACGTTATGTACTTACCCAAGCTCGTGCAGACGTTTGACCGGTTCTACACCAAGTGCATCGGCGACAAGATAGCGGCGCTCAACACAAGCTAGCATTTTGAGCAAGAGCTTGTATGTTGCATGCATAGACACAACAACGTAATCTCGATAAACACCACATTTCACAACTTATCCATTGTGCCATTCCTAGTCGCGTTCACTACTCGCTGACACCTCAGCAGCATTGACAGATCAGAACTCGGCGCTGAAGCGTGTCTCGAACGCTCCATCGTCTGCGACTTCGTTGCCCTTGAAAATCCCCTTACCAAAGTACTCTGCCACCGTGTTAAACCCATCTGCTGCCGTCTCGAGCTGGTTGAAAAACTGCTCGTGGTTGCCAGCCTTCTGCTCCAGCTGCGTCTTGAGTCCGAGAATGTGGCGATGATCCATCGAGCACGTCATGCACTCACGCTCCGTCTCCGAGATGCAGTTGAGGTGGAAACTGTGCTGACACAAGAAGTGGACAGCAGGGAGGTCGAGGTCGTGGTTGCACAAGTCGCACTTTGTCGCCTGGAACACAACAGCTCGACTACTCAGTTGAGTGATCTCGTCCTTCATCTGCTTCGTGTCACTCTTGAACGCCTTGATCTTGTCCTCATCCTCGGCAATGCGTTGCTCATCAGCTGCAAGTTGGTTGACAAGGTACTGCTTGACGACCGACACTGGCAACTCACGTGACTGGCTGAGCACCTGAACGACCTGAAGCGGCGGGATCACTGGTGTCGCATCCATGAGCGCGAGGAGCTGCTTCAGCTCCCTCCAGTCTTCGCCGGAAGACGCAGCGCTTCCCTTCGGACGAGGTCCACGCTCAGCGAAGTACTTCAGAGCGAGCGACCACAGATTCGGATCTTTCTCACCGTGCTTTCGAACCTCGTCCAAGACGCTCTCGTCGTCATTCTCTTCAATGTGGAACTGCACCAGCATGTGGTACATATGTAACTTGTTGTACAGGTATCGCTTGCCCGTCTTCATTCCGTGCATTTGCAAGTGGATGAGTGCGTGGTCGGCGTCATACTTGACACGCGGGTTGTCGAGAATCTGAAGCACCGCATCTTCCTTTTCTTCCAGCGTCCTTGGCTGCTTTGCAGGTTTCTCGTCAGATCCCCCCTCTTCCCCATCAAAGCTCACTTCTTCAGCGTCGTCATCGCTCAACACCATCTCGAGCAAAGTGTTGCCAATCGATGTGTTGGTAACTGTCTCGACTTCGACAATGTACTGCAAGAACTCCTTCAGCTGGGCTCGGTGGGACACGAACAGATGCAAAAAGTCTCCAGGATCCGACTTGAGGCCCGGGTTGTCAGGAACAAACTTTCCAGTGCACAGCTGCTTGAGTAGCTCTGTGGTCGGTCCAGGCAAATGGGTCACAAGCGTGCGACCGTACTTGCGAAGGTTCGAGTCTGCTTCCGAGAAGCTCAGGTGCTTGATGTACTCTAGCGCATCCGCGACGCGCTCCTTCTCCTTGTCAGACAGCGCCACAGAGTCTTCCGACTCGACATAGCTGATACGATCCAACTGAATCTTGAGGTACCAGCTATGCTCTTCATGCTTCCTCGCCAACGTCAGAGCGTGCTTCGGGTAGTTTTCCCACAGCACACTAATCGCCGTTTCCACATCGAAGTTCAAGTGTTGCTGCTGCAGTTGCAACGAGTCGCGCGCCTTCTTAGAGTCATCTTGAGGATTTGATGCCGCCATGCTAGTCGAGCGGTCGGTACGCGCCTTCTTGCTGGGGTCGACTTCGTCGAGCTGGATAAACTTGTCGAGCTTCTTGACATCCTTGAGCTTGGTGTAGCAGTTGAGCAGTAGCGTAGTGTGTTCTGCGTTGGCAAAAGCCTTCTCGTGCAGAGCTTCAAGATACGCCGTCAGATTGTGGATGCGCTGAGCATCGAGGAAGCGCCGAATCACGTACGACGGCTCAACATGGCCGATCGTGCGGACATACTGGCGCAGGGAGCCATCGTAGTCTCCCTTCTGGTATAGATGGTCGCCATACATGCGGAAAATGTCCATGATACTGTTGATGTCATAGTTGGAGCTGAAGGCGAGCGAGATCGCAATCGAGTACAGGTTCTTGCGGAAAAGAATCTCGAGCTTCGATGTCGTGTCTTTTTCGCTGAGGCGATACACATGGCCAACTGACGAAACCACAAAGATTGCGCCGAATTCAGACACAACATGGCGAATTTCTTCCATGTCGTCCAAACCAAAGCGCGCGCCAGGAGCAGCAGCGCCGCGAGAACTGCCCTGAGGGAGCGGAGGTCGACGCGCTCCACCAATCGGGCCCTTTCCACCCCCACCGACGCTGGTAAGCGTCCAATTGAATGCGATGAACTTGTTCTGAAGATCATACACGTTCACTTGGTGGCGTCCACGAGGGTCAACGTGCGCAACGAGCAGATAGTGCTTGAAAAAGCTCAGGTACTTCTTCTCGCCCTCGAAGCCAAAGCAGACGGAGCGGTCCTCCGTGTTGTAGAAGTATACGGCGTCAGTCTGGCCGACAGCAAGCTCTCCCTCATCGTTGACACAGGCGCAGTTTGCGTCGACACCACGCTCATCAAGAACAACCGCGCGAGGAGGCATACCAGACGCTCCTCCGGCAGCCTTTGTGACCGCAGGGTCGTCATGTGTGCAATGATAGCACGTCAATCCGCGCCGCGTCGATGCATACACAAACACGTACGAGACAGATGCGTTGATGGGTTTGCTCGTAAAAGCAAGCGCTGTAACGGGGAATTGGCCAGCAGGTTGCAGCAGGTGCGGCGGGCGGTCTGACGAGCGGCGCTTAAGGTCGCTGCGGAACAAAATCACCGCGCC
Source organism: Phytopythium helicoides (assembly GCA_024867545.1). Classification (NCBI taxonomy): domain Eukaryota; phylum Oomycota; class Peronosporomycetes; order Pythiales; family Pythiaceae; genus Phytopythium; species Phytopythium helicoides. The sequence goes on along the minus strand of JANFNE010000002.1, from coordinate 422,108 downwards.
GTTCTTGAGACCAGCGGCGGGAAGGCGCCGCTTGGATTGCAGTCAACTTCAACATACAGTACGCTGGTTACATTGTGCAGTGCTTGGCGGCGAGTCCATTGCATGGGCCTGACAGCGAGGCGATGGCTTTGATGTTGTGGTTGGATTGAAAGCAACCAGCCAATGCAATGCTATGATAATGGAAGGAGCTTTGTTTATGAATTAGGTTGCTGCAGAGGACACCCCATGCAGAAAATGAATTGACGAATCGATCCAAGCGGAATGACGAACCGACCGAGAGTAGAACGAAAGTGCAGCAAAGCTATGCAGGAAGGGAGCTATTCTAGTCGGGACTTCCCAGCGACGGATACACTGGAAACAGCGGCTGGTAGTCGCTTGGCCGGCTTCGCGCGCGCCAGCATCGCCACACCAAAGCGCCAAAACCAATTACTGCGATGAAGATCAGTAGCCCAAGAATGAGCATTAAGGCTCCCGACATCGCCGAGAGCTGCCGGCTCATTTCGCTGAACTCGTTTGCGAGTCGATCGCTAATACCTTGGGACGTGTCACTTGATCCGGTTGTCGTCAATCCTTGATCTTTGGTGTGGGAAATCGGATCAGAAGTTGGTACAGGAGTGGCGGTTGGTTTCTTGGTCGTTGGAGGTGGCATGTGGGTATATGGAGTAGGAAATCCGTTTGTTGGACTTGGAGCTGGAGATTGAGTCGTATCTGTTGGCACCTCCTCGGTAGATATTGATTCTGACATATTTGCAGCTTCTGGTGGATCAATTGGCTTTAGTGGAGGTGGTGTTGGTGGAGATGTCTTCCTTCGACTTCGTCTTTTCGTGGGCCGGCGCGTAATCTTGGTTGAATTTGTTGGTGGTGTTGTCGGGAATTCGTTTGGCATCATTGAAAAATCCGCGGTAAACGCTGTAGTTGGTATTGATCGATGGGTATTACGTGGGGTTGGTGGTTGAGTTGTCGTTGCAACACGTTTATCCATGGCTGCGATCATGGTCTCGTCGGTCAGAAATGCCTCCACACATGTGGCTACAAGCCCATCGTATGCCTCTACAGCTTGAGCTCCTTCGATGAAAGCAAGCTCAAAGCGAACGAATCGATTGTAGCGATATGCTTTGTCCATGATGAGCCGCATCAAATTGATTTGATCTGTAGACGGAAGGTCACACTTGTATACCTCCAGAAGTCTTGTTGTTAGAATGGAGCGGAATCTGGAACACGTAGGGCTAGTGGTAGCGTTCTCGTCATTTGTGATGGATTGTAGCATTTGTGTGTAATCCATAACAACATTGTCGGGATAATACACAGATGAGCTTACAAGTACTCGGCAATACCGTCCTTCACGAAGCAGCTGAAACCCTGAAGAGCCAACTAGACATGTTGCTAGAGCTGCAGCAATGGCAAGCGAATGCCTGATATCAACACTTGCAGCGAGTCGCATTCTGGGCAACGTGCAAGGTCTGAGGGCCACGATATAAAAAAATATATGTTTGTCTCGACTGATGAAGAATGCACGGGGGAATAAACAAACGAATCTGATGACGTGTGTTTTTATAGAGTTGGTATTTCCAGCAAGATACCTTTCGCTTCTCTAAATTAGGTGGCTATCAAGAAGAATCAAGAATTGGGCGGAGTGTCAGCAGAACCACCGCCTCTCATTCTACCGTTGTCACTCATTCTTTCTGAAGCTCTCCCTCTTTCTATGATGCCGCACTTTTTTCGAGGACTCAGTTGGCTGTCACTGCTTGGAATAGGAGCTCTTGTTCATGCGTCATTCTTCCTGCCACCTAGCACGAACAATGTCGCGACGATTACCAAAATCCACCACCGCTCGTTCTTTATTGTTGACGTTTATTATCCCATTCGGTCATACCAGATCATGGAGATGAACATTTCGAGTGACCCAGTTGATTCATCTATACCGGATTTTGACCAATCATTTCGAGATCTGCTGCGGTACATTGCAGGCACATACAGACAAGAAGGGGTGCAGATGATGTTGAGCAAAGTCCAGGAAAGCTTGGCTTACAGGAATGACATTCAAAGGGAATATGGCTATGACTTCCTACTCAAGCACGCCGAAAACGTAGTATGTGACTTTGTTGGGTTCTCATTTGCGATGTCAGCGATGGATAGAAATGGCGATGCTTGGTTATTCAGTGTCGACTTTGCAGACAAAAACATGACAGCAATCGACGTTTCCATCCTTCGAGCCTTCGAAATTGCCTATCAAAACACGCGATTTTACTGGATGATGACCCACCACTATCTACTCGCATATTTCGACCAATTTTACCAGGACTGCGTCGAGGAAAAGATTGGCTTGCTAATGAATCTTTAGTCTGGTAGGAATCGTTCAAGACCAAGTTTGGTAATTGGGGGAGCTTTATTAATATATGCTTACTTGATGAACTTTGAGTCACTTGCAAGTTTACACAGACTGTCCTGTAGTGAAGGCACAACATCTCGTGAGCTTGAACGGCAGTGAGCTCATGCAGATTTGTCTATTCAAATCTTAGTTCTATTCACACCAAACTAGACTACTCGTTTGAGTCAAAAATGTCCATGCTCGGTGCAACTGTAACAAGTGGCTGATATTCGCTCGATCGGATACGGTTCCGCCGCCAAATCCAGGCGACGATACCTGCAGCAAGTACAAACAATAGCCCGATAAGCACAATGACGGCTGTCGCCAATGTTGCGATTTGTTGTGCAACAGCAGAGTAATCTTCGTTGCGTTCTGGCATTCCTGGATCAGGTGCTGTTGACGTTGCTTGTTCCGTTTTATCACTTGGTGCTGGTGGAGCTGATGAGATTGGCAGTACTGGCTCGTTTGTAATAATCGCAGAGCTTGCCGGTGTACTTGCAGGCATCGATGTCTTCACTGGTTTTGAGGGTTTAGGAACAGTTGCGGACGGGAATGTTGTCGGCTGATTAGACGTTTCTTGTGGCTTCGTTGTTTGCATAGTTCTCTCCTTTTCCCCCTCCTCTTCTTCTTCACTTTTACCCAGACTTCCAGTAGCTTGCAAAATGTTGAGAATTTGCTCATCGATGTAATCGTAGAAGCACAATGTCATAAGCTCGTCGAAGATCTTTGTAGCTTGCATATCGCGAAATACAGCCAAATGCAAGCGAATTAATTGGCTGTAACGTTTTGCTTTGCTTTTTAGTTTCGATAAAAAGGCAAGTTGAGGCCCAGCAGGAAGATCACATTTGTATACAGCAACAACCACGCTGGTGATCCAAGGTCGAATATTTGCGCACGCGCAGTCGTGGAGGGTCTTCAGCGATTCTGCAATAGTCTTGGTAGCATTCCTAGGGGTATTTGTAGCAACGAGCGCACTCCAGCACCACGATTGATCTAGCATTTCAGCATCCACTTCTGCATTCGTCTTTGGGTCAATGGATTGAAGGATGAGGCCGTAATCTTGAAGAATTCTTGGACCAAGAAACCAAGCCGGTGTATAGGATGCGGAGTTGACTTGCGTTTGACACAGTTGTCCTGTTCGAGTTACGTCGAATCCCAGCACAGGCTGGAGCCGAAATATTAGGCAAGTAATGAGTAGCATCACTTTCGAACAGTTCATCTCGAAACGTTGACTTGTGCAAATAAATGCTACAATGCAGTCAGGAAATTTGGATGTGGTAACTTGGTTCCAGATCATGGTGCATCAATTCCCTCTTGTCTTATTATATCCTCTCTTTCTTATGCAACGTTGCGGCCTCAATTCTTGTGATACACAAATACATTTTGTCATCCACCACATTTGATGCTAGGTATTTCGAAACTTGTCAACTCCGAGCGATGCCAGGGTCAGCTTCCGAGTCTTCAAAGTGGTGCTGCTGTCTACTCATGCTACAGCTTGGGCTCGTCGCTGCAATAGAAAAGAGTACCAACAATACCACCAGAGTTATAGAACCATGGTTCACAGTCGGCCACTTCAGTGAGCTCCAATCTTTTCTAACCTTTGAAGCTGGATTAGATACTATTCACGACGGAATAATAACAATGGAGAGCGACATTAGCGCGGTACACTCATCGTTCCACACTCTCTCATACTGTGGAAGTGATGTTCGTGTTGCCACAATGAATCAGCGAGTTCAGAAAGTTTTGCAATACATTAATCAGCTGTTGTACAGTCGGCCAGCACCTCCGATCAGTGACCAGGAGTTCCTCAAGTTAGCCGAGGACATGGTCTGTTTTTGCCTAGAGGAAAGATTCATGCGAATCGCTTACAGTCGCTATGGTGACGCGTGGCTTTTCACCGAATCTATTGACGATGAGGATAGTACTTCGCTTCAGCATAAATTTGCTGAGTCACTGGAAATCATTCGCCAAGCCGCGCGTGTCGACATCATTATGTATTTCCCTGTGCTCGTGCAGACGTTTGACCGGTTCTACACCAAGTGCATCGGCGACAAGATAGCGGCGCTCGACACAAACTAACATTTTGAGCAAGAGCTTGTATGTTGCATGCATAGACACAACAACGTAATCTCGATAAACACCACATTTCACAACTTATCCATTGTGCCATTCCTAGTCGCGTTCACTACTCGCTGACACCTCAGCAGCATTGACAGATCAGAACTCGGCGCTGAAGCGTGTCTCGAACGCTCCATCGTCTGCGACTTCGTTGCCCTTGAAAATCCCCTTACCAAAGTACTCTGCCACCGTGTTAAACCCATCTGCTGCCGTCTCGAGCTGGTTGAAAAACTGCTCGTGATTGCCAGCCTTCTGCTCCAGCTGCGTCTTGAGTCCGAGAATGTGGCGATGATCCATCGAGCACGTCATGCACTCGCGCTCCGTCTCCGAGATGCAGTTGAGGTGGAAACTGTGCTGACACAAGAAGTGGACAGCAGGGAGGTCGAGGTCGTGGTTGCACAAGTCGCACTTTGTCGCCTGGAACACAACAGCTCGACTACTCAGTTGAGTGATCTCGTCCTTCATCTGCTTCGTGTCACTCTTGAACGCCTTGATCTTGTCCTCATCCTCGGCAATGCGTTGCTCATCAGCTGCAAGTTGGTTGACAAGGTACTGCTTGACGACCGACACTGGCAACTCACGTGACTGGCTGAGCACCTGAACGACCTGAAGCGGCGGGATCACCGGTGTCGCATCCATGAGCGCGAGGAGCTGCTTCAGCTCCCTCCAGTCTTCGCCAGAAGACGCAGCGCTTCCCTTCGGACGAGGTCCACGCTCAGCGAAGTACTTCAGAGCGAGCGACCACAGATTCGGATCTTTCTCACCGTGCTTTCGAACCTCGTCCAAGACGCTCTCGTCGTCATTCTCTTCAATGTGGAACTGCACCAGCATGTGGTACATATGTAACTTGTTGTACAGGTATCGCTTGCCCTTCTTCATTCCATGCATTTGCAAGTGGATGAGTGCGTGGTCGGCGTCATACTTGACACGCGGGTTGTCGAGAATCTGAAGCACCGCATCTTCCTTTTCTTCCAGCGTCCTTGGCTGCTTTGCAGGTTTCTCGTCAGATCCCCCCTCTTCCCCATCAAAGCTCACTTCTTCAGCGTCGTCATCGCTCAACACCATCTCGAGCAAAGTGTTGCCAATCGATGTGTTGGTAACTGTCTCGACTTCGACAATGTACTGCAAGAACTCCTTCAGCTGGGCTCGGTGGGACACGAACAGATGCAAAAAGTCTCCAGGATCCGACTTGAGCCCCGGGTTGTCAGCAACAAACTTTCCAGTGCACAGCTGCTTGAGTAGCTCCGTGGTCGGTCCAGGCAAATGGGTCACAAGCGTGCGACCGTACTTGCGAAGGTTCGAGTCTGCTTCCGAGAAGCTCAGGTGCTTGATGTACTCTAGCGCATCCGCGACGCGCTCCTTCTCCTTGTCAGACAGCGCCACAGAGTCTTCCGACTCGACATAGCTGATACGATCCAACTGAATCTTGAGGTACCAGCTATGCTCTTCATGCTTCCTCGCCAACGTCAGAGCGTGCTTCGGGTAGTTTTCCCACAGCACACTAATCGCCGTTTCCACATCGAAGTTCAAGTGTTGCTGCTGCAGTTGCAACGAGTCGCGCGCCTTCTTAGAGTCATCTTGAGGATTTGATGCCGCCATGCTAGTCGAGCGGTCGGTACGCGCCTTCTTGCTGGGGTCGACTTCGTCGAGCTGGATAAACTTGTCGAGCTTCTTGACATCCTTGAGCTTGGTGTAGCAGTTGAGCAGTAGCGTAGTGTGTTCTGCGTTGGCAAAAGCCTTCTCGTGCAGAGCTTCAAGATACGCCGTCAGATTGTGGATGCGCTGAGCATCGAGGAAGCGCCGAATCACGTACGACGGCTCCACATGGCCGATCGTGCGGACATACTGGCGCAGGGAGCCATCGTAGTCTCCCTTCTGGTATAGATGGTCGCCATACATGCGGAAAATGTCCATGATACTGTTGATGTCATAGTTGGAGCTGAAGGCGAGCGAGATCGCAATCGAGTACAGGTTCTTGCGGAAAAGAATCTCGAGCTTCGATGTCGTGTCTTTTTCGCTGAGGCGATACACATGGCCAACTGACGAAACCACAAAGATTGCGCCGAATTCAGACACAACATGGCGAATTTCTTCCATGTCGTCCAAACCAAAGCGCGCGCCAGGAGCAGCAGCGCCGCGAGAACTGCCCTGAGGGAGCGGAGGTCGACGCGCTCCACCAATCGGGCCCTTTCCACCCCCACCGACGCTGGTAAGCGTCCAATTGAATGCGATGAACTTGTTTTGAAGATCATACACGTTCACTTGGTGGCGTCCACGAGGGTCAACGTGCGCAACGAGCAGATAGTGCTTGAAAAAGCTCAGGTACTTCTTCTCGCCCTCGAAGCCAAAGCAGACGGAGCGGTCCTCCGTGTTGTAGAAGTATACGGCGTCAGTCTGGCCGACAGCAAGCTCTCCCTCATCGTTGACACAGGCGCAGTTTGCGTCGACACCACGTTCATCAAGAACAACCGCGCGAGGAGGCATACCAGACGCTCCTCCGGCAGCCTTTGTGACCGCAGGGTCGTCATGCGTGCAATGATAGCACGTCAATCCGCGCCGCGTCGATGCATACACAAACACGTACGAGACAGATGCGTTGATGGGTTTGCTCGTAAAAGCAAGCGCCGTAACGGGGAATTGGCCAGCAGGTTGCAGCAGGTGCGGCGGGCGGTCTGACGAGCGGCGCTTAAGGTCGCTGCGGAACAAAATCACCGCGCCGTTCTTGAGACCGACAGCAAACTGACTGACATCGTCGTGCACGGCAAAAGCGGTCACCGCCTCCTCAGGGTACTATGATACACAGAGAAGAGGCCATTAGACATCGCTCCACAAAAAAACTAACAAGCAAAGAGTTGACTCACCTTCTTGGCAAAGATGGGGATTTGCTGGAGCAGTTTAGGCTTGCCGTCGCGATCTTGCTGGTCCGTGCGCCAGAACCGCACCACCGCCGTGCTCGCTCCCGATTGCTTGGGCGTGTAGACCTAAAGGCACAGCAGGAATGGTTAGCACTGAAGCCACTACCTTGTAACATGGTGCAAAGCGTCTCCAAACCTCCTCTGCGTTGGCTGAGCGGCCCGCCTCGGCCACCGCCCTGGACTGCGCCCTGACCTCCTCGCTGCGCGGGTCGATGCCATCGCCGACCGTCACCAGCACGTTGCTGCGTTTCATCTGCCCGAATCCGTCAGCACCTTCAGAAGTCTTCATCATAATTCTCCAGCCAATGCACTCCTCCTCACCATGACGACGTGCGAGACAAAGTGCTCGTGCGCCTGGAACTTGCGCGCCTCCAGCTGGCGGTTGGCCAGGTGCACGAAGCCGTCGGCGTCGCCCACGCAGATCATGCCTCGGTTCGCGCTCATGGACGTGATGTCCACGCCCTAGACGAAAACCGAACGCGACCTGATTAAAAACCCGCACAGCGCAGCCCACAGCGACCGCCAGAGAGCGAGAGAGGGCGCACCTTCATCCACGGACCATTGCCGTCCTTGAGCACCTCCTTGTCGAAGAACGCAAAGCGCCGCCACTGCGCCATGGCCGTCACCCCCTCTCGAGCTTCTCGGCTTCCCTTTGCCCCGCCTTTCTCCTTGCTTGACGAGGAGGGGATCCTTTTTTTCGTTATTTTCTCGATTGGCTCACAAAAGAATGACTAGATGAATGACTACCCGGTAAAATGTGTGACGTGTGAAATTTGATTTTCCAGCCAAGTTGCGATCTTAGACAAAATTCAAGCTATGTGTCGTCGTGTAGGATGGCGCTCATGAAGGACTCATCGGCGTCGTCGAGCCGCAGACTGTGGGCTGGAGAGGGCCGGCACGGCGGCTGAGGTGTTGGGAGTGATGCAGAGCGAGATTCCGTCGATTTAGAGGCGTCGAGGGCCTTGCTGGCGGGCGTTAAGGTCGCTCGCGGCGCCGAAAACTCAGTCAAGCGCGAGTCAAAAACGGACTCTTCGCGCTCCAGGTCGTCGATGTCGAGGAGCTCGGTCGAGTCTTGGTCCGAGTAGTGCGCATGAAACTGAAGCTCCTGCTCGTCTTTGTTCTGCTGGCCGCGAGAAGATGGGGTCTGGGTCATGATACGCCACGTTCAGATTGAGCGGCATAAAGCAAAGCCAAAAACACCAAACGCACTCGTACCTGTACGCGAAGATTAGAGTCACTCCCTTTAAACGAGTGGCATCCGCTACGCGGTCGTATGGTGGTGCTGCTAGGCGGTCTAGCTGAGTTGATGGTGTCTTCAGTCTTGGAGTGGGTCGACATGTTCGAGCTAGAGCCTCCCGGTGGTGCAGGAGCAGGGGTCTTTGAATCGCGTCCAAAGAAGCGCGCCATCGACTCGGCCTTGCTCTCAGCACGAGACGGAGAGGGCGTATCCAAATTCCGTGAGGTTGTATCTCGCATCGAGTACGCGACCTTGATCTGCTCGAACCTTTGGTGCCGCTCAGGCGAAATGTCGCCCGGCGGTCGCTTGACGACCTGCACCTCGTTCAGCTTGATGCTGCTGCCCTTTTGTGGCGAGGCATTATCTCCGGATCCTTTCCGCTTCTTCTTGCGCGACTTTTTCTTCGTGAGCATCCTAGTGCTATGTCCAGCGTCCGAGTCCTCGTCCGAGGAGACCTGAAGCTCCATGCGCTTCTTGGGGCTCGGAGGCGGCGACGCCATCGACGTGGGTCGGCTCGGCGGTGGTTCCTTGGTACTCCAAATCTCCTTGACGACACCTCCAGAGTTCAAAACTCTCTTGCCTGAGCTTGTCCGTGTCCGCTTGCTGCTCGTACTCGTCGTGTCGTCGCTGCAGTCGTCGACGTTGAAGCTCTCCACAACTGTATCCGGCTGCGCCGGCTTGGTCTTGGAGCTCTTGGCGCCCATTGCGGGCTCCAATCACCAATAACAGCAGTGACTCAACAAGGCAGTTCCAGTTGGCAACAGAAGTCACACCAGCATTCTCACGTGTCGGCGCACCAATTGAGCGGAGGACGAGCTGCTCCGTGCATCTGGCTGCTAATTTTGGTGCGCCTCCACCAAAGTGTAGCCATGTAGCCAGACATCCTCTTTTCCGCCAACTGTTGCGCTCTCATTGGTGTAAAAAGCTGTCCCAGGCGTCGTCCCATTGGACCAGTCGTGAATCCAGTTCACCTGAAGTAACCACTTCAGCGCGCCAAAGTAGCACGGGGCCGCTACTTCACGCGGGATCCCTTCGGAAAAGCGCCGACGTCAGTCGACCGATAGCTGTTGCCGATCGCGAGCCGAGGGAGCGAGCGCCGCAGCATGGGAGCGGCCGACGAGAAGCCCATGGTGCCCTCGCTCTCGACCGACCACAAGGTGGCCATCTGCATCACCGGTGCGTCCAAGTTGCGGTTCATGAGGCGGCTCTGGTGAGCTAAACGCGCGAGTGGACTGCACGCAGCCTGGTACCTGCTGAGCCTCATCACGCTCTGGACGAACCGCTACGTCGTGGCCAAGCTCCAGATCGACTCCAACTACTTGTCGCTCGCGCAGCTCGGCATGTCGGTCATCTGCGGCCTCGCCTCTGAGGTGTACCTCGTCGGCTGGGACGCCTGCAAGAGGGGCATGCTCAAGGTCGTCAACGGCGGAGGGCTCAAGGACATGGTCGTGCTCGGCGGCGTGCGCATCCTGACCGTGCTGCTGGGACTCACGGCGCTCAAGTACATCGCCGTATCCTTCACGCGTACGTCACGCTGTGCGGGTCAAGTTGTGCTCGCCCACGTCAACTAACTTTTGATGCGGTTGGTGAACTGCAGAGACCATCAAGTCGTCCGCGCCATTCTTCACGGTCGTGTTGACGTACATCCTGCTTGGCCAGCGCACGGGCTGGCGCGTGAACACGTCCCTCGTGCCCATCGTCCTGGGTCTCGTGTTCTGCAGCTTGTCGGACGCGTCCTTCCACATCATTGGCTTCATCGCCGCGCTCATGTCCAACTGCGTCGACTGCATTCAGAACGTGCTCACCAAGCGCCTTCTCAATCGGTCCTACACGTACGTATTGCTTGCATTCAGAGCGCGACGAGTGAAAGCAAAATCTGACATTGCTATTGTGGTATCTACAGCGTTTCGCAGCTCCAGCTGTACACGAGTCTCATTGCCGTCGCGATGCAGCTCATGTTCATCGCATACAACTGGATCTCGTCGCCTCGCGAGGAGATTATCGAGTCAGCCAAGGGCGAGAACTCGCCGGTCTACGTGTTTGCGCTGCTGACAGTCGCCGGCCTCGGGTTTTACCTGCAGAGCGCCTTTGCGTACATGCTTATGAGCCTCGTGTCACCAGTGACGCACAGCGTGGCCAACTGCGTCAAGCGCGCGCTCATCATCGTGCTGTCGATCTACCGCTACGGCGAGATCGTGACGCCGCTCAACTGGATCGGCATGGCCCTCGTGATCTTCGGCGTCTACTTTTTCAACACGGCGTCGCGCATCGAGCGCGATGCAGCTGCCAAGGGACCAATCATCGCTCCTGCCAGCGTCGGAAGTGGTGGTGTCACGAGAAGCACCATCAGCTCGCTGTCCGAGATCCGCATCGAGAAAGGTCGGTGATCGTCTCCAGCCCGCCCTGCCGCCGCCGTTACACTGTACTGTAGACGTAGAAGCGCTCGCAGCTCACTGCCTCGCGTCCATGTCATGTCATGGAGCTCCCATGAGTGAGCCACCGTAGGGGTATCAAAGCAGGTCAAAGTGGACAAACTAAAAAAAAAAAAACAGTTTCATCATTGTGTTTTTCCTCGCTATACCAACTTATTGGTAGATAAAACCAACGCATGCACACCAGTCACTGGGTGTTTGGGTTCTACCCGATCGAAGGTGTTGTCTAGAAGGTCGGCGAGAAACGCCGGCAGTACACTAAAGACTTCGCGGGGGAGAAAGGCGCGAGGGGAAACGCACGAGCGATGGCGGGCGCGACGGACTACGCGCGCGAGCTTCTGCGGAGACAGTTCCTGGGTGCGTGCTGCTCGTTGGTGTCGGGCCGAGTCGGGCGCTTTCCGGGCGTTCCAACGAGCCGCTGGCCGCCTTCTGACGCTCTCTGTGACGCGATCTGTTGCTGCTGCTGCTGCTGTTGCGGCTCGCAGAGATGAGCCGCAACCCGCCCGAGGGCGTGTCCGTGGGCCTGGGCGACGACGAGAACATCTTCAACTGGGAGATCCTGCTCGTGGGCCCGCCCGACACGCTGTACGAGGGCGGCTTCTTCAAGGCCGTGCTCGAGTTTCCCCCCAACTTCCCCAACATGCCCCCCAAGATGACCTTCAAGTCGGAGATGTGGCACCCCAACGGTGCGTGAGCGCGCGGGTCGTCGATCGGTTGATTGCTAGCAGCCAGCTGACATTGAAGAGCGCTGCGCCATCCTCGCAGTCTACTCGAACGGCGTCGTGTGCATTTCCATCCTGCACCCGCCTGGAGAGGACCAGCTGAACCAGCAGGAGACGGCCGACGAGCGGTGGCGCCCGATCCTGGGCGTCGAGTCCATCCTTGTCTCGGTTATCTCAATGCTCTCGGACCCCAACGATGACTCCCCTGCCAACATTGACGCCGCGGTGCGTAGTTGTTTGCATTCTAGTGGTTTGGCAAGAGATTGCATTGAGCATGTCGCTTACGTATTCCCCCTGAACGACGCCTAGGTCGAGTGGCGGAACGACAAGGACGCGTTCAAGAAGCACTGCCGCCGGATCGTGCGCAAGTCCCAGGAGGACATCTAGACCTCACGCGCGGGGCGGCAGGATCGCGGGGAGCTTAGCGTCGAGCTGTCAGTACACTAGTGCCAGTCTCGCGCGCTCGCTGTCCAGGCGTAGCTGTCGAGACATCAAGCTGGGCATCAGCTGCGTAGCTAAACAAAGAAAGACGTGCACGGCCAAGTAAATGGTGCTCTGTAGTTTGTGATGGCGGTGTCGTCGTACGATGAGCTCCATCTGCAGATAATGCGTGGATGTATTCCGCTCGGTGCAACACATTTCCACGCTAGCTATCTACAAGCATAATGGCAACAGCTGAAGCGCGGGCTGAAGACCGCCTAGCTGCTGCTTACTTGGTCTGGTTCTTGACGCCGAGGATGCGCTGGCGGATCTCGTCCTGGTTGCCGAGGTAGAAGGCCGTGAGCGGCGCGATGGCGTCCTTGTGTGGGATGGGCTTGAGGTTCTCGTCCAGGTGGTAGACGAGCGGCACGCCCGTGGGGATATTGAGGTCCGTGATCTCGCTCTCCGAGATGTTGTCGAGGTGCTTGACGAGCGCGCGCAGGCTGTTGCCGTGGGCGGCCACGAGCACGTTCTTGCCGGCCTTGATGCTTGGCACGATGCTGCTGTTCCACTCGGGCAGCACGCGCTCGGCCGTGAGCTCGAGCGACTCGCTGAGCGGCAGGTCCTCCTTGGGCACATCGGCGTAGCGCACGTCGTTGCCCGGGTAGTACTCGCTGCTCGTGTCGAGCTGCGGCGGCGGGATGTCGTAGCTGCGGCGCCAGACGAGCACCTGCTCGGCGCCGTGCTTGTCGACCGTCTCCTTCTTGTCGAGCCCCGTGAGCGCGCCGTAGTGGCGCTCGTTCAGGCGCCACGTCTTGTGCACCGGGATCCACATGCGGTCCGTTTGCTCGAGCACGTGCCACAGCGTGCGGATCGCGCGCTTGAGGTACGACGTGTACGCCACGTCGAACGTGTAGCCCTCCTTGGCCAGCAGCGCGCCGGCCGCGGCCGCCTCCTTGTTGCCCTTGTCCGAAAGCTGCACGTCGTACCAGCCCGTGAAGCGGTTCTGCTTGTTCCACTCGCTCTCGCCGTGGCGGATCAGCACCAGCGTGTGCGTGTGCTTCTCGGCCTTGCGCTGCTGGTGCAGCAGCATCGAGCGCCCGCGCGTGGAAGCGGCGGAGCGCAGCAGCGAGCGCTGGAGGGCGAGCACCATTTTGGAAGGTGAGAGAGCTGCTTGGGGGGAAGCTATGTACTTGGGGAGTGACGCTTTCTGCTTGGGGCTGTTTGTGGCCGCGCGGCAGTGGAAATACCGGTATGCTGTACTTGGAATTTGTAGGCAAGAACAGGTGGCGAGTGGGGAGATCGCGCGATTTGATTGCTCACATTGGATGTGCGTCATGGACGAAGCGGAAATCAATTGGCATTTGGCAGCAGTGACTTGATGCTACTTTTTCTTGGTCACCTCGTCGCCGTGGATGGTGTACTTGTCCCGCTTGACGTTGGGGTCGTACTGCGTGAAGGAGAGCAGGTCAGACACAACCTACGAATTTATAGGAATCTACAAAAGTCTGAAGCAGAAATAACGTACCACCTCCCAGCGACTGGCAGGGAAAATGTGCTTGTTCTTCTCGTACCAGTGCCGCTCGACCACTTTTCCGGGGTGAGACTGGTTGCAAAACACGAGCACAACATTGTTTAATCTCCCAGTTGACCTTCGTCACCGGGCACCAAATGCATCTTCTTACCTCATCCTTCTCGACGCGGGTATCGTTGATGAGGCGCACGTCATCGTGGACGTCAAAGTGGAAAAGAGGGCCACTCTTGCCACGAGCTTTGGTGACGATCAGATCGTAGAACGAGTAATTCTGGTGTAATGAGCGAGACTCGTGAGCAGGTTGTCAGCGCTACGAAGCGACCCTGATGGGCACTTACATGCGGGATGATCAGGTCTTCCTTGATGTAGAGGAGATTGTCCGAGCTCACACCGCGTAGCTCTGCAAACTCGGACACCAATTGCTGCTTGACCTGCTCTAGGTACTTGCCGATGGTCGTCTTTTTGGGAATCTGAACCAAGCACTCTGTTAGTATTGAGCAAGAAACAATTCCTTCACATCGATTGGTCGTACAGTGATCTCGCGGCGATGGCCCGATCCATCCCAGTAACTGTACGTGACAGTTACATTCTCATCTGCGCGCGGCAACAAGCTCATCGTCAGTCTAAGGAAGTGCTGGCAATGTAAAAAGCGAGCCCACGCACTCTTGATCCGCTCCTGCTCGGCCTCCCACTCTGCTCGCAGGCGCTTCCGCTCGAGCGCCTCTTCCTTCTCACGCTCTCTGTCCGGCAAAAAGTCCGTGTCCACGTCCGGGTTCTTGATGCTCTTTTTCCGCTTCTTGGTGACAACCACATCCAAGCCGCCGTCCTCCTCGCCCTCGTCCAGGTCGAACGACAGCGGACCGACCTTCGGCGTCTTGCGCTTCTTCTTCTTCTTCACCTCCTTCACCGGCTCATCCCGTCTATCAACCCAACGCCACGATCAGCGCAAACTCCAACACCTTGTAGCAACGTCACGAAGCACGCACTCGTCCTCAACGAGCTCCTTGCGGCTCAAATTCTCGCGCTTCTGCCGGAACTCCTCGGCCGTGACGAGCCCAACCGTCTGGCGCTGCAGCACGCCATACCACACCGTCAGCAGCCCGCCATCCTCTCGAAACCGAAGCCCCAGCCGACCTTGAACTCGGCCTCGTCGTCCCCGCGGTGCGACTCAAAGTTCTGGTCGATGCGCGCGCCGCGCTCGCCCGCGCGCTGCAGCTCGCTCTTCTTCTGCTCGAACTCGCGCTGCTGCTGCTCGCGCGCCTTGCTCAGCTGCGCCGCGCGCCTCCCTGCCACGTTTCCCTCCACTGTATGTGCGCCCGACGAGCCATAGCGCGAGAGGTCCGCCATGATGAAGCCAAGACTGCGGCAGGCGTTGAGTGGTGGAAACTTTGGATAGCTCGGCAAAGTATCGTTTAGTATTAAAAATATTATACAAAGCATGCTCTCTCATTAGGTAGACGTGGTTTTGAAGGTAATTATTGGTCACAGATATCGAGAGGGTGTTGGATTTTGGCGATTTCACTGCTGATTGATTATGATACACCGAGGAACGATCGTTGCGATGCTTCTGTACTTGTTGGGCGTGATGGACTATCAAGAGATCTTCTCGGCTAAGCATGCCGCATTGCGAGGGCGTTTGGTGACCGCAATTTGTGCTTGCAAAGTCCCCACGCACATTATCCTGGCAACGCTGCGATTCCGCGAGGAGCTGTCGTTTTGCCGCCGCGCATTACTTCCGAACTTTGAAAGCGACTCCGAGACGAGCGATGATGACGAAGTTCGATCGGGTGCTGATGATGATGTGGATGACGATGAGGGAGATGAAGACGATGAGACCGAGCGAGAGGATGCCCTTTGGGTAGCCCAGCGAATCGGTCATTCCTGGGGACTATCTGACTACCTCTATTTCTTGAGCGACTCGGGCCAAGAGTTTTCCTTTGCATCTTGGGCTACACGCGGTGTCGCCGTGCTGACATACTCACTATTTGGCGACGAATCACTCAACCTCTCTTTCCGAGAACCTCTTCTCGCTCCTGTCCTCGCTCCGCAGTCAGCTCTCTTTTTCGTGTCTGCGTATGCCCACACCATGATTGTTGACGAGCATCTAGAGGTGTGTACGAACTCGATCACATTGCATGGGTGCTTACTGACACACTCATCGTTATTTTCCTCGTAGACTCGAGTAAAGGGATTTAAGCTTCTTCAATCCTTCCTCACTCGTTGTCCACCGCAAACAGTGCGTTGCAAAGTGGACAGCAACGATGCACATGCAGATTCCTTTCACCTCTTCGCATCTCGTTGGTTACTTCATAGCTTCACAGATTCTAACCCAAGCGTTTGCGTTGTTTCTCACTTCGGCTTTGTGGCGGTTCAGGTTTTCAAGAGCGAAACTGGATCGACCCGATAGTTCAGGGAATGACAAGCGCGATGGTGTCGTTTCCAAATGCGACAGAACGAACCGCTTCCCTTGCGGTGTTTCGATTGTTGATAGCCTCGATCAATGCGAATGATCGGTGAGATCCCTGTGCTTGGAATCTTTCACACGAAGCCAGCATCTAACACTTGATCCTGACATCTATACAGGTTTTGGTTTCTAACAAAGCTTGCACTGAAATGCCCTTACGCGAATGTATCTGCTGTGCTGATCGACTCGGTGCGGTCCGACGCTGTTCTTTCGTGGCAGCAAGAAATGCTCACGACTACTCGTAAGTTCTTTGTTTATGTGTGTAACTCTGGATTTGGCTATTCTCACAGATTTGTGCTGTACCAGCCTACACATCAAGTGCAATCGTTGATTTAGTCAATGACGTGCTAACTCTTGCGGCGGAGCGTGACCTCGTTCTCCATGCGGACCTCATCGCTAGCTGCCTTAGCTTGTTACGTTTCCTACTCATCAGAGACAAAGGAAACATGACGGGCGTACATCACCAAGCTGGGTCTCTGAGTACTTTATGCCACCGAATTCAGCGGCGTCTCGAGCAGAAGCTGGCCGAAGATACTTCTTCGACTACGAACCTCTTTCTCCTCGAAGCTACGCTATCGTCCACAACTACTCTGCTAGATCAGGTCAATGCCTAACAAATCCATTTCTGAAGATAATGGAGTCTACAATCGCACTGGCGACGCACCATTGCTTTATCATTGGCTTGGTTTTGCAACTGAAACTGAGAGTATTGAAGGCATTCGTTGAGCTTGTCAATCCAACCCACGTGAAGAATCTTCGCTCAGCAGCACTCCAAACAGCATGTAGCCGATCCTCTCTCCACCGATCACTTCCAATTTTGTCGCAAGAACAGCTTGCTCAGCCTACAAGCACTCATCATCTCCACAAAATGGGTGCCATGAAGTCAAAGCCTTATAGCTCGGATGAAGGCAATAGAGCCCGCTGCTAGCTACTTTATCACTTCGACGGCCTCCACGTTTGCAAGTTGAAGCGCACTTCAACATGGAATGATGAGGACAACCTATCTTCTCCATCTATTGGTCAAAACAAACCGATCCAACCATCCTCATTCGCCAATACCCAACAAATATCGAAGTTTCAACCAACCATCTCCACGCTCAACTTTCCAAGCCTTTATCCCTTCACTTCCAAATCCCCAGGCATCTCAAGACCAACGCGAGCTCAATGGACACCAAGATGTGCACCTGGCGTCTGTTGCGGTAGCTTCTCTCGACTCTTGTAGCTGCAGACGACAGAAAAGAGAAGCAGGCAGAAGCATAGCGGCACAGCGGCAGTAGCGAGGTGGGGTGAGGCACGCGGTGATGCTGCGGCCCGTGGCTAGCGGGACCCTCGTGTGGACGCTGAGCTGCGTTGGTGGCTCTGTGCTATCGCCTGCGGGACCTCCGTCACCGCGGTCGCCACTGCGGCCGTCGTGAGGGTGTGGCGGGCCTAACGACTGGCTCGGTGGCGGCGCGCCGAGCAAAGCGGAAGCGAAGCCAAGCGAGTCAAGTGGAGCTGCCGGGTCAAGCCGAGCGAGGCAGGTGGGTTCTGTGCTTGATATTGATGTTGACGTTGATGCTGATGCTGAGGGTGGTGCTAACGTCCATGTCGGTATCACTGCACTGCGTGGAGGTGTTGCTTAGTGCTGGTGGTATTGGAGCGTACTCGCGCGGGCGGGGTTACGTGGGGGCCATTCTGTTTGATGTGCTGTGCTCGATTGCTGGACTTTGGTGCGAGCCGTGGTAGGCTACAAGATGAAAACCCGCGCCACCTTGCCTTCCCACTTACTCAATCCAGTGGTCCGCTCAACCTACTAGCTGCTGTCCGTGCGACTATTGGTATCACAGCACAATTCACTGCGCGCGGACACTAACATAAACGCTAGAATGCCGTGCTGCTGTCCACTTTCCTGCTCCTGATCGTGGAGCACGAGGTCGCGTCTTGTGCTGCTGACGGGCGGCGACCTCCATGCTACTGCGTCCGGAGGCGAACGAAGCGTATACTATGTGGTATAGTATCCGGATGGGTGGCCTTATAGTTCTTTCGACATACAGTATCGAACAGATAGAAATGCGATGTATATACGGCACAATTTTGAAGCGTCCATCAATCTTTCACGGCAGCACCTGCTGGGTTGTGATTGCCACCAACACCAAAGAAAACATATTGAGCTCCATGTTCACTCTTCTTTGGCGGTACATTGGTAGCTCAAGAGGACGCAGTTAGGTTGTGGACAGAAGCTCCGCGTGGGTTGGCTGGCCTTGTTTGGGAGTATCCAGTGCAGAGTCTGCCGCGTCTTGCTTGATCGCGAGCTATTGACAGCGAGAAGGATCCAAATGCAGGAGGAATTGATTCCGACCAAGCAGCACCACAGCTCAATATAATCAAAGATGATAGGATACTCATCCCCATCAACGCAGAGAGTTCGAGGGTTTTGCGGAGAAGGCTGAGCAAGAGAGGTTTGCACGAGCCTGAGCCACGACCGGTGACTCAAAGGTGCCTACAACAAAGCACACAACAAAGTGCAAAGCGGCGGTGCTCCGTAAGACTTGTAAGACCCCTAGCTTTGTGAAGCGTAGTGGATTATGGAAAGCCGCTTGAGCACATCTAGAGGTGGCATGCCAATGGCTGAGTAGGTACCCAGCTCGATTATTCGAGAATGAGGATCGCACAGACAAGTTGCCTCGGATGTTTCAGCGTGAGCTGCAGTGTTGACGAGGTCTTTTCAGCACGC
Source organism: Phytopythium helicoides (assembly GCA_024867545.1). Classification (NCBI taxonomy): domain Eukaryota; phylum Oomycota; class Peronosporomycetes; order Pythiales; family Pythiaceae; genus Phytopythium; species Phytopythium helicoides. The sequence goes on along the minus strand of JANFNE010000002.1, from coordinate 403,185 downwards.
TGGGTGCCTCTCCACGCGCTTTGTCTGCACGATGTTCGTGCTGCACAGCTGCAGCTACGTAGTTCGTTTGGTGAGATCAAGCATGTGAAGGTGAAGATGAAGACGCAGAATGGCAGCAGTAGCATGCGCACTGCTGCGCAGTTTATAGTCTGAAGTACGTGAGGAGGATAAGGCGTACATGCTGTCTCAGAGAGCTTTGTATCCAAAACGATTGTAAAACCCACGCTCCTTGTGTCCGAACACCTTTCTCCGTCGTGGGTTATGGGATATATTGCACAAAACATGATCCATTTCGTCCATTGTCCAACCCGGAGGCTCCATCAAACTACGTCTTTTCAAGATCTTTCCATCGAAGTCACGAGCCAAAGTCGAAGGTCATTGCGTGGAACCCTTTCATGGAGGATAGGTGAGTGGGCTGAGCACGCGGTAGGCTTGCAAACGAGGTGATGGTGAGTTTGGGGCCAAGGCAGCAGCAACACGTCGACCCGACGCAGCACTCGAACACACAGTCGCAGTAGCACGACAGTCGTTTTAATCCGTTTTTCATTTTTAATTTGGATCCCGAGCTGGCAGCTCGCAGTGGTTGATGATCAATTCCATTTCAACGAGCAGTCGTTTCAATGTTCCAATGATATGTAGTTTTGTTGAAACCACCAGACTCTGGCGCCGACTCGATTGTACAGTCTTGGACTCATTCTCCGTCTGCTACTATCCCCTCATGATGTCTCCAAGCTCAAAGGATAATGCGGCAGCGCGTGAGAGATCGCAGCAGCTTCGTCCTCGTCTGGGTCTCCTCGCACTGTTGGTGGTTATCGGAGCGTACTCGCTTATCGCGTATTCGACCGCGACTCGGCTAAAACAAGTTGCAGACCCGACTCATGCTGTTGGGATGTTCCAGCACGCATCACAGATGAACAGCAGTCTTTCCAATGCGGAAGTTGTTCCGCCTGATCAACTTGATGGCCTTGATCCAAGCAAAAACATTCAACCCAGTTCCAGACTTCGCACAGACGAGTGCTACTTGTACGCTGATTATGGCATGCTTGACGAGCTCAGGGCGTCCTCCAAGTCATTCTGCTCCCCCAGCGATTTTGAGGCGAAAAAAGGGGACTTCCAATCCTCCTACACGTACTATGACTCGGTAGGCGCGTACATTCATGCGACGGTATTTCGAGGGCTACGAATGGATCTGTCGGCTGCGAAAGTATCACATGACATCACTTCCCTGGCTCAGGACGGAGCTCGCCACGATCCGCGCTACGTGTTCAGTAGCATTCGACCTATTTGTAAGTGCGAGGACGGGGCCCCACCCCAGGATTCGGAGCACGGGTCTCCGCGCGTGTGGAAAAAGCTTTTGGTGGACGACAATATTGCCCCCAAGAAAGAACCGGAAATGTTTCGAGTGTGCGAGCCTCCCAACAAAACCGACGCAAAGGCTTTTACCGTCTACGACTCGAAAGTCTTGCTGGTCGCTCGAAATGACGACCATAATCCGTTTTTCATGGTGTCACAAATTCTCAACGTTTGGATCATGATGAAAGTACTGGACTGGTCTCCCTTAGACACGCACCTTGTGTATCTAGACAAGGCCATCCCAACGGCGATCGACGAGTTGAGTCACCGCTTGCTCGCCCCCATGCGTGCTCCGCTCTCCGCAGCCGATTTGTTCACACAATTTTCTCCTGACCGGCGCGTTGGTATGGTTGAGTTTGGCACAGTGATGGTCGCCCCGGCCGAGAAAGCAGGGCCATTTCTGCGTCACCTGGACAACTACGAGCCGTGTGCCAGCTCCCAGCTGATCAAGGACTTCCGTGCTGCTGCATTGGCAGCGATGGGGCTCGCAGACCGCAAGAGGGACGTGACCAAGTGCCTGCTGACGATCATTTCGCGCCGTAACTACGGCGGACGCAACCTCGAACGCGTCTGGCTGAACGAAGACGAGGTTGTCGAGCGGATGGTCGCGGACTTTGGCGATCACTGCACTGTCCAAGCGATCGACTTTGTTAGTTTGTCAATAGCTGAGCAAATGCGTGCAATCGTCGACAGCGACGTCGTCATTGGGATGCACGGCGCTGGTATGGTCAACGTGCTGTGGGCGCGACCGCAGACGCTGGTGATCGAGGTGTTCCCGAAAGATCGTCGGCGCTGGGGGTTCCGCAACATCTGCCAGCGCGTCGAGTGTGCGTGGCATGAGTTTCGCGGAGGCGAAGACGTTCCCAAGGGCAACGGACGCGTGCATCCAGACCCCAACTCGTTCAACAAGCGTGTGCCTCCAGACGAATGGGCTACCTTTGCCAATCCGTTAGTGCGTGCTGCCATCGCCAAGACCATCGGCAGCGTGTGAATACCGGCTGCCACGGACGATGAAGCTGAGGTTAATCTAGGAAAAGGTAACAGAAGCTGAATGTATACAGGATTGCACGGAAGGTGGCTGGACATCCACGTCGTCAGTTGTCGAGGGTTCACTCGTGATCCAAACAAAGTGGCTGCATGTACGTACACACATGAAAATAGTCTCCATTATCATTAGGGACCTGCCAGAGGCACACCAGGTAAACCCGACCATTAAGTCATCTGAAAACATTTAGCTTCTGTTACCTTTTCCTAGATTAACCTCAGCTTCATCGTCCGTGGCAGCCGGTATTCACACGCTGCCGATGGTCTTGGCGATGGCAGCACGCACTAACGGATTGGCAAAGGTAGCCCATTCGTCTGGAGGCACACGCTTGTTGAACGAGTTGGGGTCTGGATGCACGCGTCCGTTGCCCTTGGGAACGTCTTCGCCTCCGCGAAACTCATGCCACGCACACTCGACGCGCTGGCAGATGTTGCGGAACCCCCAGCGCCGACGATCTTTCGGGAACACCTCGATCACCAGCGTCTGCGGTCGCGCCCACAGCACGTTGACCATACCAGCGCCGTGCATCCCAATGACGACGTCGCTGTCGACGATTGCACGCATTTGCTCAGCTATTGACAAACTAACAAAGTCGATCGCTTGGACAGTGCAGTGATCGCCAAAGTCCGCGACCATCCGCTCGACAACCTCGTCTTCGTTCAGCCAGACGCGTTCGAGGTTGCGTCCGCCGTAGTTACGGCGCGAAATGATCGTCAGCAGGCACTTGGTCACGTCCCTCTTGCGGTCTGCGAGCCCCATCGCTGCCAATGCAGCAGCACGGAAGTCCTTGATCAGCTGGGAGCTGGCACACGGCTCGTAGTTGTCCAGGTGACGCAGAAATGGCCCTGCTTTCTCGGCCGGGGCGACCATCACTGTGCCAAACTCAACCATACCAACGCGCCGGTCAGGAGAAAATTGTGTGAACAAATCGGCTGCGGAGAGCGGAGCACGCATGGGGGCGAGCAAGCGGTGACTCAACTCGTCGATCGCCGTTGGGATGGCCTTGTCTAGATACACAAGGTGCGTGTCTAAGGGAGACCAGTCCAGTACTTTCATCATGATCCAAACGTTGAGAATTTGTGACACCATGAAAAACGGATTATGGTCGTCATTTCGAGCGACCAGCAAGACTTTCGAGTCGTAGACGGTAAAAGCCTTTGCGTCGGTTTTGTTGGGAGGCTCGCACACTCGAAACATTTCCGGTTCTTTCTTGGGGGCAATATTGTCGTCCACCAAAAGCTTTTTCCACACGCGCGGAGACCCGTGCTCCGAATCCTGGGGTGGGGCCCCGTCCTCGCACTTACAAATAGGTCGAATGCTACTGAACACGTAGCGCGGATCGTGGCGAGCTCCGTCCTGAGCCAGGGAAGTGATGTCATGTGATACTTTCGCAGCCGACAGATCCATTCGTAGCCCTCGAAATACCGTCGCATGAATGTACGCGCCTACCGAGTCATAGTACGTGTAGGAGGATTGGAAGTCCCCTTTTTTCGCCTCAAAATCGCTGGGGGAGCAGAATGACTTGGAGGACGCCCTGAGCTCGTCAAGCATGCCATAATCAGCGTACAAGTAGCACTCGTCTGTGCGAAGTCTGGAACTGGGTTGAATGTTTTTGCTTGGATCAAGGCCATCAAGTTGATCAGGCGGAACAACTTCCGCATTGGAAAGACTGCTGTTCATCTGTGATGCGTGCTGGAACATCCCAACAGCATGAGTCGGGTCTGCAACTTGTTTTAGCCGAGTCGCGGTCGAATACGCGATAAGCGAGTACGCTCCGATAACCACCAACAGTGCGAGGAGACCCAGACGAGGACGAAGCTGCTGCGATCTCTCACGCGCTGCCGCATTATCCTTTGAGCTTGGAGACATCATGAGGGGATAGTAGCAGACGGAGAATGAGTCCAAGACTGTACAATCGAGTCGGCGCCAGAGTCTGGTGGTTTCAACAAAACTACATATCATTGGAACATTGAAACGACTGCTCGTTGAAATGGAATTGATCATCAACCACTGCGAGCTGCCAGCTCGGGATCCAAATTAAAAATGAAAAACGGATTAAAACGACTGTCGTGCTACTGCGACTGTGTGTTCGAGTGCTGCGTCGGGTCGACGTGTTGCTGCTGCCTTGGCCCCAAACTCACCATCACCTCGTTTGCAAGCCTACCGCGTGCTCAGCCCACTCACCTATCCTCCATGAAAGGGTTCCACGCAATGACCTTCGACTTTGGCTCGTGACTTCGATGGAAAGATCTTGAAAAGACGTAGTTTGATGGAGCCTCCGGGTTGGACAATGGACGAAATGGATCATGTTTTGTGCAATATATCCCATAACCCACGACGGAGAAAGGTGTTCGGACACAAGGAGCGTGGGTTTTACAATCGTTTTGGATACAAAGCTCTCTGAGACAGCATGTACGCCTTATCCTCCTCACGTACTTCAGACTATAAACTGCGCAGCAGTGCGCATGCTACTGCTGCCATTCTGCGTCTTCATCTTCACCTTCACATGCTTGATCTCACCAAACGAACTACGTAGCTGCAGCTGTGCAGCACGAACATCGTGCAGACAAAGCGCGTGGAGAGGCACCCAGCGTGCTGAAAAGACCTCGTCAACACTGCAGCTCACGCTGAAACATCCGAGGCAACTTGTCTGTGCGATCCTCATTCTCGAATAATCGAGCTGGGTACCTACTCAGCCATTGGCATGCCACCTCTAGATGTGCTCAAGCGGCTTTCCATAATCCACTACGCTTCACAAAGCTAGGGGTCTTACAAGTCTTACGGAGCACCGCCGCTTTGCACTTTGTTGTGTGCTTTGTTGTAGGCACCTTTGAGTCACCGGTCGTGGCTCAGGCTCGTGCAAACCTCTCTTGCTCAGCCTTCTCCGCAAAACCCTCGAACTCTCTGCGTTGATGGGGATGAGTATCCTATCATCTTTGATTATATTGAGCTGTGGTGCTGCTTGGTCGGAATCAATTCCTCCTGCATTTGGATCCTTCTCGCTGTCAATAGCTCGCGATCAAGCAAGACGCGGCAGACTCTGCACTGGATACTCCCAAACAAGGCCAGCCAACCCACGCGGAGCTTCTGTCCACAACCTAACTGCGTCCTCTTGAGCTACCAATGTACCGCCAAAGAAGAGTGAACATGGAGCTCAATATGTTTTCTTTGGTGTTGGTGGCAATCACAACCCAGCAGGTGCTGCCGTGAAAGATTGATGGACGCTTCAAAATTGTGCCGTATATACATCGCATTTCTATCTGTTCGATACTGTATGTCGAAAGAACTATAAGGCCACCCATCCGGATACTATACCACATAGTATACGCTTCGTTCGCCTCCGGACGCAGTAGCATGGAGGTCGCCGCCCGTCAGCAGCACAAGACGCGACCTCGTGCTCCACGATCAGGAGCAGGAAAGTGGACAGCAGCACGGCATTCTAGCGTTTATGTTAGTGTCCGCGCGCAGTGAATTGTGCTGTGATACCAATAGTCGCACGGACAGCAGCTAGTAGGTTGAGCGGACCACTGGATTGAGTAAGTGGGAAGGCAAGGTGGCGCGGGTTTTCATCTTGTACCCTACCACGGCTCGCACCAAAGTCCAGCAGTCGAGCGTAGCGCATCAAGCAGAACGGCCCCCACCTTACTCCGCCTGCACGCGTACACTTGACCAACCCAGCTGCCTACAGGGCGGCCGCCGGTCATGGCGCGCTGGAACCAGAAGCGTTCATCTCATCCCTCGCTAGTCGTCTAAGTCCATCGGCTCATGGAATTGTCATGGACTCGGTCAACTGGTTAGCATCGATCGGTCTCGTAGTCTCCTGCTTTAACCACCACAAACGTATCCGTCTCCTCCTCCGTCTCCATCAATACGACCACTCACGTGCACCTCGGCCGTCGTCGCCGCCCTCGCATCGCCCTCGCGTAACTCGCTCACTCCTACTCGCCGAGCATACAGCCATTATTCATGAGAAGGCTCGCAGTCACGTCCTTGGACTACGAATGAATGCCATAGACTAGAGGTACGTGCGGCCACAGTGACGGCCACGGCAACGCCGAGACTCGCAGCCGACCGCATGAGGCCACTCGCACAGCAAAAGGACTGCACGAGGGCCTCGGTCCACGCGAGCCTCCAGCAACGCCGCGTGCCTAGCCCCACCTCGCTGCTGCCGCTGAGCCGATCTGCTTCTGGCTGCTTCTCCTCGCTGTCATCTGCAGCTACAAGAGACGTGAGAAGGCCCAGTAGCAGGCGCCAGGCGCTGACCTTGGTGTCCATTGAGCTCGCGATGGTCACGTGATTCCTGGGGATTTGGAAGAGAAGGAAAAGGCTTGGAAAGTTGAGCGTGGAGATGGTTGGTTGAAACTTTGATATTTGTTGGGTATTGGCGAATGAGGATGGTTGGGTCGGTTTGTTTTGACCAATAGATGGAGAGTAGATGGGTTGTCCTCATCATTCCATGTTGAAGTGCGCTTCAACTTGCAAACGTGGAGGCTGTCGAAGTGATAAAGTAGCTAGCAGCGGGCTCTATTGCCTTCATCCGAGCTATAAGGCTTTGACTTCATGGCACCCATTTTGTGGAGATGATGAGTGCTTGTAGGCTGAGCAAGCTGTTCTTGCGACAAAATTGGAAGTGATCGGTGGAGAGAGGATCGGCTACATGCTGTTTGGAGTGCTGCTGAGCGAAGATTCTTCACGTGGGTTGGATTGACAAGCTCAACGAATGCCTTCAATACTCTCAGTTTCAGTTGCAAAACCAAGCCAATGATAAAGCAATGGTGCGTCGCCAGTGCGATTGTAGACTCCATTATCTTCAGAAATGGATTTGTTAGGCATTGACCTGATCTAGCAGAGTAGTTGTGGACGATAGCGTAGCTTCGAGGAGAAAAAGGTGCGTAGTCGAGGAAGTATCTTCGGCCAGCTTCTGCTCGAGACGCCGCTGAATTCGATGGCATAGCGTACTCAGAGACCCACCTTGGTCATGTACGCCCGTCATGTTTCCTTTGTCTCTGATGAGTAGGAAACGTAGCAAGCTAAGGCAGCTAGCGATGAGGTCCGCATGGAGAACGAGGTCACGCTCCGCCGCAAGAGTTAGCACGTCATTGACTAAATCAACGATTGCACTTGATGTGTAGGCTGGTACAGCACAAATCTGTGAGTATATAGCCAAATCCAGAGTTACACAAAGAACTTACGAGTAGGCGTGAGCATTTCTTGCTGCCACGAAAGAACAGCGTCGGACCGCACCGAGTCGATCAGCACAGCAGATACATTCGCGTAAGGGCACTTCAGTGCGAGCTTTGTCAGAAACCAAAACCTGTATAGATGTCAGGATCAAGTGTTAGATGTTGGCTTCATGTGAAAGATTCCAAGCACAGGGATCTCACCGATCATTCGCATTGATCGAGACTATCAATAATCGAAACACGGCAAGTGAAGCGGTTCGTTCTGTCGCTTCTGGAAACGACACCATCGCGCTTGTCATTCCCTGAGCTATCGGATCGATCCAGTTTCGCTCTTGAAAACCTGAACCACCACAAAGTCGAAGTGAGAAATAACGCAAACGCTTGGGTTAGAATCTGTGAAGCTATGAAGTAACCAACGAGATGCGAAGAGGTGAAAGGAAACTGCTTGTACATCGCTGTTGTCCACTTTGCAACGCACTGTTTGCGGTGGACAACGAGTGAGGAAGGATTGAAGAAGCTTAAATCCCTTTACTCGAGTCTACGAGCAAAATTACGATGAGTGCGTCAGTAAACACCCATGCAATGTGATCGAGTTGGTACATACCTCTAGATGCTCGTCAACAATCATGGTGTGGGCATAAGCAGACACGAAAAAGAGAGCTGACTGCGGAGCGAGGACAGGAGCGAGAAGAGGTTCTCGGAAAGAGAGGTTGAGTGATTCGTCGCCAAATAGTGAGTATGTCAGCACGGCGACACCGCGTGTAGCCCAAGATGCAAAGGAAAACTCTTGGCCCGAGTCGCTCAAGAAATAGAGGTAGTCAGATAGTCCCCAGGAATGACCGATTCGCTGGGCTACCCAAAGGGCATCCTCTCGCTCGGTCTCATCGTCTTCATCTCCCTCATCGTCATCCACATCATCATCAGCACCCGATCGAACTTCGTCATCATCGCTCGTCTCGGAGTCGCTTTCAAAGTTCGGAAGTAATGCGCGGCGGCAAAACGACAGCTCCTCGCGGAATCGCAGCGTTGCCAGGATAATGTGCGTGGGGACTTTGCAAGCACAAATTGCGGTCACCAAACGCCCTCGCAATGCGGCATGCTTAGCCGAGAAGATCTCTTGATAGTCCATCACGCCCAACAAGTACAGAAGCATCGCAACGATCGTTCCTCGCTGTATCATAGTCAATCAGCAGTGTAATCGCCAGAATCCAACACCAAAGCAAGCCCACCTCTCTCTTCACCTCACTCTCGCTGTCATCAAAGCCAACATCCTCCCCAGGAACCAGCGGCGCGACGAATTCAAAGGCGATGCCAACCGCCTGAGCCACCGAAAGCCCCGATTCCTCATCTGCTGCTTCTTCGTCTTCGCTCGCTGTATCTCCACGCAAAAATGCCCACAGCGCTCGTCGCACAGTGCCGAACGCCGTCTCGAGGAAGAGCCCACGCTTTCTCTCAATGTCCGTCAGCGCTGCGTGTACGGACGCTCAGCACCTCATGGCGACGACTGGAGGCGGAGAAGGCGCGCACCTGAGTGGATGTGCGGGAATTGCAACGCCAGCAGCGCGGGGGAGTCGGCCGTACGGGCCACAGCGAGCGCATTATCAAGTTCCTGCCGGCCCATCGTGATGTGCGTCGAGGTGAGAGGATTTGAAGAAATGGGATCTGTGACTGGTGGAAAAGCGGCCAATCGCGAGGTGATGGGGTGTTGAAGTGGACATTATGCTGGTTGGTGCTGAAGGTTGTTGTTGCTGCGCGAGATCTCATAGAGCCATGCAATGGGAAACGAGTGAGGATGGAAGTTTCTTTCTTTTTCTTTGAGCTAGACCGCCTCCGAGCGGCGAGGCGTCTGCGATGCGGGATGCACGGTGGAGACGGACGCTCGACTCGGAGGGAAACCGCCGGTCAGCTCGCGATTAGCGAGAGGGTTACTGCAGGATCTTCTTGGTGGTCTCGTTGGGCTCAACGCCCGCGGTCTTCATGAGCGCCGCCACCTCGTCGATCTGACCAGCCACATGTCAACGTCAGTGCCTGGTTATTGGCAATGAATAAAAAAACAAACACGACCAAACATACCTTGTCCTGCAGCTCGTTCTCCTTGAGCTTGAACAGCAAGTTGTTGCAGGTCACGCGCTGCAGCTTGTGGCTCTCCCTGTTGGTTTTCAGTAGGTGGTGTCCGTGAGTCCGAGCGGCACTTGATTCACCAATGAAAATAAAAAAGTCAAACGTACGCCGCCGTCTTGAGGAACTCGACGGCCTTGTCAAAGTCCTCCTGGACGATAGAAGCCCTGTAGATGATGCAGAGCATTAGTTTGGAGGCGACTTGAATACATTGTCACCGCGCAGGGCCAGCGACGCACCGGATGAGGATGTCGTAGGTGCGCTCGGTGGACTTGACCTTGTACTTCTGGCTTCCGATCTCGTGGAGCTGGAAGACCTTGTCGAGCGCGCCGTCCTTGAGGAACTTGGAGAGCAGCTTGTTGAGCGTCGAGGGCTCAAGGAATAGCCCGATGCGGTAGTTGGCCTCGAGCACGTCGAAGGCCACATCCGCGGCGTCGAGCTCGAGCGCCTTCTTGACGAAGAGCCCCGCGGCGTTGGCGTCGGGGTCCACGCGCTTCTGCTCGTAGATCTTCATGATCTCCTTGCTGGCCTCCAGCTGCTCGCTCGTCGTCACCGTCTTGAGGAACGACGCCAGCTTGGTGCGCTTGATCAGCGGGTCCTTGGCCGCCGACAGCTTGATGTTCTCCATCCACTCCTCGGCCGAGCGCTGCGCCGGCGCCGCCTGCGCCTGCGGAGCCGCAGCGCTGAACGCGCGCCGCGCGAACGGCCGCGCGCCCGCCTGCCGCCCGACGCTCGAGATCACCGACCGGATCGCCTGCATGCGCCCGACGCTCGCCATCGTCTCGTCTCGAGGGGGCCGACTGCGCTTCTTGTGGTGTGGGCTGTGTGGTGGCGCCTCTGGCGCGGCTCCTCGCCTCCCATTGGTCAAAAACACTGATTACTCCGCCTTCTCATTGGCCGAAAACCCGCCCGCGCGGGTCTTTGCCGCCTCGCTTTACGTGATATCGACGTTATACTAGCCTATATAACGATATTACAAGGATTTTAGTAATGTATATATGTAGTAATATGTATTTGGCGGGGCTAGAGAGAGGGATTTTCGGAAGGCGCGGGCAGTTCGTGGTCCTCCCACCGACTTGTAGAACGAGCGGCTGGCAGGATGGCCATGGCGATGCGCGGTCTGCTGCTGCGCGCGGTGGCGACGGCCAAGGCGACGCCCAAGGCGACGCCCGTGCTGGCGGCGCGCGCCTTCAGCGGCAACGTCGAGTACCCGCGCATCGAGGGCAGCGTGGCGGACATCACCAAGGCGCTCAACTCGATCGGCGCGCGGCTGTCGATCCCCACGGCGGCGCTGTACCTGACGGAGGACAAGATCAACCACGTGGTGCGCGCGATGAAGGGCAAGGACGAGCTGCGGGAGGTGCAGCGCGCGCTGCTGCTTTGCGACGCCAAGCTCGTGTACCCGAGCCAGTTCGCGGTCGGCACCTTCGTGGCCGCCGCCATCAAGGAGGGCGTGCCGGAGCTCGCGCTCGAGCTGCTGCAGAAGGCCGAGAACCTGCGCCACTACCTCAGCAACCAGAGCGTCGTGCGCCTCGCGCGCTACTACGCCGAGCAGGAGGACCAGGAGCAGGTCGAGGCCGTCTGGAAGATCGTCGCGGACAAGGGACTCAAGCTCACCACCAAGGCCTACCACTTCCGCGCCATCAACGCCAAGAACCAGGGAAAGTTTGACGAGGCGGTGGCCATCGCCAAGGAGGCCGCAGAGGTGCGCCAAATCAACTCCAACCTCATCATCCAGCTCCTCAGCGGACTTGAGGGCGACGAGCTCAAGCAGCAGGTGCGTCCCCCCATCAAATTTGTCGATCTCATATGATACATACTAACGGACAAGCATTTACTTGTGCAGATCCCGCTGGCCAAGTACCTGGCCGCCAAGGGCGAGGTGTACGCGAACGCCCGCCTCACGGAATTATTAGCAGAGCAGTAGACGACGCGAGGTGGAGGCGATCGGGTCGGCGCTTCTCACGTCAACGTAGACGATCAGCCGCAACCAGCGAAAAACAAAAAGAGACGAACATGGTGCGGACGAGAGACCTGGCTGTCGAAGTTTACCTTGTAGTCATGCATAATGTCCATGTACACCAACCAACCACTCTACATGCAAACGCTCCGTCGATCAGTCGTTGAGGCCGCCCTTCTCAGACAGCAACAGCTCAGCATAGTATGCGTCGCCACCGCTGCGAACTTGCATCGCGCGTTTCCGAGCCTCCATGACTGCAAATGCCATAAAAGCACCAAAGCCACAGAGTGTGGCAACCGCTCCCAGGAAACTCGTGGCACGTTTGACAAAGTTGCGGAACGACGATGACTTCTTGCTCGCCGTGGAAAGCTCCGCTGCGTCCACAGTATCGCTTGTAGGATCGTGAAGCTTGCTTTCATGCACCCTTGTAACATCCACGACGCCATTTCGGGCTTGCTGGTCAACTGCGTCTGCCACTCGGGGCGTGGTGTCACCGCGGTGGAGCGACGGGTAAATGCGCCAAATTGAGTGGATGTCTGTTAGCGTCAGCAATGCTCGCTGACCCATGAGCCCCATCACAGTGCGTCGCTCTTCATCATCCTCAATAAGGGGCACGATACTCTGGCACCACTTCGGTCGCCAACGGCCAGTTGTGTCTTCGTCGTGAACAAAAGCGCTCGTTGTATGGTGCATGATGCTGTAAAAGTCGTACGGCTCGTCCTGAAGCGTGGCCGGAACATCTTCGTCATCACCCGCAGTCTCCTTTCCTTGCGACTCGTCTTCAACGAGGAAGAAGCTGCGTTTGTGCTCAGGAATGCATTCCCACGCAATCCGTACGTGCTCATCGCGGTCTGGGCGATCAATCGCATGGCGGAGTCCCATTGCATGCAACACCACATGCATCAAGTTTCCCAATCCACAGTCAGCAGACACTCCTAGTGTCTGAGCACCGCCAATGCGTCCAATGTACGAGAAGCACGAGGACTTTGTGGCTTTGAAGTTGATGTAGTCGTGGGCACACATTGCTGAAGTGCTATCAGCTCCGTTGGTAGCCATATTTGAGCATGAATCATCCGTGCAGCGACGGAACTTGAACCCCGAAACATTCGAGATATGCTTCATAGCGTCCAGCACGGTGCGCTCCATGGATTTGGCGCTGCTATCAATCTGGAAGCACATGGTTGCGTCCTTCCACCGATGGTCGCGTTCAGCATTGTAGTACCCGTGCAGCACGACATGCGAGTTACTGTTGCCCTTGGAGTCGGGCCAGGTCAAGCGTTCGCCGATAGCGACATCGCCTTGGATCACCAAAATATTGTCTTCAGTCATCACGTAGTCATACTCGACGCCGTTGAGTACAATGACGTTGCGATCCTCAAAGCCATCCTCGTCGTCTTCGTCTGGTATTATGAGGTCGGCCGTTGTCGCTTTGACATCCTCCATAGGGTAGTGGCATCCACCAGTGAGTGGATTCATCACTAGAGGTGCGCGGCACTTGGCAGCATGCTCGTCGAGGTCGACTTCATCGCTCGGAACGCAACGGAAGCTGCCATCGTCCTCCTCATCGGCATTTTTCTTGGTCCGAGCAGACCGCTCATAGCCGAAGAGACATTCGCAGTCGGCAGCCACGGTGCGAACAGGCCAGTACACTGCAAATGAACGTGCTGGGCAGCTCGGCGGCTGTTTCTTGGTGTCATCATCTTCATCCTCCATTGGCGATGAGCGGCACTCTTTCGCTTTCTTCTTTTTCTTCTTGTCGGTATCCTCGCCGTCCCCATCTTCCTCTTCATCCTCGCTGATGTCATCCTTAAAGCCGTAGACACACTCGCAGTTCCCACTGCTCTTGAGCGGCCAATGAGTTAGTACCGCATAAGCTGGGCAAGCGTTTCCATCGCGCAGGAACCACGCGAGACACTGATCACGGTCCTCGTCTCGAACGTAGCCTCTGGCACAGTCGCAGTCAGCAAAGCTAGCAGCTACTTCAGCCTTGGCTCGACCGTCACGGTCACTACGACGATCGGGGTTGAAATGTGAATGCGCGGGGCACGAGTAGGCCGACATGCGCACACACGTCATTTCTGGAATCTTCCAACCGTAACCAGGCAAGCATGCGCATTGCTCCAGCGAATGAGGCGTCGGTGCGAGCGGTCGGGAGTAAGGTGGGCACTCAAAGTCCTCATCGTCCGTGTACTCTTCGTCATCAGCACCAGAGTCATCACCAGGAGTGCGACGCTTGTCACAAGTCTCGGTGCGGTCATTGCGGATGTATCCCTTGGTGTCGCACTCGCAGTCGAAGAAACCGAGCGGATACTCACCCGGTGCCAGGTCAGGGCTCTTGGAGGCATGCGCAGGACAAGCATACACCGCTGTCTCGCGTTCACATTGACCCGTAGCTGTACGAACAAAGCCCCAGTCACAGTTGCAGTCTGCGAACGACTTGGGCTTGCGCTGCCGATGTCGATGGGGATACTGGTGCCCTGATGTGTCAACCGTCGAGTGTGGCGGGCACTCGTAGTCGCTCGCAGCTGGAACACACTCCCCCGACGGCGGATCCTTGACAAACGGTGACATGCACTCGCAGTCGACGAGCGACGTGATGGCGCCTCGACTCGAGCGCTTGCGCATGTAGTTCCCAGCTCTCGGACACTCGCGCAGCACGCAGGCACCAGTGGAGCCGTCCTTTTCGTACGGAAGCTGACAGTCGCAGTCGGCCACCGAGCGTGGGTCATCATCTCTAGGCTTGTAGCGGCCCTTGCAAGTGAACACACCGGTTGCGTCGTCCTCGTCCGGCTCGTCCTGGTAGCGCAACGAGCCCGGCGGGCAGAGACAATCGTCCAGCGACTCCATGTCGCGCGGCAGCACGAGCGCCTCGCAGTCGTCGGGACACACGAAGAAGCCGCCATGGACGCCGCGAGCAGCTGAGAGCAGCGCGATTGCTGCCCAACCAAGCCGCCGGCCGACCATGATCGAGATCCGAGCGACGATCTCTTCCAGGAGCTAGGGGCGAGCAGCTACAGTCGCGACTGCGTGGACGAGGGCGAATGAGGATGTGGGCGAGCTAGTAGCGCAGCGCAGAGAGACGCAGAGAGGCTCGCTCGCCTTCCACAGACTCGCGCAGAAGGAAGATCCGCGCGGTTGATGCGCATATGGAGCTGCTCGTCGAAGGACGCGACCTTTCGCGAAAGATCGCGTTTTTGGCGAGGATCGGATAGCATTTTGCCCAATCATATCGTAGGAATAAATGCTTAACGTGATTTGATTGGTTGAAAATGTACTAAGAACCGAATTTTTCTCGGCTTGACGTCATGGCTACCTTTGATCGGCTCATGATGCGTGCATGCGCTCTGCTCGCCACCTTCTGTTGTCTTTGCTTCCTTCGCTTCTTGCGCCGCTCAAATCTTGGACGAGCCGACGTAAATAACATTGCGAGAGAGGCAGAGCTCGACCATGTCCAGTAGAGCCGTCTCGAGGTGGCGCTTGAAGCCAGCAGCGTCCGTCTCGGGGCACACGTGGTAGCACGTGATGCTCACGTTGATGCGGTCCGGCTGGAGCGCGTAGCACACACCGTAGCCCTCGTTGTACATGGCCGAGAAGCCGCCCCAGATGGGACTTGCACCCGGCCCACCACTGATGTTACTCGTCGAGATCAGGTACTTCTTGCTCAGCTCGAACGCCTTGTCGGTGAACAGCGACGGTCGAGGAGAGATGCCCGACATCTCCGACACGATCTGGAGACCCATGAGGTGGCGGTCCACACCCTCGCCCATCAGGCAGTTCTTGAGCATCTCCTTGTGCGAGCCGATAGCCGTCTTCAGCGCCTCCCACTTGGTGCTCTCGTCTGCATCCGACTCCATCGTCTTGACGAACGCCAGCGAATCCGTCGACAGCGCACGAATCGTCTCCGTGCGACCGTGGTAGAAGAGACGTGTGTGGGCAGTCTCGTAGACCGCCGGAACGCGCTTGTGCATCTTGTAGTGTGCGAGCTGGATCGCCATCTGCATGAAGAAGTCGGGCGTAAGCTTGTAGCGCTTGAGGAACGCCGAGCCGTAGTGGTTGAATTGCAGCGTCGACAGGTCGCTGGCGTGGATGAGCTTGCCGACCGCGGCACTAGCGCACTCAATTGCCGTGTAGGCGGCGTTGTCCAGCACCCACTTGAGCCGCTTCGGCTTCAGGTTCAAAGTTGGCTTGAGCGAAGAGCGGTCAGCGAACTTGGCCTTGAAGTTCTCGTTCACGTACTTGATGCAGTAGTCGAACAGACGCACGACCACGAGAGCATCGGCCCACGCGTGCTGCCCGTTCAGGCCACCGCGAGCGTTCTCGTGGATGATGAGCGTGAACGGCTTGTCGTACCAGCGGTTGCGGCCGTCGCCGAGCAGGCAGTTGCGCGCAATCTCGTCGTAGGTGGACGCCGAGCTCTCGTCGAGCGCGATACAGAAGAGCGCACTCTCGATGATCTCGAACGACTCCTTGTTGATGTCGTCAAGCGACATGATGTGGTTGCGGGCCTTAGCCCAGTTGGTACGGTTCTCGGACGTGAGCACGCTCACGGGCGGGTAGCGCTCCAGATCGAACAGTCCAGTGGCCTCCTCACGCACGAGCTCGAACTGACTGTAGAGTTGTAGGAGCAGTTCGTCAGCAATTTCAACGCACTCAACACTCGATGACAAAGCAAAGCAGCCTCACCGAAGGATGTCAGCGAGCGGTACCTCCTCTCCGTTGTCGTCAAAGACCTGTAGCGCCCAGATGCAGTTGTTGCGGAAGACGAGAATGTGCTTGGACGTGTGCGGGTACTCGCGCATCTCGTCGCATTCCTCACCCGGGATGACGCACGAGTTGAACATGCGCGAGTACGTGTACATGCAAAGCGGTCTTCCCATGAGCTTCTCGGGCGGGTACTTCTCCCTGTCAACGACACAACCGCTCGCGGTCAGCAACCACTCGCCACGCAGCTCCCAGGGTGCTCTGCCACGTACTCTAGCAGGTTCTTGCGGAACTTGAGGATGGCGTGCGTGAAGATGGAGGCGGCCTCGCACTGGCTCATGTCGCGCGGGCCCCAGTTGCCCGGCAGCACGCCGTACCAGTTGATGTTGATGGCCGACGGGTAGCGCGGCTGCAGGTACGCAAAGGTCTCCCACCATTCCTCGAGCCAGTTGCGCTCCGAGTCGGCGCGCTCCTGCAGAATCGCCTGCAGCTGCGGCCCCACGCCGTGCAGAAAGTCGTGGCACACGGCCTTGGTGTGCTCGAGCTCCTGCGCCGTCAGCAGCGGCTCGCACGTCTTGACGTACAGCTCCAGCGTCTGCTCCAGCGACGGCAGCGGCAGCGGAGGCAGCTCGTCCTGGAACTGCATCGTGCGCTCGGGCGCCTTGGGCTGCTTGGCGGCGCTCATGGTCGGCGGGAAGGGCGGCTCCTTGGGAAATGAGCTCGTAGCTCTTGGACGGCGATCTTGTTTTTTTTGGTTGGCGTTGTGTGTCACTGAACCGAGGGAGTGATGATGGAGCGTGGTTTTGACTTGGTTTTTGTATGGGGAGGGCGAGTGATCGCCGCGCGTCACGTCGGGACTTCACGTCGTCTTTGTGCGCTGTTTAGCGAAACTTTTTTTTGCGTAAAACCGAAGCAGCGGGCAACTTCAAGTGACGAATGACGCAACGAAAATGGAGGTGAGGAGTGCGGCGGATGCCGTGCCGCTGTTGGAAGAACGTTGCAGACTGCGAGCAGTTGGAACGTGAAGAGCTTTGCTGGCGGCTGACGGCGCTCAGCAGTTCCTCAATTGGAGAATTGCCACTTTTGTTTCCACCTACAAAAAATATATAGTAGAAGGTAAGAAATATGGTACTAAGATCCCATGTGAATTTGACTATATACTCACATCAAGATAAACGTCAACATTTGACAATTTCACTCTGCGACCTTTCGCGGCCAGGAGCTCTTCAATGCGGAAATGGAGCTACTCGGGGATGGCCGCGCGATGAGCGTGGAAGACGCGTCGCTGCTCGCTTTAGAGGTCGAACGAGCGCTCCACACGCCCAACAAGGCAGCAGTCAAGGCCTCTGGGCAGAAACAGCGGCGGTCGGAGGCTTTTCGCAGGCGTCCGGAGTCGAAGAAGACCGAGAGCGACGAGTTGGCGTGGATCCAAGAAGCGGAAAGAGCGTTGGGTGGCTTAAGTGTTGATGTGGACGTGAGCAACGACTTGCAGAGAGAGCTTGAGGCGCTTGAGGCCCGGTTGGGCTTCTTCCGAGCGAATAGGATCGCGCAGCTAGCCTCGAGACGACGACCCAAGCTGCCAATGAGAGACAAAAATGAAGGAGAAAACGTGCAGGACGCACAGATGTGCAAGCCAACACAAGCCAAGAATGGGGCCAAGGTCGCTGATGAGCTCGAATCCTCACTGCAAGAGTGTGATCGCTTGCTGCAGCGCGTTCGAACAGCCCGTACGTGTGCTTGTATGCCTGCTCCTTGGCTTAGAATAGCAAGGCGTTACTCGTCAGTCGCTCACAACCAAACTCGACAACGTGTTGTGCAGCAGGAGGTCTACAACAAGATCGCGGGACAGTGTACAGCTCACGCTTCAGCTCTATGGCAAGCTACGAGCCAAACGATGCGACTGAGAGGATTTCGACCACGTTTGTGCCTGTCACGCGAGCGCGAACTTCTATCTCTTCTGCATCGACTGCTGACAACGAGCTGGATGATCCCATGGATCTGAGCAGTGCTTCGCTATCTCAACACTACCCAGAAAGCGTCGACAACGACATGGATACACCTTTATCAGAGCAGGAGTCTCTTTTGCAGGAAAAAGCGCGAATGGTACGGGAATTCTCCCAGAAGAGCCATCAAGACACTCAGCGAGAAGTGGCTGGACTGAGGGAGCAACATACTCGAACCCTAGTAACCTACTTGAGCGAGCTGCAGCGGAGGTACGAATCTAAGAAACGTATGGCTTTGCTGACACTTCGTGAGCAATACGAACGCGAGACAAAGACCGCAGTTCGCGAAGCAATGGAAAAGTATGAGCAAGATCAGCACGATGCAGTAGAAGAACTGCGTTCTTCGCTACTAACTGAGCAAAAGCAATCGTTACAGAAACTCAAAGATGGTCACGAGAAGCAGACCAATGAGTTGCTTAATCGACTTCAGACAGCGCTGAAAACCGAAGCTCTTCGGGAGCAACAAGCTATCGAGAAACAGCTTAACTGTGAGCGTGAAGAGCGCCTTCATGCAATCGAGAGTGAGCATCGCAGTGCAATGTTGCAGTGGGAAGCGGACAAGAAACTCGATCTCGAGCAAGAGGTTTACGCCCGTCGAGAACAGGCTGCAGCTACTGCGCTAAAGGAACAAGAGGCAAAGACGCTGACACTCATGAAGGAGATGGAGCGCAATCATTACGAGAACGAACGCGAAGAACTCCAAAAGCTGAACAAAGCGTTAGCATTTGGTGCGCAAGCTCAACTGCAGCAGCTCCGTCGAAAACTGCAATCAGAGCATGACGAGCAAATGGCAGGGATCAAAGAAGAAGCGGCATTGGACCTTGACAAGAAAAAGGAAGAGCTCACCCAATTACTGCATGCTACTCATCGTGCCCAACGAGAGAAACTTGAAAGAGATCTCGCGACTCGACATCGAGTTGCAATCATTGAGCTACAAGACGAGCTTCAAAATAAGTATGAATCACAAGTCCAACTTCTAAAAGCAAATGCTGCAGAGGCTCGAGACAATGCAGTTCGAGAGCACAAAACAAAGCTCGAGATGGCATCTCGCGAATCTCTTGAGGCACTTGAAGCTTCACTTGATCGTGAGACAAGAGCAAAGATTGCCCAACTGGAAGCCGAGCACGAGGTAGAGTGTGCACAAGCACTTGAGAGTTTGCGAAAGCAAGTGATTCAAGCCCACTCAAGCGAGCTAGAGGCGAAAGAGTCACGGTTACAGCAATGCCGTCGAGTTCTGTTGGCTGAAGCAAAAGATCTCCTAGCTTTCAATTCCGATAGGGCGAAAAATTCGATTGCCGAAGTCAATGTGGAAACGAGCGAAGCTGTTGGAAACTTGACCCGACTTCAGAAGCATTTATCTGCTGAGCTGGCGAAGTACGTCGGCGTAGTAGTAGACGAATTCCTTGACATGGCCGAGGAGCAACGAATTCTGGTGGCAAAGATTACCGATGCGACGCAGTTATATCTCTCATTCAAGCGACAGTGTGCTGTGTTAGAGGAGCAAGTCGCTGAGTCAGCAGCAGATTCACACAAAGTAAGAGAGCAACTTCGACGCAAGGACGTTGTGTGCAAAAAACTGTACCTTGCGAATGAGGCGCTCATGGCGCGGCTCCCACCCGATAGTAGTCAGCCGTCCAAACTAAACGTTGACCAAGGAAGACGGAGCCCACTGCACAGCACGAGCAGCCCCCTTGACTCGACTGCACCCGTGTCGTAAAGCAACAAATGGATGTTACGTTTATAGATATTTTGATCATTTATGCAACGTTCCCAAGCGACGACTCCTGGATCTGCGCTCACGATTAGCTAGCTTCCTGAGCCTTCAATATTCTCCGTCTCCAAACAACCGCATCAAGTGCACACACAACTTTGTCGAGGGACAATCGTTTTCTTTGCTCTGGACAGCTCATAGCCCTTATCAGTGCGCACTCCGCCACTGAAAATTCCGCACCGAGATTTGGTGACAAACCCTTCTTGACATGGAACGCAACTGCAGCGTCCGGTATCACGCTTCCCCACGGCAGCTGTCCGCTAACTGCCTCGATAATGCACATAGCAAGCGCAAACACGTCCGAAGCTTCGCTTGGCGGCTCTCCTTTCAGTATCTCTGGTGGCTTCCATCTGGGTGCACCAATTTTTTTCTTGGTCCAGGTTCGTTGTCGCATGCGACCAAGCAAGTCCGTGCTGAGCCCAAAGTCTGTCAGTTTGGCACACCCATCACTAGTTACCAGAATGTTGTCGCCCTTGAGATCCAGATGCAGCACGCCGCGCGCGTGAAGATATCGAAGGCCGAGTGCCGCCTCACGACATTTTTCCCAAGCCAAAACCATTCTTCTGCTACCTTGAAACCCATCCAGATATGACCCCAGCGTGCCGTGGACTGCATACTCGCACACAAAGAAACGCTCGGTGCCCACATGGCATGCGCCAAACAGATTTATCACATGGGGATGACGCAGTGTAAACCATATACCGACCTCCCGCTCGAATACTTCATTTTGATCGACTCCTCGGACGGAAGGATTCATGCGCTTGATGACAACCGTGGCGTCAAGCCAAACTCCACGAAGTGCTGATCCAAACGATCCTTGACCAAGGCATCGCCGCTCGTCGAACAGAACCTCATGGGGAGGCGTAAACCAATCCGGAATCATTTGACTTGTTGACAACTCGGTTGGGCTCTGTGCTATGGTGTCCTCTTCACCCAGTGTAATCTCCGTGTGATTCCCATGCTCGTGATGTAGTCGCCTCTGAACATTCCACCGACGCTTCCACTCATCATGAATCTTGCCAGCCCCACTTCGAAGCCGCTCGCTCCGAAGTAGCTGGTCAAGAGCAGCGTGCATCGCATAGATTGCATCAGCACTCCTTGAGCGGCTCGCGCACAGCAAATCCAACATGTTGTCTCCTTCGTCCCCATCTGTGAGGTCTGTAGCTTCGTGAACAAAGTCGTACAGCTCGCCCACAACCTTTTTGAAGTTCGCAATAGCCTTCTGGAGAGATTCGTCGTTTGCAGTATCGATTTTTTCTAGCTGAATCGCACCACTGCTTGAACCACAAATTCTTGGCACTCGGATGGAGCTCCTGCTTTTGGTTAGATTTCTTGAGGAGGTCGCCCAGTGGAGCAAGGCGGCTCGAATATCGAGTAGACGCTCGAGCACAAGTCTCGGCATATCCGATTCGCTTGTTTGGTGTGTTTCGGTCCTGGTTAACAGCATCTGAAGTTCATCCAGCGCTTCTTCAACAGTTTTTGTGGGCTGATGATGATGCGAGTGATGGGGATGAACTATGTGGGCTAGTTGGTGTACGACTGATGCCATTTCAGTTCGCTGCAGCGGACTCGAACAGCACATGGCATCCACGATTCCCCATTCGGCGTCTGAAAATCCATGTTTTGGTCGAGCGGGAGGTCGAAGCCCGTCCATAGTGAGCTCAACGAATCCTTCTGTCTCTGGCTCGTCCAAACTGAGACCCATCAATTTTTGCCATCGAGTTACCGTTTCAGCTACAAGTGCGCCGAACCAAAAGATATCTGTCTCGAATGTTGCTTTCGAGTTGCGTGTGGACGTGGAACTGCGCCCGAACACAGCAAGCCGAGCCGCACCGTCAAGACCAATCATGACGCATTCACTCGACACACTCCCGACCACAATTCGTCGTTGGTGAAGGAATTTGATACCCAGTGCAGTCTCCAGCAATGCTCGCCACACAAACACCGGAGTGCTTCCTTTGCTCTCATCACGAGCTGAGATATTGTCAGGGTTTGATTTCCATTCGCGTGCCTTCCGCTCGAGAAACTTTATAAGCGAGGCATCTTCGACAGGCTCGCACACGAATATGCGCGTCAATTTGCTGTGTATACTTTGCTCAGATCCGCCGAGTAGTTGCAACACGTTTGGGTGATTGAGACGAAACCACTCACGCGTCTGGCGGGCGAAGCCATCGGCTGTAACCTTATCATTCGTTGGGATTAGCGTCACACTCGTCCCCAGCCACTGGCCACGCATCGGCCCATTGAGTGGACGATCAACGCGTTCCACTTCGAGCTCGTCAGCAAGAATGGCTAGTGTCCTGTCCGATCGCGCAGTCTCCAGAATCCCTCGTAGGTTCGCCCACATGTTCTCGGCGGCCGAGACGCGTTCGCGAGCTGTCAGCCCAGCCGCGTCGGCCACTCGAGCCCATAACGATCTCTTTCGCTGAGCACGGTATGATCCATTCAAGTTCTTGACAGCAGTGTTTACAAGAGCCTCCACTTGATCAGCGCTGTCCACAGCCTCGTGCCAGTCGCGCCGCCAGCCCTCGACCCACTCGTTCTCCTTCACATCTCCGTCAAATCCTGCCAACGTCGACTCGAGCTCGTCCACACTCTTGTGAATGGTGAAAGCAGCCACCGCAATCTCCTCGGCACTGTCGGCCGAGTGGATGCGCTTGGCTGCGTCTACCGCCAGCTCGACGATCTCCAGCTGGTCCAAACTCTCCACTGCACTGTTCTCCGACGCCAAAAGCTGCACCGACAGCACTCGCAGCCGATCCACCGCCGACCGCACGGCCACGAGCCGCCGCTCGCTCTGCTGCGGCGTCCGCAGCACCTCGAGCAGCTCCAAGGCGACGCGTGCAGTCGCTGGTGGGTCACGCACCGAGCTGCTCATGGCGTTGGTCGAAGGCGGAAATGAGCGCCATGTGCGACTCGGTTGGGTGGTCAGAGAGGGGGATGAGCATTCCCGATGGGTACTGCGGGCACGACTGCCTTGGTCTCTGCAAAGTGGGTGGCACTGCCACGTAGTCGCGGATATCAGCACGGCGCATTCGCTCATGCGTGATCTGTGAGAAAGTGAAGGTGCTGTGCACCTGAACGGCTGGCTGCTTGGGTTCTTTGCATGCGATACCTGCGATCCAGCCACTTCGATCGCACGCCGATGCCTTTCGGCATCTACTTGTCGATTCAAGCCAGCTACAGCAGGATGTTGTCATCGTCCAGCAAATAGGGGGAATGGTATTCCATGGTTGACAGAGCGGCTTATAGTTCGTGCTCGGCTACTTTACTGCATGTCTCTGTCGGTGGATATAATCAAAACAGGATGTCATCGTCATTTCTCCCATTCTTCGTAGTGTTCCCCCGATGTGTGAGTCGTGTAGAATGGAAAGACCAGCGGTTTTGCATCCGGGTTCCTCTCCACCTCAAGTTGCGCACACAAGGTTGAACGCTTGACCTCGACCAGAGCTAGCATTCGACCTGCTTCGAAGTACAAATTCTTCTCTTAGACGGAAACTGGGACTCGATTTCTAACTTCTGGAACAACATTAGGCTTGGCGAACGAAAGATGCTGTCGCTCTAGGCTCTCGGCTCGGCTTATCACCTCTTCGATTGCTCTATAAAAAGCTCTTGCTGTGCGATTTACCACCAAATCTCCGAGCTTCCGTTCATTTCGACGAGATCTCATTCAGCAACTCGCACTGCCCCGCCAACAACAAACACAACACTCAAGCACGTTGAGAGTTATTCGTGCCAGCACAATTGGCTCCTGACTTTGAGCTATGGGAGCAGATCAATACTCGGTGTACGCAGCTTCACTGGATTGTAGTTCCCTTCATCCTTTCGTCAAGGTCGTAGATGGGTTTTGGGAGCCTCAGATTGGTGTCATATAGAGTGATAAAGCTGTGGAACTGGGCCGCAAACTTCCACGCAGTTGGAGAGGATGTCGCCGCCTATATGGTAAAAAAAATGAGCACCATGAAGAGCAGCTATGGGAACAAACTGTTGATGCCAGTTCCGCCCTGAAATGCTGTCCGAACAGAGCGAACTTGATATTATTGTGTACCATCCGATCGACCCAGGAGTCCGACGCGATGCATAATCGATTTCCTTCATGCTCCAAGGAAGTTGTTCAACCTCCCGACTTTAGAGTTCTCAATCCAGAGAGGTTGAATGGCTTCTTTTGTGAGATTGCAAACCCAAGTACCTGTCGACTCTGAGCTACGCTCGATCAACTGCTCGAGAGATCCATAGAAGACACCGCAAGAGGGCACACGCTCGAACAGTATGATCGGCACCCACGTGGTCGGTCGGGGCTGCCTGTCCGGTACAAGGCGTTTGGCGTGCATAAGAAGCGTACTGACAACAATCCGAAAGCAACGACCATCTCCTTGCGAGCTCATGACGCTCTTTTGGAATTCCCATTTGTCGACTAACCGCTACCGCGTCGCACGAGCTCGAACTTGCTACGCTTGAAGATCTTGACCATTTCTTGGATGCGCCTCTGCCACGCCTTGTTGGTCAGCACCAACTCGTTCATTCCCTCTTTGCCAGTGAGGTCATTCTGGGATGGAAAACCCTTGGCTAACGTCACGATTCGCGTGAGCACTTACCAAACCAAATATATCACCATTCGTATCCTGAAGTGCATGTATGCATGTTGGGGCATTCCACCGAGCACTCAAATGACAGAGAGACCAATCACGCGACGGCCAGGAGGCAGGTATGTAGAAAAACCTGGCGTTCCTATTTGTTGTTGCCTTACTATCTGTCACGAGTCGATTGAGTTGGGATGTTTTGTGCCGAACTCCCGACACATTGACAAGCTGTTGGGAAGCTTTTGGGTGGAAGGAGGTCACTGAAGGAAGGGCAAGCTCGTTGAGAGCGACTAGCAAGAGCACGATCATGCCTTCGCATAATCAACGCGCATTTGAGTAAGCAATTCAGCTTGTACAACTGTTTACACCGCGATTTTGATGGGTGCTCGCTTTGAATAGTCTCTGCCCCGTCAATTCTTGCTTGGCCCACTCATACAGCGCGCGGCTTCCCACAAAAAGGCCACGTTCATCATTTCGGAGAAAGTGATGCAGTCTGTGGACAATACGTGCAAATATTGGATCATTCGTGGCGATGAAGGGATACTGTGCCAGGTCGGCATTTCGAAATCCGCGACTTTGCGTTCGAACCAACGAAGCAAGCGTTGAGACTAACCAAGCAACGAGAGATGGAGATCGAAGACAAGACTAAGGCAGACCGAGAGAACCCATTCGTGGCCATTGAGTCTCCTCGAAATGCCACTGAAAGCCAGGACGGAAGCAACGCCAAGGCAGGGTACCACTTGGATACGGCGGGAGACTCGATCCAGCATACTACGAAGCCGAACAAGTTCAAGGAAATCAACAAGGTCAATCCCAAGTCCCTCCATTTTCGAGAGCTGTACCGCTTCGCGACGCCACTCGACAAGCTGCTGCTGGCTGTTGGCATTGCCATGGCAGGTATCAACGGCGCCATCCTGCCTATCATGGCGATCGTATTCGGCAACGTAATTACTGGGTTCGGAAACACACCAGTGGACATGGACAAAGTAAACTCGGCCGCACTCGACTACGTGTACATCGCGATCGGCATCTTCTTCTCTGACTACATTGCATTTGTGACCTTCGAGGTGACTGCCGAGAGACAGATCAAGGCGTTGCGCAGTGAGTCGCTGCGCCACATGCTGTTCCTCGACATTAGTTGGTATGATACTCACGATGCGCTTCAGCTCTCTAGTCGGATCACGGGCGATACAATCAAGATAAAGAATGGCATGGGCCAAAAGCTTGGAGATGTTGTCAAGTATACCGTTCAGTCAATCGTTGGCTTTGCGATCGGCTTTTCGCGTGGATGGGACATCACTCTTGTGATGGTGTGCATTGTACCTGTGCAGACATACGCGCTCGGCTGGTTGGTGAATTCGATGCGTGCAAAGGCCAAGTGGTCCCAGAAGATTTATGCTGAGGCTGGAGCTATCGCTGAGGAGACGCTAGGTTCGATTCGTACGGTGGTGTCGCTCACCGCGGAGGAGCGCGCCATCACCAAGTTCGCCAACAAGACTTTTGAAGTTGAGTCGGAAAACATCGCACTCCACAAAGTCACCGCGATTGTGTTTGGAATGTTTCTCGGCAGCGTCTGGATCATGAATGCTGCTGGTTTGTGGTACGGTGGATGGAAAGTCTCTCGGGGCGATGCCAGTCCGGCTGATGTCTTCTCGGCTTTCTATGCTGTAATCACAAGTACTGGCTCACTCGCACAGATTTCACCTAGTGTGACTGCTGTATCTCAAGCTGCAGGTGCTGCTGATACATTGTTTGAGATTCTTGACACGCCGTCTCCGATTGACGCATCGTTGGACAAAGGAACTGTTCCTATCGCATGTGCTGGCAAAATCGAAGCGATCGATGTCAACTTCTCATACCCAAGTCGCCCAGACGCAACAATCTTGCGGAACTACAACATCGTTATTGAGAGCGGGCAGACTGTTGCATTTGTTGGGGCGAGTGGAGAGGGGAAAAGCACATTGATTGCGCTACTCGAGCGCTTTTACGACCCGACAAGTGGTGCCATTCTTTTGGATGGCCGCGACATCAGGACACTGAACATAAGGTGGCTTCGGTCGCAAATTGGCTTAGTGTCCCAGGAGCCGGTTCTGTTCGCTGCAACAATATTTGAAAATATTGCATTTGGGTGCGACGGCGCGACGCGGGAGCAAGTTATTGAGGCTGCGAAGCTGGCAAATGCTCATAACTTCATCATGTCATTGCCGAAGGACTATGATACGCTTGTGGGTGAGAAGGGCACATCGTTGTCAGGAGGTCAGAAGCAGCGAGTCGCGATAGCACGCGCACTTGTCCGAAACCCCACGATCTTGATTCTTGATGAAGCCACGAGTGCACTCGACAATGAGAGTGAAAAGGTAGTACAAGCGGCTCTGAACGATTTGATGGCCAAGACAAAAATGACAACCCTCGTGATTGCGCACCGGCTCAGTACAATTCGACATGCCGACACGATTGTGGTGCTGGACGATTGCCATATAGTTGAGAGCGGGACGCATGACGAGCTTATTTCGATCGAAGAAGGTATCTACCGAAGAATGTATATGGCCCAGCAATTGCACAACAAAGGTGATGATGACGGCAGTGATGAGGGGGATGTCGCGATGCCAAAGTTACTTCATAACACAGATGTATACCCAGCGCTCAGAGATAGTGATGCAACCAAGGTTGAAGACAACTCCTTGATTCTGAGCAGTTTCGGTTTGTTTGATCTCTTCTCGCTTAGTAAACCCGAGATCAAGGTGTTGTGCTTCGGCTTAGTGGGGACAGCGCTTACAGGTTTTTCGATGCCAGGCTCAGCGCTGCTGACGAGTGATATTGTCTCGACCATGACGACAAAGTTTACCGAGTTCCAAATGACAGAAGACCACTCATACTTGAACAACTTGTATGATGACGTGCAACTGTATAGTATTCTCTACTTTGCCGGGGCTTTCCTCATTATCCTCTTCATGTTCATCCAATCTTACTCTTTCAAGTATGTCCAAGAAAAGCTAACGCGCCGTCTGCGTATCATGAACTTTGAAGGACTGTGTCGGCAGAATGTGGGTTTCTTTGAAGAAAGAGAAAATGGCACCGGATCACTCACAGCCGACTTGGCAACTAACGCGACCAAGGTAGCATTGCTCTCGGGCGATTCACAGGCCCGTCTCTTCCAGGCAATTTTTACTTTCGTTGCTACACTTTTTATCTCTTTTGGCTTTGGCAGTTGGCTGCTGACTCTGATCATGTTTGCTGTCACTCCTCTCCTTATCTTCGGTCACATTGCTCGCAGGAGGTACATGTATGGAATCGGTGCCATTTCAGACGACCTCTCCGTTCCTGGCGCACATGCATCTGAAGTACTAAGCAACATTCGCACGGTGGCTTCGCTCGGAATTGAGAACAGGTCAGCAGATACTTTCGACGAGCTACTGCGTGTTCCCATGCAGAACAGTGGCAAAGAAGCTCAGATCAACGGGATTTCTCTGGGTTTCAGCTCATCAATTTTGATGGCAGTAAACGCATTGATTTTCTGGTATGGTGCCCAAAAGGTCAACGACGGCTCGATGAGTTTCACTGAGATGCTTCGAACAATGATGACATCCATGACAGCCATCCAGGTGGTAAGTGGCGCGTCCACATATTTCGGCGATACACCCAAGGCGTATAAAGCTGGAGCTACAATTGAAGCGATCCGTAACCGCAAGGTGGTGATTGATGCGTTCAACGAGGCAGGTCTTCGGCCCGCTTGCCTCAAGGGAAAGATTGAGTTCAAGGACATTTGTTTCCGATACCCGACCAGACCCGAAGTCGCGGTGCTCAAGAACTTCAGTCTCACCATCGAGCCTGGACAGACGGTTGCATTCTGCGGGCCAAGTGGTGGTGGCAAGAGCACGTGCATCGCACTGCTCGAGCGCTTCTATGATCCGGTGGAAGGACAGATTCTCTTCGACGGCGTCGAAGCTAAGCTATTAAACGTGCGCTGGCTGCGCAGCCAGCTGGGACTCGTTGGTCAGGAGCCAACACTTTTTATCGGTTCAATCGCTGAGAACATTGCGTATGGTCTGAAATCGATACCAAGCCAGGAGGAGATCGAAGCTGCAGCAAAAATGGCCAATGCACATGACTTCATTTCACAGTTCCCAGATGGATACAGCACGCAAGTAGGTGCCAAGGGTGAGCAGCTGTCCGGTGGTCAGAGGCAGCGAATCGCCATCGCGCGCGCCATTTTGAAGAACCCTAACGTGCTTCTTCTGGACGAAGCAACGAGTGCCTTGGACTCGGAGAGCGAGAAAGTCGTGCAGGAGGCTCTTGACAAGGTTGTGTCGATGAGAAAGCGCACAACCATTATCGTTGCTCATAGGCTGACGACGATTTGTAACGCGGACAAGATCTGTGTGGTGAGTGATGCGAAGATCGCCGAACAGGGCACGCACCAAGAGCTGATCGCCATGAAAGGTATCTACTTCAAGCTTGTCAACGCCATCAAAGACTAGTTTGTAGTGGCTGTTTGCATCATGTCCCCATTCAAGACCAATCTTTTCAATATGAAGTAATGGATTGTTCGTTCAGTAAGCTTGATCCAACCTAAGGTCAACATGCTAGTATAATCCATGATCACACACACGCCACGGTTCTCCATGTTCATTTCTTTTTTCTGTTGCTGTTGTTGATATTCGCGTTCTCGACGCCGGGACACTTGTCAAACTGACAGCCACGTCGATATATGTCAATGTAATTGACAGATTTCGTGTACGACGTCAAGTCGAACACAGGGGCGGCCATTCTGACTTCTGAATTACAACTTGGACGCGGTGTTGAATGCTGGGAACGACGCCAAATCAGCGAGAATCACATTGGTACAAGTGTCTGGGTCTTCCATCACCAAAAGGTGGGAAAGATTTGGGATCGGAGTCCGAAGAGTGTACGTCGACGGGAACTCTCGAGCAGCCTCTGCGTATCGATCGAGCTCAATCAGTCGCGAGCGCGCGCCGGTTTCGAATATGACCTTGCAGTGAGGGGCTCCACGTTGGTCATCTGTAAACCACAGGCGTCGCCCACAGTACATCGAGGCTTCTATTGGTGGGGCACACGCTAGAACCGCAGCTCCATCCGTCGCTTTGGTATCACCCTGGCTGGCCGCTACAACAGCTCCGTCGACCCACGCATCAAGGCTCTCACGATTCCACGCCGCAAAGTTCTTCCACTGGCGAAAGTGCTCGCGCGCAGCTTGTTTGCTCGGCCTAGAAATCCTCACGTGTACGAGTCAGTCTTTCACCACCCAGCTACAAACAAAGGCACCTCACGCACCACTTCGCCTCGCGTTGTAGTGTAATAGAGACCATGAAGTCGAGATTTCCGGGGCGAGCCGACACAGTCTTTCCATAGATGGGCTCAAACAACACGAGTCCGCCAAAGGTGCCAGGGTGCTCTGCTTCCGTCTTCCACATCGCAGCGGCCCCCATGGAGTGCCCAATGCCGATAATCACATTTCCGGGCTTTGCTGACTCCTGGATCTTTTTCACAGCCTTGTAGACCGCAGCCGAGCTCCAGGAGACCCACGAATTGCCAGGATGAGCCACTCGAGGGCGCTTCTCGTCTCCATCCAAGTAGAAAACCTGCGGGGCCACCGACTCGTCGCGGTTCTCGCCGTGGAACGGGAGGTCGAAGCGCTCGAACGAGGCGCCACGGAGCTGTGGAGACTGCTGCAGCCGACGCACGATCGGCTCCCACACCTGCCCGCAAAAGCCCGCGCCGTGCACGAAGAGCAGCGTCACGTGCTGCGCCATGGTCGGCTCGGCTTGGCAAGTGAGCTCGTCGTGCCTCACCTCCATCGAAAACCTGTAGGATTCTATCAGGCGGGGATGCCATGGCGAAATACAAACAGGGGTATATAGGAATGCGAACTGCGAGAATTGAAGTTGAAGCTAGTCAAAGCGGATTACGATACGAACGGAGCTGGTCATGCGGACCCTGGCTCATGGTATGCACACAGCTATTGCCTCCTTCTGGTTGTCGCTGTTGCAAACGACGCATACTGCCAACTGTTTATTACGGACGACCACCGACGTCTTGGAGGAGCTTCTCCGACAACTCCCACAACTCCTTCGCCAGCTTCGGATCCTGAGCTTGCGAGGATGTGGGCAAGGGCTCGTCGACGCGAATGTACATGCCGCTTTCCCATCCATTAGCGCTCCAGTCCTGCTCGGAGCAGATCTTGGCCATGAACGCCCCCGAATAGTTGGTCGAGCTCACGCGAATGCCGCTCTTTTTGCACGTAGCTGCCATCGCATCCAAGTCGAGGCTTCCTGGGTCGAAATAGCGTCCCAGCTCTGTGTCAATTGCCAAACCTGGAGTGTACCCAATGACCTCGAGGCCCGTCGGATTGCGTCGGAGCAGCTCAGTCATGAAGAGCATGTTCAGCAGTTTGCTCGTTGAGTACGCCTCTCCCCCGTTGTACGGTTCCAAGCCACGCGCAAGTTGTTCCAGGTCTGCCACGTTTGGTGGCGGCTGGGGGATCCTCCAGATGGGTCGTAAGTCTCCGAAGAGACGATGATCACACGCTTGGTGATGTCGAGCATTGACGTGACGAGCTGGAAGTGGCCCAAATGGTTGACAGCAAACGTTATCTCGAGTCCATCTGCCGTCAGTATCTTCGCTGGGTGGATCACGCCGGCATTGC
The DNA here is from genome assembly GCA_024867545.1 of Phytopythium helicoides. NCBI lineage: Eukaryota > Oomycota > Peronosporomycetes > Pythiales > Pythiaceae > Phytopythium > Phytopythium helicoides. The sequence goes on along the minus strand of JANFNE010000002.1, from coordinate 371,807 downwards.
ATAGAATCGTGAGATCCGAGAGCGCTGGCGAGCGCAACTTGACCGAAGCACAGAACTTGCTCACACTCTCCGAGCTCGACAGATCCACCAGTGCGGTCTCGACGATACTGCCAACACCCGCTGTCGCATCACGCACTCGCTTGGCGGCTGCCTCGAGACGTTCGATGCTGCGACCAGTCATGATGACGTGTGCGTCTGGGAGTTTGGCGAGGTCGGAACTGGCCTTGAATCCGAGTCCGGCGTTGGCACCGGTGATGATGAAAATATGTTTGTTCGAGGCTGGGGAGGTCATGGGAGTCGACAGTTAGTTGGTTGGCTGGAGACTTGAGCGCTGGAAGAGAAATCGCGGAATGGGAGTCAATATGACTGTCGTATGAAACTTGTTGCGAGCTGAGTCGAAGTGTCTTGGCGTGATTGTGACTTCGTTTGCTTTGTTGATGATGCTCTAGCGCAGGATCTTCTGCCCGATAGAAGGTGTGGCTGGAGCACAATATCGCACCCAAGGAATTGGAGATTCTGCACCGCAACTTGCAAAAGACTGAATCGTATCTTTGACAGTCTCGAGTAGTGGACACTTGCAAGCCAAAAGGATCCGTTTTGGATAAAGTTATGCCACCCCAAACATCGAGATAGTGTCTCTTGCCACACAAGCACGCCATACACAACACTCGCTGCCTCGTCAAATTATGTGCAGGCACCAACGTCCTGAAGTAGCTTCTCCGACAACTCCCACAGATCCTTCGCCAGCTTCGTGTCCTGAGCTTGCGCTGATGTTTGCGAAGGCTTATCCACGCGAATGTACATACCATTCACCCATCCACGAGAACTCCAGTCAGGCTCCGAACAAATTGAGGCCATGAACCCTCCCGAGTACTCGGTGGTGCTGAATGGGACGCCTTTGGCCCTAAAAGTAGCTTTGATCACCTCGATGTCTAGCTTTTGATCTCGGTGACGTCCCAGTCCTGTGTCAGGTGTAAAACCCGGTGTGTAGGCGATGGCCTCGATCCCGGTCGGGTTGCGACGCAGCAGCTCGTTCATGAAGAGTAAGTTGAGCAGCTTGCTGGATGCATACGTCTCTCCCCATTTGAAGGGTTCGAGTCCGCGTGCAAGCTGCTCCAGATTCAGGTCTTCGGATGGCTGAAGTGGAGTTGGCTCGTTGGGGTCGTGTGTCTCGGATGTAATCACGACGACACGCTTGGTGATATCGAGCAGTGACGTGACGAGCTGGTGGTGACCCAAATGGTTGACAGCAAACGTCATCTCGACTCCGTCGGGCGACAGCGTCTTGGTCGTGGGCTGGACGCCAGCGTTGCATAGAATCGTGAGACTCAAGAGCGGCGGTGATCGCGACTTGATGGATGCGCAGAACTTGCTCACACTCTCCGAGCTCGACATGTCGACCAGTGCAGTCTCGACGATGCTGCCGACGCCTTCGGTTGCTTCGCGCACTCGCTTGGCGGCTGCCTCGAGACGTTCGATGCTGCGACCAGTCATGATGACGTGTGCGTCTGGGAGTTTGGCGAGGTCGGAGCTGGCCTTGAATCCGAGTCCGGCGTTGGCACCGGTGACGATGAAGACTCGCTTGGTGGTGACGGTGGTCATGGGAGTCGATGGTGGTTGGTTGGTTGGTTGATTGGTTGGTTGGAGACTTAAGGGCTGGCGTAGAAGTCAAGGAATGAGATTGTTTGCGGCGATTGCTTGGAGCCCACTGCTGACGAGCAGGCGGATCCACCTGTTGATTTCGTAACTTCGTCTGCGCGTCCTGGTGGATTTAGACGCACTGAAGTGAATTGTCGTGGTCATCATGTTGAAGTGCGTAGCTTGATTGTGACCTCAATTGGCTTTGTTGATGCGGGACGAGGAGCATTGGCCAATCGACACGCAGACTGTGATTATTCCCAGGGATATGCATTCCTGAAAGCGGACAAAATGATTGAGAGATTCCATCTGCTCTGAGCAGGGACAGAACTGGGGTTGCCAGCTCTTCAACCGCCACTGTATTAGATCCCTTATAATCACACAATCGAGGGTTGCTGGCGCTTCCTGAAGATCTCCGGCTGCATTGCAGTTCGCTGTTCAGAAGTGAGCTTTGGTCGATTTCTTGGCTGCCGCCCTTCGTTTCGCCGGTTCCTACAAGACCCCTGGTCGGTCTCGGTCTTTGGCTCGGGTGTGCTGGATGATCTCATAACCACCGATTCACTACACCCGGCGAATTGAGGTCGATGGTCATGTGTGGCGTTAGGCAGATCCAACTTTACAGGAGCGTCCAAAGAAACCTTGATATCTAGCAGCGTAGGATCGACGAGTCTGCCGTAAGCATGTGGCGTGATTCAATTGTTGTATGTATCGTTAATTTCCGGTGGCTTTGATAGCCAGGACATGAACAAGCGGAGCCAACCAACGCAAGTGGCATGAGCTTCTTGGTGCCTTCTTGAAGAGGTGACTGCGACAGCAGTAGTGATACGTCTGTCAAAAGCTTATCTTTAGTGGCAAAAAAAAGGCCAACGTTGTGGGTGTTCCCCTCGTGGCGGCGAGCAATATCCTTTACCCTTGTAATCCTTAGCAAGTAGAAGATACCGCAGTCGAGGCGTATGCTGTATGGTATTCCTGCACTGCGATATGGATAGGAACAGCATTGCAATTTGCCAGTGGAAAAGCACTACACGCAGTAAGCCTTAAGTGTTTGATGACGATCATGTCGGTAAAGTGACAGTGCAGTGACAAATCTCCTATTCAACGGCTAGTGATACTGCTTCAAGATGAAGCCATAGCATGCCCACATCACCAAGCGTTGGTGTATAGCATTATGAGATTGGACAGCGTGTATTGTGCACGCTTGAGCTGTCGTGGTGCCATTGGTTGCCTCGGGTATAGCTCGCAGATCGTGCGCTCATTTGAGTTGTCGCGGCGCTATTGGCTGGCTCGTCCCCCATCTCGCACTTTGGCGCCAACCTGGCTGTCTTGGTAGCAACTTGGTAGTGATTTCATCCTTACTGCTCACTGTAATCCCCTTCCCCCTTCACTTCCACAAGAAGATTGACCTTTGCTAGCTCATGAGCTCCACGCCGACAGTGCACCTTGACTTCCTGCGCGCTGGCGCCCGCGGTGCGAACATTACGTACGGCGGTGCCATGGCGGGGGCTGAGCCAGGGCCGTCTGCGGACTTTGAGTTGGCGAACATGGCTACCAGCTCACTGGGCAGCGGCTTCCTCTTGCCGCCAGTGTCCGATCCTGCCGAGTACGCGCGAGCGCACTTCAAGGTCAAGTACACGGAGGACAATGAGCAGGCACTGCAGTTCGCCAAGGGCACTACCACGCTGGCCTTCATCTACAACGGCGGCGTCGTAGTGGCTGTCGACTCGCGTTCGACTATGGGCTCGTTCATTTCCTCGCAGCAGATCAAAAAGGTCATCCCCATCAACGAGTACATTCTCGCGACGCTGGCAGGCGGAGCTGCCGACTGCCAGTTCTGGATGCGCAATCTCTCTGTGCAGTGCCGCATGTACGAGCTGCGCAACCACCACCGTATCTCGGTGCGTGCCGCCTCCAAGCTCATCGCTAACACGTGCAACTACTACAAGCGCTACGGTATGTCGATCGGCATGATGATGATGGGATTCGACAACGGTGAGCCTGTGCTCTACTACGTCGATGATGAGGGTTCGCGCATCCGCGCCAGCGACAAGGTCCCCAAGTTCTCGGTCGGATCTGGCTCCACCTTCGCCTACGGCGTGCTCGATAAAGAGTGGCGCTGGGACCTAACGGATGACGAGGCTGTTGAGCTCGGAAAGCGTGCCATCTACCACGCCACCCACCGCGACGCCTACAGTGGCGGCATCTGCAACGTCTTCCTCTTGAAGCCCGACGGATACAAACACGTTGTGCACCAGGACGTCGACGAGATGCACGATCATACGCGCAGCTACTAGGTAACAACCAAGTTGATGCCCGCAAGCGATGGTTGGCGACGTGGACCTTGCTACACCCGCAGTGGTCTTTCTTCTTAACTCTTCTTGAAGGTAACAATGGAAAATTGTTTCCGCTAATGCCTTCCACACCGAAACCTTGCGTGCAGTTGTGGGTTGGGAATGTTCAACGACAGATGACTGCAGCAATTTACTCTACCTATTCGGCATCGTTGAGAAAGTCTCTCTGATTGCCTCGACATTGCCTCGGCGAGCTCCAGATCTTCGGCTTGTCCCGACATCTCATGTAACTTGTTGACACGAACACATGTACATGCCGTTTGCCCATACTCGCTTCAGTTGGGCATTTTGGGTGTTGCTTATAGTACGGAAGCTGATGAGCGAGTGAGAAACACCACCCATCAATAGCTTCTTTGCGATTTAGGGATAAACAAACAGAAAACCTTACATCAATCAAACCTTCAGATCAGACTGGGGGAACATACAAGCGTGACTTGGCATCTGAACGATTCTATTTTGTTTAGCAACACAGAGAGTCGTTCATGGTACCGACTCGCACAAGTTTTGTGCGAGCGTCGTGTCATATCTACACACAGAAAAAACACTTCGGAGCAACCACATCAGTTGCGGACATACGAGCGGAAAATCATCGTCAGGAACGCGGACACGGCTCCGGCGAACGGCACCGTCAGCAACCAGCTGAGACCAATCCGACCCAGCATCGGGAATGACATGTTGCGCCAGCCAGGGTTGATGAGGCTTACAAAGATGACCGAGCCAACCTGGCAGTGCGTCGTCGACACCGGGAGCTCCAGCAGCGTCGCAATGACCACCGTCACTGTCGAGGACAGCTCCATGGCGAAACCGCGGTGCATGTCCATGTGGGAAATCCGACGACCGATGGTCTCCATCACAGGGCCACCCTGGAAAATGATACCGAGGCATACACAGCAACCAGCGATCGCCATGATCCACACGGGCGTCTCGCGGTTTGAGCAGCCGTCAAAGCCGTTGTCGTACACGTTGTACATGGCAGCAAGGGGGCCGGTAGCGTTACCCGTGTCGTTAGCACCGTGAGCGAATGACTCGAGCGTCGCGACGAGCACCAACAAGTAGCGGAACACGAACATGGCATCCTTCTCCTCCTCGGTCAGCTTCTCCATCTCGGCGATGAAGTGCGCGTCTGTCTCGCTGACAATGCTCATTGTGGAAATGCGGCCTTCTAGCATTGCGCCAGTATCCTTCTTCTCGCCGTTCACACCGGGAGTCTCGACGAGCGAGTGGGTACCGCCTTGCTTCTCAGCGTCAGGAACTTCATCGTCCACAAGGAAGACACCAGTCTTGGATGGGAGACGGCTACGGATGTATGGCACAAGGAAGATCTGGACGACAACAGCCACTCCGACGCAGCAAGCAGCGCTGATCACCACCATGATGCCCTTGTTCATCTTCTTGGTCACCGTCGACTTGAGGAAGATCATGAAGAAAACAAAGAACGTTGAGAGACCGTAGAGTACTGGCACCGACCACAACGCGTTGCGGAGCTTGTTTTTGGACGCCATGATCGTGTAGTGCGTGCACAGATAGATAATAACGCCGATGACACCCGAAAGGACCGGCGAGATCACCCACGACGACACAATGCCAGCCAGACCGCCGCTGAACTTCCAGTTGAGGCAGCCGCCGCCAACACCGAAGATGGTAAGACCGACGATACCACCGACAATGGAGTGTGTCGTACTGACGGGCATGGCGTAGTGCGTGGCCAAAAACATGAACAGGGTGGCACCACATAGGGTGGCCAACATGCCGAGTGCGTAGACGCTGACCTCGCTATTGCAGTACCCGCAAGCCCAGCACTCAGAGTCCGTGACCTTGGCCACACCGTTCTGGATAGTGCTGGACACACCGTAGCCGAGTGTGACGGCGCCGAGCCAGTTGGCAACGCCACCGAGCAGACACGCCGTGCGGTTGGTGATGGCCTTGGAGCCAACGCTGGTGCCGAAGGCGTTGGCGACATCGTTGGCACCGACCTGCCAGGCCATTCCGGCCATGAGAATGAAGCCCATCACGAGCATCCACTCGGAGGACTTGAGGTTCCAGAACTCGTCGTTGTAGGCGGCACAGAATTCGCCGGTGTCGTCAATGGCGCAGTCGGGCACGCCGGCAGCGCAGCTGATGACTTGAGCGGACATGTCAAGCGTTTGTTTTGGTCTGGGCTTCGGTCTTGGCTTGGCTTGACTTGTGGCCTTGGAAGGAGATTGCGAACTGAGCCCAGGGATTCATGAGCTTGGGCTGTCCGCACGGCATGAGCATGCCCTCACACCACACGGTGCGGTCTCAAGGCCAAGCAGTAACTTCACAAGCAAACTTCGCGATGCATCCGCTCCTCATGAGTCGGTGCAACTGTACCCTGTCCACTCTTCGCTCAAACAGATTCGAGTGACAGCGCTTCACATGTAGGCAGGCCGGTGGTGGTGGCTCGCGAATCTGTTAAGATACGAAATCGTGCCAGTCGACTAGGCGATAAGAAGATTGTGCCTATTTTAAAGCCATTTGGAGGTACTGTTGGCATTCAAGTCGCTTTCCCATTAGGTTCGGTTGCCTAAAACTGAAGATTCCCTTTTAGTCAACGCAGGGAAACTAATTTAATCTTGGAGTTGATGAACGTGTCGCATGGACTCATCAAGGTTGATGTCCACTGCAAACTCTTTCTAATTTATTTCGTAGCTATCGAGGACTGTCAGGGGATTCTTCATCACGTTGGCGAGATCCGGCTCTGTGAGATTCATGATGTGCTACTGTACATGTTGGGCACACGTAGTCAAACTCGGTTTATGTAACGCTGCTCCCTTTTGGATTTCCCATCTACACTTTGTAACATCCGAATACTATCCATCATTGTTGATAGGATCGAGTGCCAGAAACAAGCAACCGTGCACGAAAAGTCATGGTTCTCGGTCTAAGTGACGCCGCAGTCACTACAGCTATGTGTGGTCATTAAGTAGGAGCTCCCTGGGGATCACTGGCTTGGATCGACCTGCTACTGTCGGCCAACCTTTCTCCCCTAAGTCCACAATCTGCGAAATGGAGTCGAAGCAGCCGCACATCCAGGCACAAATTTTATCTGGGGCCACGGTGCTTCTAAAAGCAGCCAGATTCTCCCAATAACCACAACAGCAGCGTTAACGAATAAGAGCAGAGGTGTCTGGGGCTCCTCGAGTTTTCGACCTCTCGTTCACACTATGTGAACCTCACTGATTCAACAACCCCGAGGTATCAACAGCACCACGATGATTCTGATCGATAAAATACAGCGCAGACTTAAGATGGTGGGCGACGGTTAGCAAGCAGGTGACTGATGTCTACTGATGTTTAGCCCTGATGTCAGAGTTGAAAACAGAAGCAATGAAGATGAAGGAGATGACAGACAACAGGCGACAGACGGCCGAATCGCGCGATCATGTGTTGCATAAGTGGTAACATCAACCGGTGTTGTTGAGCAGAGGCGGTGTACAGGTAACAATCCGTATCATACCTTACGGCAGGTGTCCACAACGGCTGCACTGATACGCTAGTCAAGGGAATCTCATTTGTTCAAGGGTTAAGGATGCCAAGCGACCTCAAACTCGAGATACTAACGTCAACGACTCTTGTTCGTTGTTATTGCGAAAGATTAACTCTTCACTTCAAGGGCAAGTGCCAACGTTCTGAAGATGCATTTACGAGAACTCCTTCAAATCCTCTGCCTTCTTCGGTGTTGAAGGTATCCACAGATTAGCAAGTTCAGCTCCTGTTTCCATAGTACTTGGTGACACAGTTCAGAAGAGAATAATTCAGTGTTGATTCAGTCAACTGCGGAAGCTTGTCCAGTGTAGTATAGTATTTTCTTCTTTTTTATTTCCCGCCATATATCCACTGCCATTTTAGCCATCTGCGTCATGATCTTCAGGGAAAGCCAAGCTGGACGAGATTAAATTTCCCTGGAACATTTTCTCTCTCCAACTCTACTTCTGTTAATATTTGCAGCTCACTTACCACGTTAAAACCACATTGAACGAAAGCATTGGAGATTTGTTGCGCCTAGTTCACCAAGACTCGAGATACAAGCTCTTTGGGGCTTTCAGACTTGCTTTCGCGTTTGGCGGTGCTCGTCTAAACTACTACGATAAATACTCTTATTACGGATTCCGTTAAGTGCAGCTAGAAAGTAGTGGGCAATCACCGATTGCTTGTTAGGTTCTGGCGTCCTTTGTGAATACGCACTCCTATATGGACTCCATCTTTGTAGTCCTGGTCCTATCAATGAGCTGGGCGGGTAATACGTCTTGTTTGACTGATCAGCCGGGAACAACCAACTATACCATTTGACCGCAGAAATGAGAGCAGGCATGCGTAGCACGCTGATATCAACGTAATCGTGAGCCGACAAAGTTGTCTCGAGACGCACAACGTCGTTCTCGCTTTTCCTAATCGTCGTCATCGTCAAGGGAGTCCAGCTGATTGGGGTAGCTGCATGGGCCAGGCAGGACCATGAACCGGTAAGTGCAGTTTCTAAGACGTTATCGAAATAATCTCCCTACAAGAAGAAGAAATGGGAGGGACAAGGCTATATGTAGGCATATATTTTTAGGCATCATGCTAAATGAACTGTCGAGCAAAGTTAAAGGTGCATCAGGAAGAATCGACACTCATGCAAACCATAGCGCTCGGCCTACCAAGATTGCATGGCGAGCAATCAATCAGCAAGCAGAAGCGATCACCTTCCAACGAAAAGTGCCCGTTGATGCTTGCTCTTGGGAATGCTAGGGGTGGGAGTTTCCAGCCAACTGATGAACAACAAATACAACAATTGCGACCACAATCAACCCCAGGCGCATCTAAAAGTCAACCATGTCGATCAGACACACACTCTGCAGCATCAAATCGATCACTACTTGCAAAAGATAATGTATTTGACACACGGCAGGGGGTTGAGTTTCCATTGTCGGATAATGATCCTCCAAGCAGGTATGTGGTGCATTCGTCAAATGTGCAAAGGATGAAAATTGACATTTTGTCGACAGCATAAACTGGAAGCGTGCATTGGAAACTCTTCAGGGCGAAAACGATGTGCTTCGAAACACGATACAGCAATTGCATGCCAAGTTGCTCGAAAAGTATGCCACTGATCGATTTATGGGCAAATGTTCTTCATGCCTTACTGATCTGTATTCTCGTGTAGAATGCGCGGAGCAAACAAAGTTGTTGGTGGCGGCCAATTCCGAGTGATGATAACAAACCCAGGAAATACTACAATCGCCAAGAGGCCTCCTGAGGGTTCTGGCTGTCACCGTTGCTCATTGTTCAGAAAAGAATCGTCTCGGCTTACGCATGAGCTAGACCAACTCAGCGAAGTATATCGTGAGCTGCGAGAATACGTAGATGCTCTTGAAAAACAACAGCAGTCATGGAACTCAGAGCGAGAAGCACAAAGAAATGAAATCAAGCAACTGGAGAGAGATGTAAGTGAGGGGAACCAGGAACGGGCTTTGGTTTGCGCAAAGCGCGATTTCATCCAGCAGCAGCTAGACGCTTTACAGCTCGCTTACAGTAGCCTGAAAGCAGATCTAGCCGAAATTTGCGAACAAAACAGAGAAGGTGAGCCTGCGACCGAGCCTACCACTACTGATTTGCATGACGCCACGACACAGACGATAGTGGAGGACTGCAGCCAGAATACGAAGCGAGATCTTGAACTGGTAGTCAGACAACTCGCTATTGCTCAAAGGCAAGTAGATGAAACACGCAATGTACTGGATGGCGAGCGATTGCGTCGCCAAAACGAGACTCTTCAGTATGAGCAAAATCAGAACAATTATGAGCTGGAAGCAGAAAATATGAAAAACGAGATTCAAATTCTCAAAAGAACGAAGCAGCAACTCGGAGAGGAGCTGGAGAGACGCTCACAAGAATCGATTCTACTTGAAAAGAATCACATTGACGCAATTGGCAAATTGACAAGACGCATTGAAGTGCTAGCAAATGAATGCAGAGAAAAAGAAACCAACGAGCAACATATGAATTCTGTGTGTGAGCATTTGAAACAACGCGTCAAACAACTTGAATCAAAGAACTGTCACGCCGAAGGACAAGTAGCTCATTTGACAGAAGAGATTATTCAAAAAGACGAGCAGCTTTGTGTATGCCAGCTGCAACTTGAGAAGTACGGCGCAATTATCAATGAGTTTCGTACGGAGGCAGTAAACCATAGCTCAAATGCAAAGAAACTAGAGAGCACTAAGCAACTGCTGGAAAAAACTGAAATGTCACTAACTGAAGCCAACAAGGAACTCAAAAGTCTTCAAATTCGCATTGAAACTCTGGAAAATGACATCGAGGAGAGAGATCAAATGGCTGTGAAATTTCAGCAAAATCAGGCACGAACACTAGAGCGAGCGTTGGAGAAGACACTTCGGATCTGTCTCGTGGCACCGACCGTCAAAGTTCACATGGAGAAATTGACATCGCCCAAGAGAGACATTAACCAGCGCGAAGAAGAAACAATTGAGTGCCGCTCACAACCACCAAAGAAAGCAATTCAAGAGTCGGTGGAAAAGGACATCCTGCCATTTTTTGCCTCAATCGTGATTGAGCCAAATCAGGGCACGACCAAAGCAGCTTCAGCGGTCCCAAGTGACTTGTGGTTGCAGACGCTGTTAGACAAGATGAAGGCTCAGCTCGCAGAACGCATCGAGAATGTGTTCGCATCTCGTCAGATAGTTTCATGACACCGTTGAAGAAAAAAAATCTATTAAATTCTACTGTTACTTGGTACTTGCAGTGCCTTTGCCGGAGGCACGTAAGTGGTTCGAGAGTGAAGTGCGAAAGCTTGACATCATCGCTGTGATTTTTGTCTTCCTCGTCTTGGCGTCTCGATCTGCTTGCACTTCATCAACCGGGTACATCTCCAATGTCTTCGCAATCAACGTTTCCAGCACCGAGGGCGTCTGCTGTTGGTGTCGTGATGTGGTTTGGCGAATCATAAGCAGCCCTATCTCGTGTGCAGTTAGCTTCCAGTCGAGAGCGCACGTCTGGAGTAGCGCCGTGCAAAAATGCAGCGTCAGCAAAGCCTCCTCGTCAAGGCCATGGCTTCCAAGGGCACTTCTCAACCTTTCTTCGTCAGCAAACGCGTCCAAGGAAGCAATGTATTCGGTGGTCCGCGCATCAAAAGGTTTTCGCGCTTGAGGCCAGAAGAGCCACACAAAGCTTGTTTCACTGAGAGCAAGTACTCGGGGTAGGCACGCGCCGTGGTCAATGGGTACAAGCCGATGACAATCTGGTTTCGAACTCTTCTTGATAACGAGAAGGTTCCCTCCATGACGATCTTGGTTTGCCAGACGAATATCCAAGACTGCGACGGCTTGAACACTTGAAATGTCAAAGAGCGACACAGACACGTCATCTGCAGTGCCCGAATGAGGAACATATAATTGAAGGGCGCCCCGCTTCGATTCAACATTCTTGCTTGGATTTCGGAAGTATGGGTGGCTGGCAGATGCGATTGCTGTAGCCGGGACTCCAGCAAACGACTGGTAGTCTAAAAGATACGCAGCAAACTCCCGAATGCTCGCGTGGCCGGCCGGTATTCCCGCGCGAATGCCCGCCCCTGGCTTCACAGGACTGGTGCGATGGCTTGGAGCATACCTTTTCGGGTTGTTTGGGGCGTATGCTTCTTCGTCGGCAGGCTTAAATACTGCAAGGAGGCGCTGGTGACGGCTACGTAGGAAGTATACACCGCCAGTACAGTCGTCAACAAGAATTGGCGGGACGCTAGCATTGAAGCCAGCGTTTACGTCGGCGGCTATGGTGTCGAAGCAATCGTTCGAGTCACGAATTTCGATGGAGAAGGTGGTACGAGACCTGGTATTGATGACCGGGATCGTTAGTCAGACAATCTCAGGGGTGAGCCACGGCAGCATTTTTGCTTACAGCGCTTCAGCAGGGCGCACGCTTGACTGCTTGTTGGCGGCGCCAGGCCTGACCACTTGGCTTGCCTTAGCGGCGCCCAGCATTGCTGCTGACCTCGCAATACGGCTCTTGGCAAATGGTGCATTGCGGTCCTCACGCATCACGTGGGCGGCGCTAATGTTGATTGCGCTCGTTGCGCTGGCCGCCCACAAAGCACCAACTTGCAAATCGGCGAGAGACTTCTTGGATGTGCTTGGTCTGACATGGGCGTCGTCTTCATGTCGGGAAGAGAGTTGCAATCTGTCGCGAGGCGACACGGCCACGGTGTCGCCGCCCATGGTCTCGGCCCTCTCACGCGCTCATGTAGCAGCCGCCAAGCGCTTCACGCCGAGGCCGATTGCAATCTGCTGTGGCGAGAAGAGAGATTACGCGAAGGTGGCGTAATAGTCGCACGCCATCCGGTCAGACGCTCAAGCCGAGCATAAGAGCAGCTCGCGGGATCGGCGGTGGGCCGACGACGCGTGCTCCATACTCCGGAGAACTAAAATTAGTGGTTGCGTGTATTGTACACTCCTGCTTCCTCGCCTTTGCCGTCCCGTGCGTGTGGGTCAGCACGCCACCTTGTCTGCCAGCGCCTCGCGCGTGCGGCGCATGCGGATGGTGGGGCAGTTGACCGGCAGCGCCTTGCCATTCTCCCATAGCACGTGCCAGATCTGGCTGCACGTGACGCCCCTGTACTGCTCTCCTTCATGCTGGCGCACGCGGTCGCACAGGTAGACGGCGCCTCCGCCGCGACTGGCCGAGCACTGCTCGCAAAAGAAGGTCGTCTCGAACGCGCGCTTGCGGTCTCCGCGCAGCACCGAGCAGACCTTGCACGACCGCTGGCGCAGCTTCCTGCCCGTGGCGCCCATGGCCGTGCGCGTCTCCCGGAACTCGGTCGTCTGCACCAGCGCGTGGGCCTCCCTCGCCTGCGACACCACCGCCGCCTCCGCCGTCGAAGGCGCATCCAAAGCCTCCTGCGTCGCCTCCGTCGCTCGTCTGCGCTTCTTCCCGCCGTCCGCCGCCTCCGCTTGGACCTCCATCGAGGGAGAAAGGACGGGGGCCGACACCGCGAGCGCCTGCTGAAGCTGCGCCTTGAGCGAGCGAACCTCCGCGCGCAGCTCGCGCACCTGCGACTCGAGCACCTCCATGCGCCGCAGCTCGAGCGTGCGCGGCCGCGGGAACACGAGCGGCGCCGGCGCGTCCTCCGCCATCATGGAGCGACACGAAGGGGGCCGGCGGGGTATACAACTACCGAGAGAGAGAGAGGGAGGGAGGGATTTGCGGGAAAATGGCCAGGTTTGGTTGGACGGAAAGTGGAGGCTTGGAATGGAAATTTTTTTTTTGTTGACAGGTGGGAGGAAACTTGGACCGGAATGGACCACTTCGTGCTGGTATATTGCTGCGTTGACGCGCCATTCGTTACTGCGTCAAGCATTGAGGGCGAGTTGATGCTCGATTCCATGGGGGGAGAGCACGCAGGGCGTCAGGAGTCTCAATGCCATACCGAATAAAAACACCATACTTGTTGAGAAGCGGTTGCAGAACGAGCACTTCGGTAATCAACGCGTTGGAGTGAGGAGCTGCCAACGACAACAGTTGAGTTCGTGATCCTCGAGTTCATCCATGCTCGACCTCGTCATGGAAGTAAACACTCTTGCGTCGCTGACCGATGGCAAGTTCTGGTCTGTTTTAGGGCCATGGAACCTGAAATCAATCAAAACAATCGATGAAGCCAATCGCATGAAAACCAACTCGTCGCAATCACGGAGATGTCAAGCTGTTAGCGTATTGTGCTTCCTGGCATCAATCCAGGTCGGCAACCTACGTCACTAACAACAGACCCGCTGGTTCTGCTTGGTTGGGTTACGAGCGAGCGCCTACATCCTGGAGAAGCTTCTCCGACAACTCCCACAGATCCTTCGCCAGCTTCGCGTCCTGAGATTGCGCCGACGTATGGAAAGGTTCATTCAAGCGAATGTACATGCCGCTCTCCCATCCACGAGAGCTCCAGTCAGGCTCCGCACAGATCGACGCCATGAACCCTCCCGAGTACTCGGTGGTGCTGAACGGGATGCCTGTCTCCTCGCAATGAGCCTTGATTGCCTCGAAGTCGAGCTTTTGGTTTTGATGGCGTCCCAGTCCCGTGTCAGGTGTATATCCCGGCGAGTAAGCGATGGCCTCGACCCCGGTCGGGTTGCGACGCAGCAGTTCGTTCATGAAGAGCAGGTTGAGCAGCTTGCTGGATGCGTACGTCTCTCCCCAATTGAATGGCTCTTGTCCGCGCGCAAGCAACTCCAGATTCAGGTCTTTGGGTGGTGCGAAGGGAGTTGGCTCATCGGGGTCGTGCGTCTCGGACGACATCATGACGACACGCTTGGTGATGTCGAGCAGTGACGTGACGAGCTGGTGGTGACCCAAATGGTTGACAGCAAACGTCATCTCGAATCCGTCGGGCGACAGCGTCTTGGTCGTGGGCTGGACGCCAGCGTTGCATAGAATCGTGAGACCCGAGAGCGGCGGTGATCGCGACTTGACGGACTTGCAGAACTTGCCCACACTCTCCGAGCTCGACATGTCGACCAGCGCGGCCTCGACGATACTGCCAACACCCGCTGTCATGTCACGCACTCGCTTGGCAGCTTCTTCGAGACGCTCGGGACTGCGTGCAGCCATGATGACGTGTGCGTCTGGGAGTTTGGCGAGGTCGGAACTGGCCTTGAATCCGAGTCCGGCGTTGGCACCGGTGACGATGAAGACTCGCTTGGTGGCCATGGGTGTCGGTGGTGAGCTGGTTGGTTGGTTGGACTTGAGTGGTGGAGCACAAATCGGGGAGTGAGAGCATTGGTGTCAGTTGCCTGGCCCTCGCTCAACCTCGATGAGCACAAGTGAGCAGTGGTCACGTTGAAGCGCGTGAGCCGTTGGGAGTCATCACGATTATGTATCGTGTTTTGGGCGAATGGAAGGTCAGGAATCGTCCAAAGTTCGCTTTTTGCCCAATGGAAATCGTCTCGTTGGCGCATCAACACGATTATTTTAGTCGCATCACTCCTTTTCACCCAATCACATCTCGCTTGTACGGCTGACATTGGTGCCGAGGCCCGTGAGTGTGTATCCACAAGCGCCAAGCACAACAGCTTCCCGATGCCAGGGCGAGGGCACGGATGGCGATCCGAGTCTTAAAGCGGAAGTAACTTTTTAAGCGATATGTGGAGCGGTAGGTTGGCGTTGATTTATGTCAGCCAGTAGAAGAGTACGCGATGACAGAGCCGAGCATTTGAATGTGAACGATGGTCCAGAAATTAAATCCTACTGCACTATCATCGAGCTTCGTTATGACAGAGGACTGCAGAAGGAGGTTGGGAGGTTGGAATCCGAGACTCGTGCGTTCACTCGTCCACATTATGGAAGCTCTTTGATAAGTTTCTCGGACAACTCCCACACCTCCTTCGCCAGCTTTGGATCCTGAGCTTGCGTCGACGTACGGGACGGCTCATCCACGCGAATGTACATACCGCTCTTCCATCCGCGAGAGCTCCAATCACGCTCGGCGCAGATCGAGGCCATGAACCCTCCCGAATACTCGGTGGAACTCACACGGATGCCACGGTCTTTGCACATAGCAATGATCGCATCCAAGTCCAGGCTCACCTGGTCGTGGTGGCGTCCCAACTCCGTGTCAGGTGCCATTCCAGGAGTGTAGCCAATGACCTCAAGGCCCGTTGGATTGCGGTGGAGCAGCTCAGTCAGCCTCAAGTCCTCGCGGAAGCTGCATAGAGGCGATATGAGCAGTAGCTGATGGTACCTAAGATTGGATCAGTTGCAAATTGCTTAATACGAAGTGTCTTTGTTTGCCAAACTAGGTTAAGCTACCGTGGCATCAAGTTGCAGAACTTGTTGTCTGTCGTCGGGCTCGAGGCTGTTGTGTTCACGCCACGCATAGCTCTGGTAAACTGGCATGGGAGCAAAACAAATGTCTTCCATCTATGAGTAAACTCCCTGCAGCCGACGATCTGTTGAAGCTATTAGTTTTCAATTAGGCCGTTGATGGGAACGCTACTCAATACTTAATCGGTGAATGAGTGAGTCTCTCTGTTGCACTCGTGAACTTTGACTGCACATTCAGCTGAATTGAGGATTGCGGCTCATAAACTGTGTCAGGTCAACAGCTTGTAAATCATTGTAACGATTGAGTTTTCCTTTACTGGACACCATGCAACACTTATATAGGAAGAATATGCTCAAGGGTAGACTGGTTGGTGGGTATGCAACGAAAATTGATGGAACCACAATTGCAGAGTGTCCATGCTCCAGAACTTCCGTTGGTGATGCGAACCACGCTCGCCTTTTCTCGAAGAGAATGACTCAAATTGTTTCCGTGGCGGGAGGAGAAGTTATCCCGCACTACGGTGGATAAGCATCCGCAGGTGACTGAGTCAACATTGCTTAGTTCTCTTCCAAACTGCGTCAACAAGTACAGTACAAACAGAAGCTGACTTGGCAATCAACAAAAAACTTCAATGCCGCAAAGCCAACTTGCCTGAGTAAGCAGACACTCGCCCGCACAAATTTGACGTGGTAGCAACTACTAGATAAACTGTGCTCTCATTCCTAAATTTCCACAACACTACTCAAGTCTCCAACCAGCCAACCAACCAGCCGACTGACCTATCAACGAAATGTCGACAGTCATGGCCTTCCCCACACCGAGCAAGAATATTTTCATCGTCACCGGTGCCAACGCCGGACTCGGATTCAAGGCCAGCTCCGACCTCGCCAAACTCCCAGACGCACACGTCATAATGGCTGGTCGCAGCATCGAACGTCTCGAGGCAGCCGCCAAGCGCGTGCGTGAAGCAACCGAAGGCGTCGGCAGCATCGTCGAGACCGCACTGGTGGATCTGTCGAGCTCGGAGAGTGTGAGCAAGTTCTGCGCTTCCGTCAAGTTGCGCTCGCCAGCGCTCTCGAGTCTCACGATCCTCTGCAACGCTTCCGTGAGTCTCCCCACGAAGATACTTACGGCAGATGGACTTGAGATGACGTTTGCTGTCAACCATTTGGGCCACTTCCAGCTCGTCACCTCGCTACTCGACATCACCAAGCGTGTGGTCATCGTTTCTTCAGAGACCCATGATCCAGCCGAGAACGCTCCTAACCCGCCACCGAGCGAGTTGGATCTGGAACAACTCGCTCGAGGACTTGAGCCGTACAATTGGGGTGTGGCATACTCATCCAGCAAGCTGCTGAACCTACTCTTCATGACTGAGCTGCTCCACCGCAATCCAACGGGCCTTGAGGTCATTGGCTACACTCCTGGAATGGCACCTGACACGGAGTTGGGACGCCACCACGACCAGGTGAGCCTGGACTTGGATGCGATCATTGCTATGTGCAAAGACCGTGGCATCCGTGTGAGTTCCACCGAGTATTCGGGAGGGTTCATGGCCTCGATCTGCGCCGAGCGTGATTGGAGCTCTCGCGGATGGAAGAGCGGTATGTACATTCGCGTGGATGAGCCGTCCCGTACGTCGACGCAAGCTCAGGATCCAAAGCTGGCGAAGGAGGTGTGGGAGTTGTCCGAGAAACTTATCAAAGAGCTTCCATAATGTGGACGAGTGAACGCACGAGTCTCGGATTCCAACCTCCCAACCTCCTTCTGCAGTCCTCTGTCATAACGAAGCTCGATGATAGTGCAGTAGGATTTAATTTCTGGACCATCGTTCACATTCAAATGCTCGGCTCTGTCATCGCGTACTCTTCTACTGGCTGACATAAATCAACGCCAACCTACCGCTCCACATATCGCTTAAAAAGTTACTTCCGCTTTAAGACTCGGATCGCCATCCGTGCCCTCGCCCTGGCATCGGGAAGCTGTTGTGCTTGGCGCTTGTGGATACACACTCACGGCCTCGGCACCAATGTCAGCCGTACAAGCGAGATGTGATTGGGTGAAAAGGAGTGATGCGACTAAAATAATCGTGTTGATGCGCCAACGAGACGATTTCCATTGGGCAAAAAGCGAACTTTGGACGATTCCTGACCTTCCATTCGCCCAAAACACGATACATAATCGTGATGACTCCCAACGGCTCACGCGCTTCAACGTGACCACTGCTCACTTGTGCTCATCGAGGTTGAGCGAGGGCCAGGCAACTGACACCAATGCTCTCACTCCCCGATTTGTGCTCCACCACTCAAGTCCAACCAACCAACCAGCTCACCACCGACACCCATGGCCACCAAGCGAGTCTTCATCGTCACCGGTGCCAACGCCGGACTCGGATTCAAGGCCAGTTCCGACCTCGCCAAACTCCCAGACGCACACGTCATCATGGCTGCACGCAGTCCCGAGCGTCTCGAAGAAGCTGCCAAGCGAGTGCGTGACATGACAGCGGGTGTTGGCAGTATCGTCGAGGCCGCGCTGGTCGACATGTCGAGCTCGGAGAGTGTGGGCAAGTTCTGCAAGTCCGTCAAGTCGCGATCACCGCCGCTCTCGGGTCTCACGATTCTATGCAACGCTGGCGTCCAGCCCACGACCAAGACGCTGTCGCCCGACGGATTCGAGATGACGTTTGCTGTCAACCATTTGGGTCACCACCAGCTCGTCACGTCACTGCTCGACATCACCAAGCGTGTCGTCATGATGTCGTCCGAGACGCACGACCCCGATGAGCCAACTCCCTTCGCACCACCCAAAGACCTGAATCTGGAGTTGCTTGCGCGCGGACAAGAGCCATTCAATTGGGGAGAGACGTACGCATCCAGCAAGCTGCTCAACCTGCTCTTCATGAACGAACTGCTGCGTCGCAACCCGACCGGGGTCGAGGCCATCGCTTACTCGCCGGGATATACACCTGACACGGGACTGGGACGCCATCAAAACCAAAAGCTCGACTTCGAGGCAATCAAGGCTCATTGCGAGGAGACAGGCATCCCGTTCAGCACCACCGAGTACTCGGGAGGGTTCATGGCGTCGATCTGTGCGGAGCCTGACTGGAGCTCTCGTGGATGGGAGAGCGGCATGTACATTCGCGTGAATGAACCTTTCCGTACGTCGGCGCAATCTCAGGACGCGAAGCTGGCGAAGGATCTGTGGGAGTTGTCGGAGAAGCTTCTTCAAGATGTCGGCGCTCGTTCATGAACGATTTGGGGCTCTGTAGATCAGGATTTTCGTACTTGACATGTCTGGCTACATCACTCAGAGGCGATTGGAGCCCTAGGAGAAGTTCAGGTCGGTGTGCATGCTTAACACGAAGTTTGTTTGCTCGCCAAAGTAGGTTAAGCTACCGTGGCATCAAGCTGCTGAGCTTGTTGTCTGTCGTCGGGCTCGAGGCTGTTGTGTTCACGCCACGCATGGCTCTGGTAAACTGGCATGGGAGCAAAACAAATGTCTTCCATCTATGGTGAGACTCCCTGCAGCAGACGATCTGTTAAAGCTGCTGGTATGATCCGTGGCTAAACCCACAAACATGTACTGGTAAGCGACCACCCTATACAGTTCCATGTGCTTGGCGACTTTCGATTAGAATCAAAATGGAACTTCACCTCGGTCCTCTGGTTGCGCCATACGACGATGAATCCAGGCGGCTCCAATGCAGCACTCCGAACTTGATAAAGCTGTTCATTCTCCAACACGCCATCGACCGCTCAAGCCACCTGCAATATCCGCATGGCCAGCACCATGCGCGTCTTTATCGTTACAGGTGCCAACTCGGGTCTCGGGTTCAAGGCAAGCCTCGACCTCGCTCTCCACGAGGATGCTCACGTCATCATGACGGGTAGAAGCCTTGAGCGCGTGGAGGCTGCAGCGGAGCGAGTGCGCGAGGCTTGTAAGTGCAAAGGCAGCATTGTTGAGACGGCGCTACTGGATCTATCGAGCGTAGCGAGCGTCCAGGGTTTTTCCGAGTCCATCAAATCTCGTTCTCCAGCTCTCGTCGACCTGACGATCCTTTGCAACGCTGGCACGGAGCAGATTACCAAGTCGCTCACGGCTAATGGGCTCGAAACCACCTTCGCGGCCAATCACCTCGGGCACTTCCAGCTCGTCACATCGCTGCTTGCGACCACCAAACGCGTCGTTGTGATTTCCAGCGAGACCCACGATCCAGCTGAGAAGACACCTGTGCCACCACCTAACGTGTCAGATCTTGAGCAACTGGCACGCGGCTACGAGAAATTCGATGGCCATGAAGCATACTCGACCAGCAAGCTGCTGAACTTGCTCTTCATGAACGAGCTGCTTCGTCGAAATCCTGGTCAGATTGAAGCCATCGCATACACTCCAGGGTTTACACCAGACACCAAATTGCTACGCAACCGCGACTCGACAAGCTTCGACATCGCAAAAATACTCGCCATCTGCAAGGAACGTTGCATCCCTGTAAGCACAAGCGAAGCCTCTGGAGCTGTAATGGCTCAGTTGTGCCACGAGACCGACTGGAGTGCGCGAGGCTGGTCAAGCGGGATGTACATCCGAGTCAATAAACCGCACGAGATGTCAGATCAAGCCAAAGACACGGAGCTCGCCAACGCAGTGTGGAGGTTGTCGGAGAGGCTTATCAAAGACGCCGGAGCACTTCCTTAACCAGGTCGAGCAAAGTGATCTTGCAGTCTTCCGCAGTTGAGGAGTTGAGCAGCATTTGGAATTAGGTTGTGCGGAAGCTTCTCTGCCAGCACCTACTTGCAGTTTCAACAATCACAATCCAGCTTCACGCTTCAGTGTCTATTGACCCCTCGTGGGCTCTCCATTCTGCTCCACCGAATTGAATTGCTTTCGCGCTAGTTTACTGTGTTTGACGTATTTGAACCCATGTTGAAGCAGCACATATGGCTACAACAGAGTGACGAGCTATGATTCGCTGGAATAATTTGATTATCGCATTTGATTGGCTGTTAATGAATCATTGAAGTCGTCGAGAAGGGACGGACGTCACTTTCCGATCTGCGCATAATGGCCCGCGTCAAGAGCGTCGGCCAGGCCTACGGCGCCGTCCAGGAGCTGCACGAACTGCGTGCTCACGCGGCTGAGCTGACCGACAGGAACCGCGAGCTCGCCAAGGCGTTGGTGGGTGTATCGAATACCCGATGAGTTCTAGTTGGTGGGCTTGACACTCATGTCGCCTGTCTCGCAGAACGCTACCAAGATGGAGCTCACGCGAGGTGGTAGTGGTGGGTATTCACAGTCTCATTGGTGGTGGCTGACTTGGGCTGTGTTGGGTTTGCAGTGCGGAGCGTGAAGACGGACAACTTTGCACGGCAGTGTGCGCAATCTGTCTTTGACATGGAGTCAGTACTTTCTGGAGCTAATGCATGTTGGTGGAAGTATCTCAATGGGCGAGCGAGCAGTACGGAAGGAAAGCAGGTTTGTGTGTGCTGTGTGGTGTATGCGATAGAGGGTCTGGAGGTGAATGGGGCTTGTCGTGTTGTTTTTCGCTAGTATGCGAGCGTGGAATCCAGTGCACAATCGATGATGACGGGGCGGATCAGCACAATTGGTATTGCAACGAGCCAGAGCCTCCACGCTCGCCCAGGAGAGACGTAAGTAACGTTGATGTTTTCTTGATGATGTGGAGGACGGGCATTTTACGCTCGTGAATTTGCAGGCGCGGGCAAAATCGCGAATCCTGTCACCGATTGTCAAGTCATGCAGGCAAACCGACTCTATGCAAGGTACAAACCGCTCCGATGAAAAGCCGTATGGGCGTGCTCGCACTGATATATCGTTGTTGTATGGATCGACAAATGGAGATGGCCACGAGTCAGGACGACCAGGCCATATCAACACCAACGAAGATGTCAGTTTCTCGAATGAGATTGGCGTTGGAGAAGTCGCTGCAATCGCGGAGGTGAGTCGCATTGAAAGCATGAGAAATGCCAACGACCATTTGCCTGCTGATCGTTGGCTTTGTCTAGGAACATGATGTTTCGAACAGCGGAAATCGTGCACACGAGCCGAAGGAACGTCCGATTTGTGCGCTGCTCATCAACATTCCATCCTGACGCGCCTGTCGATTCTTTTTTTCTCGCAGAATGAAGATTTGCGACTGCGTTTGCGAGAGCGAAAGCCAGATATCTCCTACGTGGAGCCCGACCTCAAAATGAAGATACGACAGGTGCGTCGCGCTGATGCTCGTCGATTGACTCCATCTTGCTGGGCGCTCACGCATCTACAATTCGAAGGGCGACTACTACGGCTTGGGGAAGTTCCCTCGAAAGGCAGCACCTCGCAAACCAAGCAACCGTGGACCATCCAGTGTTCCAGCCCATGCCGGAACCACCACAAGCTACCTTGTGACGATCTACTCGCCACCAACGCCAGGAGCTCGTCCTCGCCGTGTGACCCGCCGGCTCAAGCGCATCTCGTACGAGGAGCCCAAATTGAACACCAAGCTCCGCCAGGTACACCTCGCTCCCTATGCTGCGACATTGGGCGATCCGTTGGTCTGACGTCACAATGTCGGCTCTCCAGGGCGACAAGTTCACTTTCACGACTTGAAAGCATCCATCTTCACCCCGCAGCCACCACCCTGGGCTGCCACGATGGCTTCACTCGCAGCCCGTCGACCGCCCAGAACGCATCCCGTTTCAAATCATCCTCCCTCCCTTCGGACCTTGTCAGACTCAATAAGGACCACTCCACCCCTAACAAGGACTCCTTCCCCTCTAAAAAAGGGTAACTCACCTACCCCTTCTGAGTTTGCGCCGCCGCCATCTCTTGCTTTCACTATGGCCCGTCGGCTGGCTATTTCGAGGTGATACGTCCGCTCTGTTGTATCATAGCGCCGCATTACCAGCAGGCCCGTCGCGACTTCGTGCCGCTTTGGCCATTCCTCGACTCGACCGCGCTCGCACCAGCCGCCCGCAAGCCTCCCCCGCCTGCCTATCGTCGCCATGGGCTGCGTCAGCTCCAAGCCCGTGCGTCGCGCTCGCTGCTCGCGCTTTTCCGAGCCAAAAGGGCGAAAAACTGACCTCGTGGCGGCTTTTTCTTCGAGCAGGAACAGGATGTCGTGGGCGCCGAGCCGGTGGTGACGGCCAACGGCGTCGAGCACCACAAGCCCGCGGCCGCCAGCAGCAGCGACCCGAGCGCCCCTAACCCCACGAGCTTCGAGGAGCAGTACACGCTGGGCAAGGTCATCGGCTCGGGCACCTTCTCGGTCGTGCGCGACTCGGTGCACAAGCCCACGGGCCAGCGCTACGCCATCAAGTGCATCAAGCGCGACGGGCTGCAGGCCGAGGACATTGAGGCGCTCACGACCGAGGTCGCCATCCTCAAGCAGATGAACCACCCCAACATCATGATCCTGCACGACTTCTTCGCCGAGGAAAAGTACTACTACCTCGTCACAGAGTTCATGGCCGGCGGAGAGCTCTTCGACCGCATCGTCGAGAAGGTGCGGCTTGTAGTGGGCTCACAGCTCACGGAGGCTTTCTTAGACTGACTTTCCTTGGACATGTAGTCGTACTACAGCGAGCGCGAGGCGCGCGACCTGGTCAAGCTGCTGCTCGAGGCCATCAAATACTGTCACGACGCCAACATCGTGCACCGCGACCTCAAGCCCGAGAACCTGCTGCTCACGAGCAAGGACGACGACGCGTCCATCAAGCTTGCTGACTTTGGCTTTGCCAAGAAGATCGAATTTGACGGCGACGGCCTCGTGACGGCGTGCGGCACGCCAGGATATGTAGCCCCCGAGATCCTCGAGGGCAAGGCGTACGGCAAGTCGGTCGACATCTGGAGCGTCGGCGTCATCACGTACATCCTGCTGTGCGGCTACCCGCCGTTCCACGACGACAACCACAACGCGCTCTTCAAGAAGATCAAGAAGGGCAAATTCCAGTTCGACTCGCCGTACTGGGACCACGTGTCTGATGACGCCAAGGACCTCATCTCGCAGATGCTCGTGGTCGACCCTGCCCAGCGGTGAGTTTGTTTACTGCTGACATGTTGGAATCCTGCACGCTCACTGACATATTGCCGCTTTCCAGAGCCACTGTTGACCAGCTGCTCGCGCACCGCTGGGTCACGGGCACGCAGGTCGCGACCGTGCAGCTTACGAGCGCCTTGGAGGAGCTCCGCCGCTTCAACGCGCGCCGCAAGCTCAAGGCTGCCGTCAACACGGTGCGCGCCACGGTCTCCCTGCAGAAGACGTTCAGCAAGGCCAAGTCGTCGTCGTCCGCCGACGGCGACAAGACGGGCAGCAACCCCGAGGCGATCGAAGAGGAGAGTGCATCTCCCGACGCTGTGGACGTGCAGCTCCAGTAGCCTCGGCGCTCCACTCCGCACCCCGCATCCACCTCCAGTCTCGCGGCCGCTGTGTCTATTACTTATCGCCAGCGCTTTTTTAGCCCCCGCCACCGATTATTTTGACGCGCTTATGAAATTCCCAGCTACCTTGAATTTGGTATCCCCGCCGCCTCCCCGCCTCTAATCCGCCGCCTTTAGCGCCACCTTGCACTCGAATTACTCCCCCCCCGTCATGCACACCGCCATCACTTCAACCGGCCAGCCGCGCCCCTCAGGCCGCCTGCCATATAGACAAGTAGCGCTCACGCCGGAAGAGAAAGCGCCAACCTTCCTCCTCGGCAAATGCTGCGCGCGGGGCCTGCCGAGCGCCGCTGCGCCCACAAGCGCGCGATCGTGCGCAGCTTCGCGCCGCACCTGAGCAACGCGGCGCTGGCGCGGCAGGAGCGCTGGTACCTCGCGCTGGGACTCGCGCGCGTGCTGCTCGTGTTCGCGGCGCCCGCCTGCGCGGTTTTCTACCTGCGCGACTGGTCCGTCACGTCCCCCGCGGCGGTCGTCGCCTTGGCTGTCTCGGCTGTGGAGCTCTTCGTCGTTCTGGTGCGTTTGCCTTTGCGGTTGGAGCGGAGCGGAGCGGGAGGTTTGATGCGGGGCTGAGAGCGTGTGGATCGCAGCACCGGTTCTTGCTGCTGTGGCCGGAAGGCAGGAAGAGGCGCTGGGAGTACTGGCACGAGGTGGCGTTGAGTGTGTGGGGGGAGATCGCTCGCTCGTGGATTGCCAATGCTGACGACGGATGATGGGTAGATTGAGCTCGCTGAGGACACGTACAAGCTCAAGATCATGGGCTACTACCACCGCAAGATCGCCAAGTACACGGGCTCCTTCCCCGTGGCGCTCTCGTCGGCCGAGATCCGACGCTACTACGTCTCGAGGGGATCACTGGCGTTCCTGCTGTTCGTCGCGGCCTACGCCGCGAGCCTCGTGCTGCTCGTGCGGTGCTCGCACACCGCGAAGCTGCGCGTCTGGGTGCTCTACCTGCTCAGCGTCGGGAGCGGACTCGTGGTCGTCCGCTTCGCCAAGCTGCACCTCGTGGAGCTCCCACAGGTTCTGGCACTCCGCCAGCACCCAGATGTAAGTCCACAGTCCCTGTTCCTGCCATGTGATGGTGGATCGTGGCGCTCATGAAGCTGTTGTTGCAATTGACAACAGTTCTCCAGCCATTTGGTCCCAGGAGCTGCCAGCTCCGAGGCCATCCCGTTCGCTCGACCAGTGACGACCTACAGCACCGAGCCGCGCACTCCCGACGCCGTGGACGCCAATTCGGGCAAGCACATCGTCTAGCCCCCGGCCAGTTCTTGGGCATCATCAAGCCCAGCCACTGTACTAGACTTCATGTCCAAAATGTCCACTTCAACCACCAGCTCCTCGCTTTCCCCTCTCCGATTGGTCAAAACCATGTCTTTCCCTTCCATCAATTGGCTAAAAACACCTCTCAACCCTCCTCTCATTGGTCAATAATAATCTCGCCACGCCCCAGGCGCCAACACCAAACGTTGCCTTTCCCGCCATACTGAGCTCCAGTATCCGCGCCGCCGATGCGCCCGACGGCGCTGCCGTACGCCGCCATCGACGCGGCCTGGGCCGAGCGCCAGCTCGCCGCGTTCCGCTCGCTGTCGCCCGCTCCCCCGGCCGACGCGTTCCCGGCCTTTCTGCTCGGCCGGCTGCTCGCCGACGACCTGCGCGCGAGCTGCCGGCCGGCGCTGCCCAGCGACGTGGGCTCGTTGCACGGCGTCACGGTGCAGGGCACGTGCATTTTGCAGGTGCGCGGGCGTGTGATGGCTACGCTGGTGGCGGATTTTCGTGTTGACTGCGGTGGTGGCAGGTCGTGGACGTGGTGAACATTGGCGCCAACTTCGAGAGCCGAACGGAGGACGGGAAGGGACCCACGCGCACGCTCAAGCTCTGCCTCACGGACGGCCACCAGCTCGTCTTCGGCTTCGAGTTCGTCTGGCTGCCGCAGTTCTCGGTGCAGACCCCGCGAGGCGCGAAGGTGAGTGGCATTGGCTTGCTTCGAGACGAGGTGGACGCGGAGAGCGCTGAAAGATGGAGGTGCTGGCGGCGCAGGTTGCAGTGCAGAATGTTGACATTCGGCATGGACTGCTGCTCTTGACGCCAAACAACTGCCAGCTGCTTGGAACGTCGGCGGAGATGGCCGCGCAGCACCAGAAAGATGCTCTGATGTCGCTCAGCCAGGATGTTGGCGAGATCCGAGCCACGGGTGCGTATGCCGCTGCCATCACGACGGCGCAGTTTGGCTCCACGATGGCAATGAACAAAACCACCGTCATCGAGAACAGAGCAAGCAGCAGCAGTATTACTGCAACAACGGGAGTCAGCGCTAGAGTAGTTGAAACAGGACCACCAAGGACGTCTGCTGCATCGGCTCCCACCATTCAGACGCCTCCTGCGCAGCAGCAGAATGTGCTCGGACAGCCTCCTCGTGCAGCCAGCAACCGCTCAAATCAAGCAACTAACCGACCTCAAACACAATCAGCCAAACGCCCACAAGAAAAGCCGCCTCCAGTGTTTGTCGATGTTATCTCCTCCGATGAAGAATTTGGCAGCGACACCACAGATCCGATGGTGGAGCACTTGTTCTACAGCCCCAACACACCGAAAGTGCCACCGACAGATACACAGCAGCAGAAGCAACAACAACAGCAGCAGTTACCGCCGTCAGCAAGCGCTGCTGTAGAATTCAGCTCGAGAAAACGCCAACGCACATCAGCGGTACCAGCTTCAGTAGGTAAGCAGCAAGCTCCGAGCGGTCATGCCATCACTATTGATGAAACCCCGCCGCTTATTCCTCCTCCTCCTCGTCGTCGGCAAATTCCCCGAGTTGTTGATCCGTCTCAACCTTTCCAGTACTTTACTGCAAGCCAAGGATATCCCCACCTCGCAGCATTGAGACCAGGGAACGATCAGCGACTTGTAGAGGTTAGAGCATTCGTGAAGTCGGTTGCAAGGTTCCAGTTCCAGACAGGGGAGTACCAGCTTCGTGTGCTCGTAGAAGACTGTTCACAAGTGCACGAAGTGAATGTTGATCCAGCGTTCGTTGGCAAACTCATGGGCGTACCTTGTGCTGAGTTTACTCGTGCGATGCAACAATCACCAAGTATTGCGCATCGGTGGGCAGCGCGCATGCAGTTCGCACTCATGACACTCGAAGGGATTATGAGCTTTCGTATCGACCGGAAAAGTAGCAGCGAGACAGCAATGACACTCATGACAGTACGGGAAACTACTCAAGATGACGCATGGAAACTGCTAGCACGAATTCGACAACACACCTGAACGAATCTAAGTCATCCAACTCTATTTTTCGCATCCGTGGTGCTCTCTCTATCACCGCTCTACAATCCAACAGCTACTGACCGAATATTGCAATTCCAGCTTCCTCAGGCGTCAGGCGTATTGACGGGCAGCTCTCGTTCCACAGGATCTCACCATCATCCAGTTTACAACTCGCATTTCGCCGAGGAATGCCCACGATCACATCATTCTTTGGTGTGACCGAGCTTGGGTGCATTACGAACATGAAAGTACAGTATCCCGCCTCGGCCGCTCGGCTGTTGCGGTCGTGCTCAAGGAGCGTCTTGCATCGTCGGCGCCGACGGTTGACGTCCGAGTGGGAGAGCGCATCGGTACTTGAGTGGCCAAAGTCGGCAGCTCGAGCCAGCACCTCGAACTCGGCGCGTGTGAGCGAGTCAGACAGCGCCTTGGACCGCGGATATTCGAGCGCACTGAGTTTGATCTTGCCCACACAGCATGGCGCCATTACGTATGCAGCGCGTGCCTTGAGGCACTGTTCGATCGACATGTCGGTCGCCTGGACGCAGAAGCGCGAGTGAGCTGCATATCCACAACACCAACAGACCACTAAACTTGAGATCGCTTACCTCGCCGCACGCATGGAGCGCGATACCGACGTCGAACGGGCGGTCGTACTCGTCAATGTAGCCGCAGAAGATCTCAACATTGGTCAGCTTGGCGGCCGCGACACGTTCCTCTGCAATCGCAAGAGACGGCGCCTTCATGTCGAGCAGCACGAACTTGCAGTCTGGGAACATGCACGCGAGTGGCAGCGCGACATATCCGGAACCTGCACAAAACTCGACGACGACGTCTCCAGGTCTGCAGCACAGCAAGCAAGCAAAACCTCAGTCACTCAGCTACCTCCAACAAATACACGTAGCAGAACACCGCACCTCAGCATTCGCTGGAGGAACACGGCGAGGTTCTCGACCTGGAGCCGCTTGTTGCGCGCGCGCAGTGGTGGCAGCTTGCCATCTCGCGGGTGGATTCCTTCGGGCAGCTCGTCCCACGGGATCACCGCCGCCGCCTCCACTTCATTCACCGAATGCGAGCAGCTCAGCGGGTTGCAGCTGTACGCGCACGCGTCTCCGCCGAACGCCGAGGCGTCCACGCGCTCCTGCAGCTCCTGGAACCACTGGCGCGAGTCGCGCGGCGCGCGCAGCCCCTTCTTCTGCAGCTTACGACGGCTCTTGGCGCTCTGCGAGGCGGAGCTTCGAGCTGCACCGTCCTCTTCATGTTGAGCAGCAGCCAGCGAAGTCTCACCGCGTGAGGACGCGCCGGGGACGCTCCAGCGCGCGAAGTCGGCGTCGTCCCATGTGCCCCATGTGAGGCTCGGCAGCACGCCATTCATGGCGACGAGAGGGGGGTACGCTGAATGACGGTGATTCGTAACCCTTCGCGTACTCCAGGGGTACGCATCAGAAACGGCGTGTTGAAGGTGGATGACGTGTTCGATGCATCAATCGGTCGGATTGATGCAGGGGGTGGAATGCGCAAGGCGCCACTCGACACCAGCCACTCGCGTCGTCATGGGCGGGTGATTGTAGCCATACAGTGTACAGTAGCGACTACTACACAAAACAGCCTATAAATCGGTCTGTAGCTGCTTTGTGGCCCTGCCAACACCTCCTAAACGCGCTCGCGTCGCTGCGGTCGCTCCGACCTTGGTCGTCGGTCTCGATGCGGTGGTCGCATACAATCCTCTATACATCCAGTCGCGAAGCGAAAGGGAGCCATGTCGGCGCCTGACACCCCGCGAATCGGCGCTGCGATTGGTGGATTTGTGCTTCTATTCATCACTCTGATTGGCCAGTGAGCGATCCCGCATCGTCCCACACGCGCGCCATCCAATGGCTGGCAGCCATTCGCCGCCGAGGTTTTACACTGGTTTCCCTTAGGTTTTTTTCCTTTCCGAGCTGGTTCAACTGCGACGGACGGTCATTTCCCTTTTTCCCGGCGACCGCGCAAGTCCCAGCCACCACCTCGACGCCAAGATGACCCAGGAGACCAAGGCCGAGCGCACGTTCCTGTTCACGTCCGAGTCGGTGAACGAGGGCCACCCCGACAAGCTCTGCGACCAGATCTCGGACGCCGTGCTGGACGCGTGCGTGTCGGAGGACCCCAACTCGCGCGTGGCCTGTGAGACGTGCGCCAAGACGGGCATGGTCATGATCTTCGGCGAGATCACCACCAAGGCCGTCGTCAACTACGAGAAGGTCATCCGCGACACGATCAAGAAGATTGGCTACGACGACCCGGCCAAGGGCCTCGACTACAAGACGGTCAACGTCATTGTCGCCATTGAGCAGCAGTCGCCCGACATTGCCCAGTCGGTGGACGCCGTCAACGACGAGGACGTCGGCGCCGGTGACCAGGGTATCATGTTCGGTTACGCCACGGACGAGACCGAGGAGCTCATGCCGCTCTCGCACGTGCTTGCCACCAAGCTTGGCGCCAAGCTCACCGAGGTGCGCAAGGACGGCACGCTGGACTGGATCCGCCCCGACGGCAAGACCCAGGTCACGGTCGAGTACAAGCAGGAGAACGGCCGCATGATCCCGCAGCGCGTGCACACGGTCGTCATCTCGACCCAGCACAACGACGACGTCACCAACGAGCAGATTGCCGCGGACCTCATGAAGCACGTCATTCAGACCGTGATCCCGGAGAAGTACCTCGACGACCAGACGGTGTACCACCTGAACCCGTCCGGACGCTTCGTCATTGGTGGCCCGCACGGTGACGCTGGTCTCACTGGCCGCAAGATTATTATTGACACGTACGGCGGCTGGGGTGCCCACGGTGGCGGTGCCTTCTCGGGCAAGGACACGACCAAGGTCGACCGCTCGGCTGCTTACGCTGCTCGCTGGGTCGCCAAGTCGATCGTGAAGAAGGGCCTCGCTCATCGTGTGATCGTTCAGCTCTCGTACGCTATCGGCGTCCCGTACCCGCTGTCGATCCACGTTGACTCGTACGGCACGGTCAAGGATGGCCTCACGGACGATGACCTTGTTGAGATCATCAAGAAGAACTTCGACCTGCGCCCCGGTGTGATCCAGCGTGACCTCAAGCTGAAGCGCCCGGTCATGGCGAAGACCGCCGCTTACGGCCACTTCGGTCGTGAGGACGAGGACTTCACGTGGGAGGCCGTCAAGGACATCCAGGTCTAAGATGCTTCCATCGTGGACCCAAACAGCTCTTTGAAAGAAGGGTTGGATAAGTCGCGTTGAGCCTCTAGATTTGCTGGCGTCTGCCAGCGGATCACGAAGCCCAGCATAGAAAATCGGCGCCTTGTGGGAGGATTGGGAGCTGGCAGTGTGCACTCAGAGCGCGTGACCCGTTGCGGTCGTGATGACTCTGTTGTCCATGCATGTTAGCGTCCGATCCGCCTTCACCGCACTCATTTTCGTTCCCTTGCGACTTCAGACGGACAGCTTGCTGTCTTTACTGTCTAAATATATGGATTCGAATCACATTTCCACCTTTTTGCAATTGAGAGTCTTGATGAGATGAGCTGACGCAACGTTCGCGACCCGGAGCTTTAAAGGCTTTTATATATACGACGCATGCTTGCTTAGCACGAGCTCATCGTTTGCCGACTTCAGACGGATTTGTGAATCTAAGTCACCATGATCTTCTCAATTGATAAATACGCTTTCACTTGGTCGATTGGTTTATCTGTATCGCTCAAACAATTCATGTCCTCATCAGCCACTTCTTTTTTGATTTTTTCATAGCCACCTTCTTTTCTCTCACAATTTCCCCGAGTGCAAACAGTGCGTGCCTGAGATGGAGAGCGTCACTCCATAAAGCGACGAACAAAACAGTTGCAGTACGTTCCAAGTGCTCGCTTCCATAGTATCCGGTATTGAAGACTCAGCCGATGTCGTCATTGCCACCTTGAAGTTGCTCCCAAACATTCTACCGACATCTTCGACGATCATCATTTGTTCTCCACAAAATTCTCTTCTCGTACAGATGGAACAGAATAGCACCGACGTGGCACATGCCGAAGAACTTCTCTTTTCATTTGCGTATGATGACTATTGAAAATTTAATCCGCTGCTGAGGTCCATTTTCGTCTCTTTAAACTCGACACACGCATGTGAGTTCATCATTGGAGCACGACGAGGTTGAATGCCTGGCTAACACTAACTACTCTAAAGCTCGCTCCTCTATCTACTCTGCACCCTAGTCTACTTCTTTTCACTCAACAATTCGTGGATGCAAGGTTACTTAGTTGATCACGTCTACTGCTCTACTCGTCCTACAGGTTCACGATCCCAAGGGCACATTGTGGGGCCATCCGAGTCTGCAAGTCGGCTCCAGCAAGATGCACATACACGATGGCCACACGGAGTCATCTCAATGCCCGCTTCTGCCCCAAAACAGAGCCGGCATTCCCTTGGTTCACCTTCGGACTCTTGCTCATCCAAAGATGACACTTCCACCGAGCCTATGACGCTTTGACGCCGTCGTCGTTTCCTCTCTGTTGCTGGAGATTTGGACTCGTGACTTGGTGATCTACGCCGCCGCTCGCCAAAAGACGGACTTGGTCGGCTTGAAGACGGCTCCTCACCCGTCAAATCGATCAGTTCGTGCAACGGAGCTGGAACAATGCTTCGTCGTCGATCTCTAGACCGCTTCAGCGCTGAGGAAAAAAGATACTAGGTTACATCGCGTTTGGAACTTTGCCGACTCCGACTGATTGAGCTTTACCTGAGCGCCTTGAAGATTGTTTGTCTGCGTGAATAGGATCTTGGCCTCTAATGGCGGCTCCACGATTCCTGATGTAGTCGAGAAACTCCTCTCCCCATTGCGACCACGACGCATGGCTTGCTGTGGTGAGTCCAGGCGGTAACTTTGCGCCAGAAGAGGTCAATGCGTCTTCTATACGAGCAAGAGTCCGTCAGGTACCGTTTTGCATTGTTGTCCAGAGCCATATGCACGCATTACCTTCTGCAGGATCAGTGAAGAATGAGTCGTCGATGATACAACTAGACGACACGTCGACACCAAGCAGGGTTGATAACTCTGCCTTGTGCGAAATCAGGCCAACGCTGGTACTATGATCGCCTTCATGGATTCCGCTTGGCCCGATACATGGAACGAACGGATCGTGGTCGTCAAGTTTGGCATAGACCGAATAGCGCGACTCGTAGGTTCGTGGACTAATATCCTCACCAGTGATAGTGTCTGTGTACTGGAGAAGGTCGTCCTGGTTGCGAAACGACTTTGTCTGCGTGCGCATCTCTCGATGTTCGTCGGCCCGCGTCCACTCTTCATTCATCTTGGACAGAAACTGCGTGAGATCCTGGACTGCTTTCTTGCGGTACACTTCGTCCGACGCGAATCGCGGAACTTTCTTGACTAGCGGGCCGATTGGGTAACCAGTAGCTTCGTGCACCTTCCGAGCAAGTTGAATAGCTTCGTCACTGGACTGGTTTAGTCGCGCATACTGCCGAACAAGCTCTCGCAACTCATCTCTCCGCTGCAACTGTTCGATGGAGTCACCGTTGCTAACTGTTGCCTGAGCCCTCTTCCCTTCAGCAGACTGCAGTAGCTTACGAGCGTCCTGGAGGAAGAAGTCGCAGTGCCCAGCGTCATAGTACGGACCTGGATGCACCACAGCTCACCGTTAGCCCCACAGAACCATGATACAACCAAGCAACACTACTGCTCCTCACCTGGGAGGAACGCAAACTGCACCATATGCCCGTCATGCAGTACCAAATCCACGCCCTGCACTCTGTTCTGGATCGTCGTCGACTTGACTTCCTTGATACTTCTCCCAGGCACAAACAGCGCCGTAGCCGAGCGCTCCTCCCCCTCGAGCGCTCTCCTCCTTTTCTCCTGCGCGTTGCTGTCGGACCGACCCGCCTGCATCCACGCGACGCCGCGTTCCTCTTCATCCTGCACCACCCGCAGCCTCCCGAGCCCTCCTTCCACAGCGCAGCCGTCGATCTTGGCTCCCACGTGCTGGTACGCGCCGCTCGCCTTCTCCTCGGCCGCCAGGCGCTCGTGAAGCCCCCTGGACATCCAAAGCTGCCGCGAGGCCTCCAGATCGAGCTGAGAGCTCGCGGAAGCCGCGATTTCGCCAGTCGGAGCACTCTCGAACAACCCCGCGAGCGACCCGAAGCCGTACGAGTCGTCCTCGTCCTCCATGGCCGCAGGGAGCGCGCGCCAACACGCGCCGCCGAGCTGCCGCGCTGCTGTGGCACGCCCCGCTTTGAATTTGGCCGGGAAGTGTATACTGGCAGCGGTATACATTAGATTATTATGTATTTTGTATGTACGGATAAGTTGGGATAGTATACACACGAGAGGAGTATAGCTTCACGATTTGAAATTGTCAGTATTTTGCTGGATAGCGACGGCAACTTGCAGACCTTCTGCTGGATGCAAGGTCCAGTATTTTCCGACAAAGCATTTTTTGGATTCATACGGTGCTCAATATATATGCTGTCACACAATTAGATTGATGGAATTTACTGGACAGCCATCCAACGGCTGCTCAAGCAACCATCGTGCGACCATTCACTCAATTCCTGCAGCGAAAGGACTCATTGCGAGACGCACCATGAGTGCAGACCTGACGCAGCTCGAGCGCGAAGTCGAGGCCGCACGCTCGCGAATCATATCCGACAGTTCTCGTGATTCCTACCGTGCGTCATCAGTGCGATTTCTGCAGTGGGTGGTCCTAAACAAACGCTCGTTGGTGCGTGAAGAGTTTGTGAGAACCCTGACTTTTGATGGCAATGAGTGTCCGACAAGGATGTCTGTAAAAGCGGCTCTCTGCTCTGCCCCAAGCAATCCACCACTCCACTTTGAGCGCTTGACAGTTCTAGATTTTATGTCTTGGGTCTTGTCCATGAAGAAGACTGACGGATCCTACCATGTTTTCCAAACGTATGCCGGCCATCGCTCAGCACTTGTAAATCTGTACCGTGATTATCATCATACAATGCCTCATGACTTTGAAATCGAGCTGTCTAACCATTACAAGGGCCTACAAAATGCAATTGCTGAAGCGATTAGTTCTGGGTCCGGCGAAATCAAGGTGGGCAAGGACCCAATGGAAATGAGTTTATATCGACGTATTTCGATGCATATGTTGTGCTCAGACTCACGGGATATGATATTTGCAAGAGCCTTTATGCTGATGTCGTGGAACCTGATGGCACGTGCTGCCAACACAGTGTCGATTTGCTACAATCACCTAGAGTGGAAAGATGACGCAATGTGTGTATACTTTGCGCACATGAAGAATGATCAGCGAGGATCTAGGCCAAGGGATCCTCGCCATGTGTACGCGAATCCTCTCACTCCAGAGCTTTGTCCACTACTAGCACTTGGTAAGCTCGCATGACAACATTTGAGTAAAGACACAGCAGTCTGACTGAGTTTCTGATGCATCAATGCAGGTATTTACTGGGCAGTATACGAGACTGACATGAGCGATCCACACCTCTTCCCTGGGCGAGGTCAATACGAGAGATTTCGCAAAGTTCTCGGGCGTGTTCTGGCCTCGCACGACCTCACTGAAGATCTAGAGCGTCGTGGTGCTTTGGCTTCGAACATAGGTACTCACTCAATGAGAAAGGGTGCGTCTACTTACTGCTCGTCAGGCTCAACGGCATGCCCACCTGCAATTGCCATTCATCTTAGAGCAGGTTGGGCACTTGGTGGAGTTCAAGACCGATACCTACGACATGATGCCGCGGGCGATATGTATGTGGGTCGAACAGTGGCGGGTCTTCCGATTCAAAAACCAGATTTTGCAACTTTACCTCCTCGATTTGAAGGTTCTAATGAAAGTGTGCACGAGGCCAAACGGATTTGTTTTGGTCGGCTACCACCGACTGTCAGTAACATTGCAGAGATGGCGCTCGCGTCACTCATTCATCACCACGATTTTCTTCGCTCCCATTTGAGTACTTCCCACCCATTATTTAAAACACCGCTGTTCACTCAAACTGATCTAGTTAGTCGTTTGCATGCTGCTGTGCAGCGAGATCTATTTGAGAGTGCCACCATGACAGCGACTGGTATACCACCCCATGTAACCCTACTTGCTGCGGTTGCTCAGCTACAAGAAAGTACTGCAAAAGACCGAGAGGAGCGAAAGCGTGAGCAACAAGAGCGTATTGAGCAACAAGAGCGTTTTCATGAGCGCATTGTGAGATCAGTTACTCAAATAATGGAGGATCGAGCTGTTGCTAGTGGCGTACCAACGTGTGATCGTTTGGCAACTACTATATTGCAGCGCTTGGAAGATGCCGGGGTACTTAATAGACTTAATAGTGAGAGAGAAGTTGCTCATAGACCCTCACCAAATGAGAGCAATGACGATGAACCAAGTATTTCAAGTACACAGATCGCTGATGAGCCTGTAGTGTATGATACACACTGTTGGGGGGAAAGGCTGCATGCATTTCCAATCAACACAAAGATACCAACTCAATGTGCTCCAGATACAGCGTGGCTGTATTGGTGCTGCGGGGATTTGTCAAAACGTTTACCTCCGTTTCGACGAATGAGCTCACACGACCTCAATATCGTCAATGAGAAAAAGCGTTTGTGTGACCTTCGATATCTGATGGGCAAGATTGAGCGATGTGCGTTAGAACTCGGGATAAACTGTACCAATCTTTCTCCTCTTGAAGCTGCTGCCGTTTACGAGCAGTGCAAACACGCTATAGACCTACCAGAGGAGACTAATCTACGACGCAAACGACGTCAAGGCCAACTTGTATGGATCACAATTACAACCGAGCTGAGAAAGCGTGCTCGAAGAGAGCGAATGCTCAGTGTGCCACACGATCACCAACAGCGGGCAACAAACGATGGATAGGTGCTCCTTGGTTTGGATATATAGCCATTGATTGTCCTGGTAGTCATACAGTGACCTCACGCTGTGACCTCACACTGTGACCTAGCACAGATGAATAATCCACAGCTGACACTTCAGCTCGAGCTTGGAGCAATCTACAGTTCGGAGAATATCCCACGCGCGTTGGCATGCGTCTTTTAACCACTCTTCAGATGGCTAATCACCACAAAGCAGCTCAGCATCATATAGCTTGCGAACATTCCACATCTACGACAAACCTGGCGACAGCAAGTCTAGAAGCAACCCAACAATGTCACCCGGCAACGTCCGCTTCGACTTCAACAGCAGCACTTGTGCGGTGATAATCCTTTGCAAAGTAGATTACCTGTCAAATATAGTCATCCAGTGCGTGTCCAGTAAATTCCGCCCACAAGTAAATCGTTGACAGCTCGCTAGGCTTGGCGTGCTGGAGTGATTGAATCCTGGTGGTTGGCTTGAATCTGCCGGCCAAGCTGGTCGAGGAATCGATCAGAGAAGTGAACTGCACTTCGAGTTGATGCTGGGGGAGGTGTCGATCGAGATTTTTTTTTTTTTTGCTTTTCTCGAAATATGCAGGAAGACCTTGTGACCTTGGTCAGCGACTTTGTTGCATGTGACGCAATTTCTCACAAAGTTGGTTACGATTTCATCTGATGATGATGTGATGTTGTGAGCAACTCAACGCAGAGGCTGGAGGCCCATCTACAAGTCAAATGTTCACCGTGTTGAAGCGAAATACTACAATGCCTACAACTAAAACCTTGGGCCTGCCTTCTCTCGGCCCGCCACTATTACTTATATACCCCCGCACCGCGCCGATCAGCACAGCTGCGGGAACTTGATCGTGTAGCGTGTCTTCGGGTCCACGCTGTACTTGCGCACATTCTTTTGCAGGTCGTCGCGTCGGAAGCCCGACACGTGCTGCACCACTCGGTACGCGAGCTCGCGGTCTGCAAGCAACTGCTCGTCCGCGACCTGTCCGGCCTGAGCAATCATCCACGCACCATCGAGTGCACCGAGGAAACCACGGCACGTGCCGAGACCCTCGGGCCAGAACGGTTCGAGCAGCGCGTCACCGATGAGCCCGACGTACAGCTTCTTGCCGTTCGCACTCAGGATGCTCGCGGCCTTGTCAGCACGCGTGCGCGTGCTGAAGTCAAACATGCGCAGGCGCTGGAACTCGGCCTTCTGCGGGATCTGCAGGAACTTGACCACACGCTTGACGTATTCGCGAAGCACGTCGCGGTCGACATTCTCATCGTTCACGAGGTCGCTCACCTGCGGGTAGTTAACCTTGAACACGCCCTGGTCCAACAGGTTCTGGCGCTTCGGGGTCATGACGATGTAGTGCATCTCACCACGGTAGTACACGATGTTCTCCAAGTCAATGCCGATCTCGCGCATTTGCGCAAACTTCTGCTGCTTGAACTGCACTGTCCACGAGAACTCGGCCACCTTCTTCTCCTCCGTTGTGCCCAGGTTCTGGAAGTAGCACACCAGGCCAATTGCCTCCTTGCGCGAGAAGATGAAGCGGTTGATGCCCGACTGCTCGCTGAGAACATCCTGTGTACCAGCGGCACCCAACACGGCTGTGAACTCCATCCACGGGATTTGCGGCTTGGTTGAGACCGAGAAGAAAGGATGGCTGCTGCCCGCATCCGGCTTGGTCAATGCCTCAAACGCTGTTGAGGAGTACACCGTCACACCCAAGATCAGCGCCACCTTGAGCAGAATGCATTGCAGCTGGCGCGTGCCGACGTGGAAGTACGCAGTCGAGTGGCAGAACGCCGGGAAGAACACCTTGGCACCGAGGCTCGTCAGGTCTTGCACGACCCACGGCCACAAATGAAGAATGTTCTCGCGGCTAAAGTGCTTTCGCTTCTCAAGCACCACGACCTGACCACCCATCAGCGCAAGCTCAACCGCAGCGCGAAGACCCACTGGACCCGAACCGATGATGCACACGCGCTTGTGAGCGCAGTGCTTGCGCTTGTACGCATCAGACGACATCATCTTGCCATCCAGCAGCTTGAAGAGCTGCTTCTGGCGGAACCCAAGCTTGTCTGCGACAGCGGCCTTAATGTGATTGTACACGCGCCATGGTTCATCGACCTTGACGCCGTTCAGGCCGCAATCTGTAAGAAGCTTGTTGAACGTCGCGAGGGTCTCAACTAGATCCTGTGCACCTTCAAAAGCCTTGAACGAGTTCAGCACACCCGGAGCTGCCTGAACCTTGACATGCTCAACGACGGCACTCGAAGACAACGGTGACTTCGAGGGCTCAGGGGCACGAGGAGGAGGGGGTGTCGACGCCTGGGGGGACGTGACCTTGGGCTCTTC
Source organism: Phytopythium helicoides (assembly GCA_024867545.1). Classification (NCBI taxonomy): domain Eukaryota; phylum Oomycota; class Peronosporomycetes; order Pythiales; family Pythiaceae; genus Phytopythium; species Phytopythium helicoides. The sequence continues at coordinate 333,067 of JANFNE010000002.1, read as the reverse complement.
CGGCTGCTGCTTCACCCACGATGGTGACTGAGACATACGACGCACAACACGGTTCGGCGCGCCGTGGTGGTGTGCAACATCGTCACGAATGATCTGGTTGACGGACGTGAGTAGTGTTGAGATCCGTGCGATGGCAACCTCAGACAGTTCGCTCTTCTGGCACGTGAGCGTGATCTGGTCAAGAGATGCGAGCAATGTCGTCATGCGCGACGAGTTGCGGTGGTGGTCGCCAGAACTTGGGGGTGAGGTTGCACTGCGATGCGATGAGGACGCCGATGAAGGCGGAAGAACTCGCTTGAGACGGTCAAGCTTGTCAGAAACCACGGGGACTTGCTCCGGAGGAGGTGATGTTGAACGGTGGCTGCTGCTGCTTCCCACACTACGAGATCGCGAGTCGCTCGGAGCGCGATGCAGAAAGTTGGCAAGTCGGTTGCCAGCGCGCTCAAGACGTGACGTCGGCGTCGACACCTGCGCTCGCTTGAGGCTGTCGAGTTCGGTCGAGCCCAACGACCGTGGGGAAGTGTCGTTGCTACCAACACTGGAGGGCGAGCTGAAGCTGGCCTCCGACATCGAGTCCTGGTTGCTGTTGGACGTGTCCGTGAACGTGGTCGGGTTCTGGATCACACGGTGGATCTGGCGCTGCTTTCGGCTCTCAGTGCGGTCGAGGAAATCGAGCAGCTTGACAGTGCCATAGCGGTCCACGACGGTCTCACGACGCACACTCGCCTCATCGACCGACTTGATGGTCGCGATGTTCGAGTCGGTCTTCTTCTCCTCCTCGGCCAGGAAGGCAAGCACCTTGAGACGCGCCTTCTCCTTGTCCTCACGCTTCTTCTTCTTCTTCTGTGCTTCCTCAGCCACGAGCTGGTGCAGCTCGTCGGTGCCAACCTCGGACGGGTCAAAGCGCATGTGGCGGCTCTTCTTGTCGGGAACTACCTTGGTGACGAAGTTGAGCAGCTTGCTGTTGGTGCCAATGTGTCCCGTGCTGTTGCTCGACTGCTGCGACTGGTGCGACTCGGCCGACGACGACGACGCAGCCGACGACACCGAGTGGCGACGCACCTCGCCGCCCTCGCTCGTGTGCATCCTCTCTCCGCGTTCCTGGGCAAGGAAGGCGAGCAGTCTGTTGTTGGCCCGCTCCGCTCGGCTGGAAGCCTTGGCCGGGTCAACAGGCTCGGTCTTGGGGGCCTCCGGCTTGAGCTCCGAGTCGGAGACCAGCCCCTCGGAGCCGTCCGAGATCTCTCCGTCGCGGTCCTCGTCCTCGTAGACGCCATCCAGGTACCTCTCTCCTGCGTCGTTGGCGAGAAAGTCGAGCAGCTTGTTGCGTCGCTCCTTGGGCTGCGGCTGGTCCTCCTCCGCCTTGGCAGCATCAAGAGGAGGCATGGGCGGCGGGGCCTGGTTCAGGTACTCCCGCAGCTTCTCCCGGTCGCCCGTGTGGCTCATGGAGCGCTTGACCAGGTCCTCGTACGAGCGAATGTCGCTCAGCTGGTCGATGGCGTCGAGTCCGCCGAGGTCGATGAGCCCCTCGCCGATCCACGTCGTCCTCCTCTCGAGCACGCTCTGGCGGACCTCGTCCTCCTCGTGTCCATGCTCGTCCACCTCATGCAGCAGCTGCTTGGCGGTGGTCGGCGACGCGGCCGCCAGCTCCTCGTCCGACGACGACTGCGTGTCATGCGGGTCGCTCTCGGCCATGCTGCTCGTCCAGCTCACGCTCCACGCCGCTCGTCTCGAGGCTGGGAATTTCCACTCTGGGCTGGTGGTCGCTCCCGGGTGTGGACGGCCGCTTCATGGCCACGCACCGCCGCCGCCATGAGGTGCCACTCTGCGCCGCGAGTGTCTTTGTGGCGACGCCACAGCAGGTGGTCGGGTGAAGACGAGTCGCGCTTTGTATGAGTCGTGGTCGCCGTCCAGCACCGCTTGACGCGCAAACCTCGCGTGGTGGGTATCATCGCCTGTTTTTCCGTGTCGCAAGCTCGGAAGCACCGGAGCACCGACGTGTCTTTGAAGCCTTGAAGCTGCACGACGAGGCGTTGTGGCGTCGCCGTGGCGTCGGGTGGACTTGATGGCTGGTTGCCATCGCCTCGACCTGGGGGCTTGTCAAGCTGTGCTTGATCACCGGTCGGCGTTTGACGCCCGTCGTCCGACGCCGCAAGCACGATTTGCATGCTCTATGTTGTGTCTTTGGGATTTGGCGGAATCCGCGGCGACAGCGGAGACGCAAGTTGCTGATGCATTAGGGACTCATGACTCACAGCCAGACGCGAGTGTCTCCAGTCGCCACCACCGCGAGAGAGCTTGGGCATCAAGCTCGAGTTGACATGCGACACTGGTCAAACAGACTGCAGTCAAAACATGTTTCAGTCCGTCCTGACACTGTCGACGCCACGAGCTGGCATTCCCCATGGTGGCGTCATACGCACCCGAGGGCGTGCAGGGAACACTCGGTCTCCTTCAAGGCATCTTGCCCAGCCGCTGGAACAACTGCATTGTAGTAGACATGATCTCGTTGCAGCCTGTGAACCAGACGCAGCCGTTGCAACAGTGCGCATGAAGTCTATAATAGTAGGTATGGCTTTGGCAGGCGCCAGCATCATCAATTTGGGTGCTGTTGCTGTTGTTTGGAACGCAACCAGTAAGGCATCGAGTTGTTCGCGAACCAACTCGCACAACCGATCAAAGTGCCGGATGCTCGCTTCACCACTGTTCATCAACACCTTCATGAATGTTGACGCCCACGCGAAGCGAGTCCAACCGCCGTGCCATAGTATGTAGCTCCTTTTTGAATAGCGGCCACTAAGCAGATTGAACGACCACCGAATTCAGTAGATAGTCCAAGCAAACAGACACTGAGTGCGCTCCACTGTTCGCGAGGACAGAGCAAGCTCATGGAGCGACTATTTATTAACGAGAAGCGTTGAAGTTTCTGTATCCATGTTTCGGATAAGACGGGTTACATTCCAGACACTATGGCGATATTGAAAAATGACGTCGAGCGGGTAAAAAGCCCGCAGATCTGCAATACTTGGACGTGACGTGAGCCAAGGCGAAATGAGGTGGATAGGCGCTTTTTTTTTTTTTGATAGCATAGTTTATCCCTCTACTGGTAGCGCAAGTCTTGAAGTTATGGACAGTCAATGTTTGCAACGGAGCTCGATACGGAGACATTGCTGCAGACCGTGTGTAAAAGAAAAGAAAATGGATTGCATTGATTCATGAGCAGCGCTAGCACTGATCAACAAGGAGAAAAGAATGTGAAGAAAAATCAAAGAAACCTAGTATGTACGGTTTCGCGCGTGCACGCTCACTGTGCATAATGCTTGAGTTACTTCGTCACGTAGGAGAGAGCCACATGTTGATTTGGATCGCAGACACAACAGTACTGGCCTAAACCCTACGTGGTTAGTGGGTCACTGCGTATAACGCTCAAGCTTCTCGGTGACATACGAAAGAGAAGGACGTTGACTTGGATCGCAAACACACATTTGCTTGACTAGAGTCCACGCACTTTCGTCCATGTCTTGAGGCTTCGGTAACTTGTTGTTCCTCTTCAAATCTTTCATTTTATTGTCTGGAAGGTCATTATACGGGATCTGCTTGCTAACAGCTTCAATAATCGTGAGACCGAGCGAGTACACATCGGACTGGAAATGTGGACCGTGTAAGCAGCCACAATCTTGACCATCGGGACCGATTCCAAGGCACTCTGGTGCGGCAAAATTCCGATCAAAATTTGTCTTGATGCTGTCGGTCTCATTGTTTCTACGGATACGCGACGAGCCGAATCCGAACAACTTCACATCACCTTTTTCAGTGACCAAAAGCTTGGAGCAGCTCAGGTTACCGTGAACGACATGATTCTTGTGCAGATACGCGAGTCCCAACGCCGCTTGATACAGCATCTTCCACGTTTCCTTTTGCGACAACGACTCGCAGCATTTGTCCAGGCTTCGACGACTTGCATATTCGTAAACGAAGAATGGAGCACGGCTACTGTCAGTTCCGGCTCCGTAGAGCTGAGCCACATATGGGTGGAGAAGAGTGCGCCAGATCTGCAAGTGCGCGATAAAGTCAGGGTTATCAGTATGATGGGCACCAAACTTTTTGATGGCTACTTGGACACCTCCCCATTCTCCAATGTGGATACGAGTTGAGCCGCGAGAGTCAATTTTCTCTCTCAATATCACTTCATCTTCAGTAATCGTCCACATTTCCGGAGTCTCTACGACCTTCTTATTGAGGAAATCCTTATGAGCGATGTCCGCAATTTTATGGATGGCTGAATCAATGGGTTCCAGTGCGAGCTCCTGATTATTTTGGTTAGGTGTGTAATTCCGCTTGAGCTCCATAAGAAAGCGAGTTGTATCTTCATTGGACATTTTTTCAAAGTGCTGATTGCTTTTCTCAGGTCCTCTAATGTTTTCCGTCTCCTCTACGAGTCCAGCGAAGTCTTTCTTGAATTCGGGACAGGATTTCAGGATCTCATCATAGTTCTTAGAAACTTGCACTGTTTTCGTGGCCATCGTGATGATATGATCCAGCTCATCGTTGTAGTTGTTGATGTTCTCATCGAATTTCCCCATGTATGCCCATCGAGTATAAAACTTGCGGTCACTATAATCGTGTACCGCTTTGTCGAACTTATTGATCAACGGTATGAGGAGCGACACCAATGATTGTGCTTCAGGTGTGTCAGGTGGTAGCTTGCGTAGTCCGTGGGCAAACCATTTCAAGCGACTGTGGAGAGCTGCACATTTGCTGTCATAGCCCTTGAGCTCCGTGTACGTCTTGTTCAGTTTGGTGAGCACTTTTACTGCCAAGTCCAGTTTTGGCGAGGTATAGCCAGCAGCCTCAGCAGCCATAGCTACCCCTCTGATAATCGACTTGGTGGCCATCGCGGAAAATGAGCAATGAGAATGGAGACAATGAAACCCACCAAGCAATTCAAGACTGGGCAAAATGTGATTGGCCCGCTGGGAATGGTGGAGCACTGTAACCGTTTACCACGTTTCATGCGAAATGCTGTCGACAATAACGGAATATCGTTGCGCCTCAAAGGCTTGGCTTGGAGCAGTTCAAACAAACGCTGTAGTTCAATCCCAAAGTTGATCCATCAACGCACATCTCTCCTACGTCGCAATTTTTTTTTGTGGGATGCAGTCCAAATCCAAGGGTCTGGACGTGGATCTTCTTCTCCAATGGTCAAATGCGATGGGTAAAAGAAAACCGCCGACCTCGTTTAATGATTCAGCACGTTGCTTGCAGACGAAGCAACTTTAAAGCTGGAGGCGCAAGTGCCTGTTGGGAACGTGGCGTGGCATGCGATTATCCATTGCCGGTACGTTGAGCCTCACGTTTTGCGAGAGGTCCCTTTAGTGCAAGTTATAAGTTGTGCCCGGCAAAGACCACCCTCGGTTAACCCGAGGTACTTCAATGTTCTGAGTCGTGGCAACCCAAGACGTGGTGAATCAAGAAAAAAAAAAGTTATCTTTTTCTGGATCGTCAGCAGTGTTATCAGACTTTGGGTTTGTCGACCTCAGCCCAACAACTAATACTTGACAAGCCTAAACGCCAACAAAATGGTATTTGAGTGTCTGTGGTAGTTGTCGGAGGTGGTTTTCATGAACACCGCGCAAGTTCGTAAAAGTGAGTCTTTGTAGGTATTAGGTGGAAGCAGTTTTATTCTTGCGTCTCGAATGACTTAGTTGAGCATGCATTGACTCTTGTTTGACTAGATCAATTCGAGAAAGCAATCACGAAGATGGGTGATACGGACACACGAAAACGATCTTGAGGTTCGAATTGGTAGCGAGCATGTTTTGGTTGATTCACAGAGCTTGTTAAGGCTATCTGAGCTTGACATATCTGTCATTGAGATCTAGACGATGCTGCCATCCTCATGCGCAGCATCACGCTACAACTCTGGTGTCAAGCTCCTAATAAAGGCACTCACGACGGATGGAGTCGAGATGACGTTCGGCGTCAACCACCTCGGTCACTTCCAGCTCGTCACGTCACTACTCGATATCACCAAGCGCATCGTCATCGTATCGTCGGAGACCCACGACCCCGCCGAGAACACTCCTATCGCACCACCAAAAGAGTTCACTCTCGAGCAGCTTGCACGCGGTCTTGAGCCGTACAATGGAGGAGAGACATACTCTGCCAGCAAGCTGCTCAACTTGCTCTTCACGAACGAGCTACTACGTCGCAACCCCACCGGGATTGAGGTCATCGCCTACACGCCAGGTTATACGCCCGACACGGGACTAGGACGTCACCATGACAAGACGAACTTCGACTTGGACGCGATCAAAGCGTTCTGCGCCGAGCGCGGGATTCGTGTGAGCACCGCCGCGTATTCGGGAGCGTTCATGGCTACGATCTGTGCTGAGCGCGACTGGACCTCTCGCGGATGGACAAGCGGCATGTACATCCGTGTGGATGAGCCGTACCACACGTCGGAGCAAGCGAAGGACCCCAAGCTGGCGAAGGAGCTGTGGGAGCTGTCGGAGAAGCTTCTCGAGCAGTTTGGCGTCCGTCCGTGAAGCAAGGTAGCAGTATCACGTAGGCAATCGGAGCAGCAGCAGTAGGAAGGTAGCTCGGTGGTTGTTTGCTTGTGTTTTGCATGACTTTGTTCAACACGATTCCTTTTCTCTTCCTTCCAGGCATCCCCAGGTGACTTGTACTCTAGAGTATCGTGAGTGATGAGAGCTAAGATCCTGCTGTGCTGGCTGCTGGAGGGAGCTTTAGTCTGTAGCTGACGTCTTCGACAGGAGTCACCACTGGCTCATCACTAGCGAATCGGACCCGAACACTTGTGTTGAAAAGGGACTTAGCCTCGATAACAATCGAGAAAAGATGGCAACCCCTATGACTCTTGAAGGATCTGAAAATGTTTGGCATTCTGGTATGATGGCTTCGGTGAATCGATTGTCACCAGCCGTGGCTCCGTGCTAATCATGAATACCTACAATGTCCATAAGGGGACGGATAGAGCGGAAGCTTCCAGGCAAACACAGTCGCGATCCTCTGATGAGTGTTTCGCTCACCGGGTAGAGTGGGTTGGTTGAAGTGCCAGCGACCTCAGGGATGAGGACATTCGACACGGTTATCTCACACACAGCGGACCGTCTCTCGGCTAAGTTAGATTTGTGCCGAGTGTCCGCATCGAGGCGGTGCTGATCGAATAGCCAACATTTGACGAAGGAGATCTGACGCAGCACCAGCGGCGCTTGCTCCTCGGCACCGCGGTTGTAGCCATCAAGCTACCGTGGCGTGGGACCCGTAAAGATACGCAACCAGCCGTAAGAGTGCTTCTTGATGCGTGCCGTTTGCTTCGTGATGGGGGAGATCCACGTGAGCTTTTGAACTGATGGGAGTCATTTCATCAGAGACCTCTTCATCGATGCACACCTCTTCATCGACGCCCATATATAGCCAAAGATCCGATCACAAGCGATCCGAATGTGAAGGAGGAGCTTCAGGTTCGGTTCTCAACCCATCCGAGACAGCAAACCATGAAGACAAAATGGACGAGACTGCCTCGCCACCAGAGAATCAGCTTCAACATCATCAGATAACTCTTCATTCCTTCCTCTTACAGCAACCCCACTCTGGAGCCATCCGTTTCGTCACCGACATTTTCGACACCCAACAAACTGTTTGGCGTAATGAGCGCTCGTCCGACAAGCAACGACACATCACGTGGGTCTCGAAGCAGCTGAGAAAACACCGAAACCAAGGCGGCGTCCAAGTTGTACCGCACACACCGATCTTGGTGGCGGTTGTGAACGTCGGTTCCTTCCTCGAACCAAAACGTGATGCGCATGTCGGACTCCACATACCGGTCGACGAGCTGCGAAATAAGGTGCTCGTGGCCGATAATGTGCGGGAACACGACCTCCACCGTCGCGCGCGCGATCCAGAAAGTGAAGGACGCGCGCGTTGAGATGATGACGCTGGTATCCGTTTGAACGATCTCGTATTCGCGCAGCGCCACCCTCATGTTGCGGAAGCAGGTCGAGTAGATCTCCATTTGCTCGATGAAGTGCTCTGTGCCAGCGAACCCGCTGCCAATGTCCACTGCGGGGTGCATGACACTCTCAATGAACGCTCGTTGCTCGGTAGCGTCGACGATCGGCGGCCATCGCTCTCGGTGGTGCTGCACTAAACGACTCGACGAGAACGACCGCAGCTGGTACCCGTGATGAAAGAGTCGATAGAACTCGCGCACGGTCTGGAGCAGCGACCCGTCCCGGAGATGCCGCTGGTTGAGCTCCTTGGCGAGCAGCAGCTCCCTCAGCGTCGTGAGCTCGCGGATCTCCTGCCGCAGGTTGTGCACGTCGAGCGTGAGGTTGAAATCGACGGACCGCTCCCTGAGCACCGACTTATACGGTCCCCATCCTCGCTCCTTCCTGCCTTTGGCGGCTCCCTTCCGACGACTGGCCAGAGCTTTAGCGTCCGATCCGTCCGACATTCGGTGGAGACGAGTGGAGTGGTGGCTCCTGACAAAGTTGGCTGAGGACGTTCCTGGACTTTTTGGCGTGCGGAGAAACGCCGAGGACGTGGCGGTCGCAGCAACACGCGGATGGATCCAGCCAGCTTTCTGAATGGAGCTTCACTTCAATAGACGGCTGGTTTGACCAGGAATGGGAGATGCAGCGACGCAGAGCCGTCCGAAATTCGCCAGGAAACCGAACGGGTGAACAGCCGGCGGAGACTCGAGGTCAGGCGCACTGGTCAGGCAGGTTTGTTGCAAGGAAGCAGCTGGATAGGGACGCGATAGGGTCAGAAATAGCGCACACACGGACGATCGGCGCGACGCTAGTGGACAGTTTGGAGCCGCAACTGGGGCTGTGCGGTATTTTAGAGTCGATTGATGTGCATCACCACCGGAACTGCAGAGGTGGCGCTGGTGGTGGTCGAGCCTCGCGTTCGAGCATCGAGAGAAGTTGAGCAAGGCGGTTAGCCTGCTTGCATCAAATTGGGTCCAGTGGATGAGCTTTTGCATGAGGTGACCACGTCAGGGCGAATGATACTGCTGACATCGTGGAGCAAAGACCAATCTTCTGTGTGACATAATGGCAGCTGCGCTCTCCGTACAGGAAACAGGAAACAGCGGTTTGGGTAGCGAAGTCTCTGTTCATGCATGAGGACGGGAGCTCGACGCCGGCAGGGATGCGAGCTCGAACACTCTGACGCAGTGTCGTAGACCCATGGAGCTTCGAGCACTATGCTAAACTTCACTCAGATGGGATACCATGGCACACCACCATGAATGGAATCGACGATTTGTGTTGAGCTGAGGGATTCTGTAATGCGAACTGGAACACCAACGTCAACGCAGGTGCTTACGCAGTGGGAGTGCTCATTCCAGCTCTCTGAGCGCAACAGAGATTTGAAGAGGATGCGATGGCAGTGCAAGGCGCGAGCTATGTGGTTGATGCTCACCACAGGTGGAAGTCTCAACTGGAAACACGAACTCAAGACCAAAACAGCGTGAATCGTAACGAGCTCTCACCTACAGCTACACCAACTTCATCGAGTTGTCTGAGACTTTTGAGACCGTGGCAAAGCAACAAGTAGCAGACCACAACGAGGGTCGAAGGACGGCTGCTCCAACGTGAAGATACAGCAGCTCACACAGCAGCTCACAAACATATTCAGATGATGAGAGTGCTCACACTAAATGTCTGGGTGTGAATATCGATCAAGCTGCTCCTTTCAGTCGAGTGGAGGGAGCATCTCGATCGATCACACCTGCTTGTTGGCGTTGACTTTCGTTGCCTCATCACACGAGTGAGTAGAGGAGCTGCGCTCTTGCCGTTGTTGAACACTTCCAACATCAAGTTCATGCACCACAGGACGAAAGCAAGAAATGACCAGAAAGTATACTCGCCAGATACGCATCTTCATCTTCGTGGGAGCTCAAAAGTCGTCAATATCCCCACACGACTCAACTCATACCGCGCGCAGTAAGTCAAGTGTCGAGGCAAGCGCGCTTGAACCGCGCTACGCATCCTTTTTTCTAGTTGACACAAGCAAAGGGACGAAAAAGAGCACAATGTGAGACCAATCGATTCAATCAAAGGGTCCAGAGCCATGGTGGATGGAGGTGGTGAGTACCTTCGGCTACTTCACAAATCGTCAAGAGCACCATACCTCTGATCTACTCCGTGAGGAAGCAATCGGAAGGATGCAAGCGACGATCTGTGAACCCGAGAGCTAACCCACCACGCCCACATCATGATCACCACGGCACCTGGGCATTATTTTAGGGAGAACGCATGCAAGAGCAGGCTTACGCGCATGTGGTTGACTGGCCCGCGTCCTCGACCGAAAAACCGACAGCTTCCACAGCCTCCACCAGATCGCTCATTGGTGCGGAACCAGCGACATAGGCTGTTTTCTCGTCAAATGCCACGAACGCGTTCGAGACACCAGGAACCGCTGCAAGCGCCTTCTCGACAGTAGTGCCGCAGTTGGCCATGCACGACATGCCGTTGACGCGGATCGAGACCGTCGACGGATCCGTAAAGCGCCACACGCCTCGCTCATTCGTCACTTCCTGGTCAAAGTTCTTGAACAGCATAAATCCAGCGCCAAAGCCCAGCAGCAGCGAAATGAAAAGGCCAGTCTCGTACGTCATGACCACAAGCATGGCGAAGTACGCGATCGTCATCTGAATCATGTAGAGTAGCGCCAGCAGCGACTTGCACTGGATCTTGTGCACCTTGTCCAGCGGACGCAGCTTGCGCGCCGCAAGGAGCTTCTGGCGAACGTTTTCACGCGCCTTGACGAGGAACTCGTTGAACAATGCCATGAGGAAGCACCCGATGAAGCCAAACGCGTACTTGGCGGCGGTGTTGAGCACCCACGGCTGGAAGAGCAGCTTGATGCAGGAGCCGTTGACTGTCGACTGGAAGCCGTTGAACATGACGGATCCCTCTCCCGAGCAGAAGCCCGCGTCGGTCGTGTCGGTCGACGAGTCGGTGGCGGCCGACGTTGCGCTGCTGGTGGAGCCCGCCGTGCCGCTGCCGCTGCTCGACTCGATGTCTGGGACCATGGCCGCGGCGGCCGCGCTCAGCGTGGTGATCTGCGTGGCGTCGGAGCAAGTGGCGCCCGCGCAGACCGAGTCGTTGACGAGGTAGCGCACCTCCTGGTTGACGTTGCTGAGGTACGTGTTCTTGGACGCGAGCGAGGCGAAGTAGATCTTCTGGCCCTTGAGCAGGCAGACGTAGTGGAAGTTGTCGGTGGTGACCTGGTCCCCCGTCACGGGGTCGTACAGCCCGTCGGCGCACTCGTCGCACGCGTTCTCGCAGTCGCCGTAGTCGTCCGAGTCGGTCGCGTTGACCACGTACGCGGCCATGTTGGCGGCCAGGTACGCCGTGTCGGTCGACTGGAACGAGTAGTCGGCGAACGCGCGCGCCGCCATGCCGCACGTGTACACGCGCTGTCCGTGCTGCAGCGACACGTAGTTGGAGTTGTTGTAGTCGGCGTAGGTCGACTGCATGCCGCACACGGGGCACGTGTAGGCCGTCGACGTGGCCTTGGACGACGCCGCGGCCGCCAGCGCGCGCGCCTGCTCCGCGACGAGCGCGTGCGCGTGCGCGTGGTGGTGGTGGCCGCCGTGCTGGTCGCACGCAGAGGCGACGGAGGCGGCCGCGAGCAGCAGCAGCAGCGGCCAGCGAGTCGGCGCCATGGCGACGAGCGAGGGAAGCGAAAATGTGGGCAAGTGGCGGCATGGCGGCGGAGCTTCCTAAGAGGTAGATTACGGAGGCGAGGCGCGTATTTTTGGAAACTTTGGCGTGTTTTTATATGACTAAATCAGTAGGTTGAGGGGTTCCTGCGATTGTCGATGTGGGTGGGGAGCACGCGCTGTTACTGCAGGTGAGCTTGTCAACAACGGCGCCACGTGAAGGCTCATCCGTCAAGAAACGGAGGTGGGTGACGTAGTTGAAGGCACAGATTGCACGGCATGGGGTCTCGGTGGTGATCAAAAGCGCGAGCTTGGCAGGAGCTTCGAGCTTGCGCATTCAACAATATCGATCACATCACTGGAGCGGTGTATGCTGCGTGGCCATTGTGGGTGCGAGATGCGTTTCAATCTATTCCTTTATGATAAATCGACGTTTGAATTGGTTGACTTATATAGAAAATAGCTCTCCATTTATACGTTTAGATAACACCATCTACTACAAATTGTGCAATCTATCCCGTAAATTACGTGAAATTGTTGAATCCGGTCTCGGAGTTCAGGCGCCACGCGCCAGCTGCGCTCCTCCACCTCTACCCCCGACATACAAATTCCAAGTGCAGCGGCGGAAGCAGGCGGCCTCACGACGCTGCTGCTGCTGCGCGACGCCGACACTTCTCCATTCTCTCTCGGCGCGTGGAGCCGAGCGGGGGCGGCGACATGGCGCGCGCGGCTGCTCGGCGGCTGCTGCTGGCGCTTGCGGTGCTTTTGATGGTCCTCTCGGCGTCTGAGGCGGGCCAGAACCTGCGCAAGACGACGTGTCCGATCTGCAACATGGACGTCAAGCAGGACATCAACGCGACCATCCTGGGCGACCAGTTCATCTACGCGTGCGAGATGGCGGGCCACATTGACGCGCTGCAGAACGAGCCGGTGCGTGGCGAGCCCTGCGGTCGCTGGCGGTGGAGGCGCGGTCGCTAATGTGTGTGTGCATGTGTGCGACGGCAGGCCAACTACTTGGGCTCGCCGGAGGAGGCCGACATCACGACCGACGTCATCTACAAGGACGCGACCGAGATCACGTGCCCCGTGTGCGGCAAGCCCTACTCGGAGCTCACGCACGCCGTGCCCTGGATCACGTACGGCGGCCAGAAGATCTACGCGTGCTCGGCCGCGCACGCCCAGCTCATCTACAGCGACCCGACGAGCTACGTGGCCAAGCAGGCGGCAGGCACGGGCTTCTGCGACTCGGGGTCGTCGGCCGACCCGCGCGGGTCGACCATGTTCGACGGCTTCCAGCTGGCCATTGGGGGCGACGCGACCTGCGTGCTGCTGCTCTTCCAGCCGTGGGTGCTCTCGTCCGCCGTCAAGTACGCCTTCGGCTTCCTCGGCGTCGTGCTGCTCGGCATGTCGGTCGAGGGCATGGGCGAGGCGCGCGACATGGTCGAGAAGCGCTTCTACCGCGACTACGGCATCGTCTTCAGCCTCGCCGACTACGCGGCCGTCGCCACGCCCGTGCACAGCGGCGACGGCAGCGCGCACTCGGCGTCCTTCAACGACGCGCTGCCCAACGCCTCCAAGCTCACCATGATGCGCCGCATCCCGTTCTGGTGCAAGCTCGCGCTCGCTGCATGCTACGTGGCCCACATGGCGCTCGCCTACTTCGCCATGCTCATCGTCATGACGTACGAGTCGCTCATGTTCGTGGCCGTCGTCATCGGCCTGGGCCTCGGCTTCGCGCTCTTCAAGGACACCGAGGCCGACGTCATGGGCGGCAACGTCGACCCCTGCTGCTCCACATAAACACCAACTGGGCGAATTCGTTAATTAACTTGCCTCCATGAACCTTCTTCCGCGCGTCTCCACCACCTTGAAAAGCAAAAGGCTTCCCAGCACCTCATCACCATGAGCTGTTTTTCCCTGGAAGCTTGCTTCCAAAGATTCACAGTGTTTCATTGGTCAAAACCATGTATTTCTGACCCTTCTATTGGTAGAAAATCAGTCCAGCTGTTCCACGCGTGTCAAGATTCCTCCCTCTGTCCTCCGCCAACAGTCCTACACCTCCACCATCACCATGTATGAAATCTTCAATGCGTCGCTTCCACCCGTACACACCCCTTCCACCGCGTCTTTGCCGCTCATACTCCAAGCCGACGCCTCCGCCACCACCGCCACCGCCTCCGCTCGCCCTCCTGGCGCCATGTACGGCACCGTGACGTCCTCCAACGCGTCCAGCGGCCGCGCGCAGCAGCTGTCGGCGCCTCCGCCGCCGCCCGCGGCCTCGCCGTTCCGCTACACGGTGCAGGACGGCGATACGCTGGCGCGCGTGGCGGCCAAGACGGGCACGACCGAGGCCGCGCTGCTGGCGCTCAACCCGCTGCTGGGCGCCAAGGCGCGACGAGTGAAGCTGTACGCGGGCCAGCAGCTCGTGGTGGACGACCCGCGGCGGGTGTCGCTGCCGCCGCCGCCCGACTGCATCGACAACGGGTGGGGGCAGATGCACCTCGTGCGGCCGGGCGAGTCGCTGCGAGACATTGCGGCGCAGTACAACACGACCGAGGAGCTGCTGCGCCAGGACAACCGCCGCTTCTTCCCCGCGGGCGAGCGCGGCTCGCTCGAGCCGGGGCAGATGCTGCACGTGCGCATCTTCAACTCGGGCGAGATGGAGCCCGACGCCGCGCCAGAGGAGGAGGATGCGAGCGCGCCGACGACCTACGCGAGCTCGTCCGCCACCTTTGCCAGGTACAAGACCCACGTCGTGACCCCCTCCGACACGTTCGCGTCGCTGTGCGCGCAGTACGAGATCAGCTACGCGGTGCTGCTGCAGCTCAACCGCGGTCGCTTCCCGGTTGGCAAGCGAGCCGACCTCAACCCTGGCGAGCCCCTCATCGTGCCAGACCTTGAGGCCTCACGGGAAGCTGAAAGCCGCCGCCACATTGCCGAGGTCAAGCTCACCAAGCAGATTCACGTGGTCGAGGCGGGCGAGACGCCGCATGGCATCGCCGAGCGGTACGGCATGACGTACGACGAGATCCGCGAGTACAATCGCGCGTACTTCCCCAAGGGCTACCGAGGCGAGATCCGCCCAGGACTCAAGCTTGTAGTCAAGCGACTCGAGACACAGGAGAGTGGACGTCGCGATGAACGCGAGCGTCGAGCAAGTGACAGCAGTGACAACGATGGTCTTCGGAGCGCGTACATGCCCATCGGCGGCGGAGTCACGGCCTCGATCGCGTGAGCTGCCCGCCTTTGCCGCAACAAAGTCTACTCCAACGGAGCTTCATGGGAATATATATTTGTAGTGCGTGAGTTGCGGTCCTACTCGCTCCACGCTAGCATTACTGAGCTCCACTTGGTCGATATTGTCCTCGATTACTTCTGTTCACTTGGGAGTTCACGCGAGCGGGAGCTCTGCGGAGAGAATGACAACGCGCGTTGGGTGTGCGTAGTATGTCGTGTTACTCGCATTGTGGGAGCACTAGATGCACTGGTCGTATCCAATTGGTCGAATTGGGAGGCAGTCACAACAGACTTGCGGGCATCGCTTGAATCATGCTCCGTCGCAACTGGCAAGTCGTCGGTGTTGTCCAACCGATCAAGTGGATCTTTATCAAGTGAGGTGTCGCTTGTAGGAGTTGAGGGTGAGTGCGACGCCAAGTCATTATCGTCACAATCGGACTCTGCCGGACCGTTCTCCATCGTCGGGCCTGACAGCAACACCACTTCTTCTGCGTCATCGTCTTCGGTTTCCCACAATCGCTGCTTTAGCTCTGTCCTTCGACGCCACCGTAGCTGTCTTGCTTGCTTCATCTGCCAGCGCTTCCATGAGCGCATCAGGAAGTACGCAATTGGTACCGCCATCAAAAGGAACGCGGCTGAGATCGTAGCAAAAGGAAGCAGCTGCTCGCGGCTGGTCTTCGAAGCACCTACGGGTGATCGAGGGCTGACTACCGGAGCAATATTCTTCGCGGCAGGAATCACGGAATCCTTTACGCTTCCACTGATGTGCTCCGTCGGCGCAAGAATACTTTCGGCGCTCTCAGCAATGTTGCTCACGACATCATGAACAGACTTTGCGGCACATTCTGCATCCTTGCAAATATGAGCCATCGTCTCGCTCTCCACGGCGGCGCGGGCAGATTGCAATTTCTCCTCGAGCGTCCGAGCTCCGTCTATCGTTTCGATACTGATCTTCAGCAACTCAGCAGCCACCTTGGCAGTTGCGCTCGCAATCTCAAGTTCCAGCTTCTCTTCATCCGCGATCCGGCGAAGTTCCTCTCCAATGGATTCCTCACTGCGTATCACCGACTCATCTTGTCCTCGCTCGAAATAATCCGAAGCTTCAGCAATATCCATTTGGTGAAGCTCTGCGCTGATTTGCACATCCTCTCCGTTCAGTTTCTCTGTTGTTACCTGCGCCTCCAAGCCACCTTCCAAAGCTGCGATTGAACCAACATCTCTCTCGGTAAACGTGTGTTGCTCCTTGATCTCTGCGAGCACTTGTTCCGACGTCATCGCATTGCCCGCGGTGGCTTGCAATTTATCGCTATCTCCGGCATGATTGCCTTCAGACAGCAGGGACAGCTCATCAATAGCAGCAGCAATATCAGCAGTGTCCACAATTTCCTCGATAATCTCTGCCACAGTTGCTAACTCGACATTGTCATCCAGAATGCTGTCGATGTCTTGAACTGGGCTGTCATCGCCACCAGCAGTGTTGGCCACATTTGCTGTCTGATCTACTTCGGATGGAATGGGTTCTTCTGTCTCGAAAGGATTGTGGATACCAGCAACATCGTCCGCTTCATACTCCCCATTACCACTGTCGAAATTCTTCAACGCAAGGGAGATCTTCTCGGTAAAGGAGTTGATGTGACGCTTTGCAGAGTCCTTGACTTCCTTGATGCTGTCAGAAATCATCGTCGCTCCTTCTGACAGAATGTCATCTGCAGCGTTCGTGTAGGCGACGCGGTTCTCTTTCATTTTCTCGAGTCCCTTTAGCAATCGTTCCTCCTGATCATTCAGCTTTTGCTTGATCGCATCCATTCGAGATTTTTCGGCTTCAAGAGGCTCAAGCAGACGGCTACGCACATCATCCGTCAAGTGCGCACCACGGTCCACATACGCAGCAACACGCTCATTGACGAATGTCTTGGCTGATGCTGACCAATGCAAGACTTTGGATTCGAGGACTTGGTATGAAGCGGCAATATCGCTAGCCGATGCGCGAACTTGAGCGTTGATGGTAGACGATGTCCTGGAGCAAATCGACTTTGCGTCCTGAGAGAGCTGCTTCGACAATCGCACCAGGTCACCACCTAATGATTTCGTAGACACCGCAACCCTGCTCAAAACTGGAGCGAGCGATGACCGCAGAATGGAACGCTTGATTGCGAGCCCCGACTCGACTGCATACGAGCTCAAATACACCACTGCAACTTCGCCCGCCTTTTTCAAAACCTTGATCCACGGAGAAGATGGATCAAGATACGCCATCACTGCGCTGGCTGCAAGCGCGACCAGAACTGCGACCCACGCTGTTGTCATAAACCACCCTCGTTGCTTCACGTTCATTGCAGGCGTCACATCAGCTTCCCGCTCGGAAGTTGCTGTCGCGCTGTGAGAACGAAGAACTGGAGTGAGTCGCTCCTGTGTGATCGACACCGATGCCTCATCCTCCGAGCTCTCGTGAGACTCAAGTCGCGGAGACTCGTCTTCATCATCGCGCTCCACCAGGGTCTCCACGCTGTGGCGCACGTGAACATCAACATGGATCTTCTCGATAGTCCGGCGCATCACTCCCGGGTCCGCGGTAGTTTCCACGGCCTCAACGTCGCTGTCCTGGGGCTCGAACGCGAACGGGTTCTCAAACGTCTCGGCGCCGTCCAGGTGGAAGTAGGACCCGCCCAGCCCGCTCCTCTCCGCCGCGTGCGCCTCCTCGAACCGCTCGTCCTCGTCCGAGCTCTCTCGCTGGTTGTCTCCCTCCTCCTCTCCTCCCTCCATCGACGACGAGCTCCGGCTGGGCGACGCCTGGTTCTCCATCTCTCCCGCGTCCTGCTGCTCGCCATTTCCCTCCCCCAGCTCCTTGCGGCGCTCCTCCAGCCGCTTGAGGCTCGGCTGCGCCATGTTCTCGCGCCGCCGCTGCAGCAAAACCCGCCGCCGGTCGTCGTCCACGCCGCCACTGCCACCGCCGCTCGAGATCTGGCGACGCTGCTGCTGCCACGCGAGTAGCCGCAGCCGCTGCGTGTCGCGCGGCGACGGCGGCGCCAACGGCTCGTCGCGCCCCGAGACGCGGCGCATTTGTTGCACTGCAACACTCGACGGGACGCGACGGGTTTCACATACAAAAAACAAGTCAAAAGCGGGCGCCTATATCGCCAATGCCCAGGATGTGCTTGCAGTGGTGATCATGGGATAGCTCTCGGTTTTCACGGAGGTATGGTGATTGGTGAAGTCGCCGAGGGCACCTCCATCCACCATGGCTCTGGACCCTTTGATTGAATCGATTGGTCTCACATTGTGCTCTTTTTCGTCCCTTTGCTTGTGTCAACTAGAAAAAAGGATGCGTAGCGCGGTTCAAGCGCGCTTGCCTCGACACTTGACTTACTGCGCGCGGTATGAGTTGAGTCGTGTGGGGATATTGACGACTTTTGAGCTCCCACGAAGATGAAGATGCGTATCTGGCGAGTATACTTTCTGGTCATTTCTTGCTTTCGTCCTGTGGTGCATGAACTTGGTGTTGGGAGTGTTCAACAACCCTCGTTGTGGTCTGCTACTTGTTGCTTTGCCACGGTCTCAAAAGTCTCAGACAACTCGATGAAGTTGGTGTAGCTGTAGGTGAGAGCTCGTTACGATTCACGCTGTTTTGGTCTTGAGTTCGTGTTTCCAGTTGAGACTTCCACCTGTGGTGAGCATCAACCACATAGCTCGCGCCTTGCACTGCCATCGCATCCTCTTCAAATCTCTGTTGCGCTCAGAGAGCTGGAATGAGCACTCCCACTGCGTAAGCACCTGCGTTGACGTTGGTGTTCCAGTTCGCATTACAGAATCCCTCAGCTCAACACAAATCGTCGATTCCATTCATGGTGGTGTGCCATGGTATCCCATCTGAGTGAAGTTTAGCATAGTGCTCGAAGCTCCATGGGTCTACGACACTGCGTCAGAGTGTTCGAGCTCGCATCCCTGCCGGCGTCGAGCTCCCGTCCTCATGCATGAACAGAGACTTCGCTACCCAAACCGCTGTTTCCTGTTTCCTGTACGGAGAGCGCAGCTGCCATTATGTCACACAGAAGATTGTCTTTGCTCCACGATGTCAGCAGTATCATTCGCCCTGACGTGGTCACCTCATGCAAAAGCTCATCCACTGGACCCACTTTGATGCAAGTAGGCTAACCGCCTTGCTCAACTTCTCTCGATGCTCGAACGCGAGGCTCGACCACCACCAGCGCCACCTCTGCAGTTCCGGTGGTGATGCACATCAATCGACTCTAAAATACCGCACAGCCCCAGTTGCGGCTCCAAACTGTCCACTAGCGTCGCGCCGATCGTCCGTGTGTGCGCTATTTCTGACCCTATCGCGTCCCTATCCAGCTGCTTCCTTGCAACAAACCTGCCTGACCAGTGCGCCTGACCTCGAGTCTCCGCCGGCTGTTCACCCGTTCGGTTTCCTGGCGAATTTCGGACGGCTCTGCGTCGCTGCATCTCCCATTCCTGGTCAAACCAGCCGTCTATTGAAGTGAAGCTCCATTCAGAAAGCTGGCTGGATCCATCCGCGTGTTGCTGCGACCGCCACGTCCTCGGCGTTTCTCCGCACGCCAAAAAGTCCAGGAACGTCCTCAGCCAACTTTGTCAGGAGCCACCACTCCACTCGTCTCCACCGAATGTCGGACGGATCGGACGCTAAAGCTCTAGTCAGTCGTCGGAAGGGAGCCGCCAAAGGCAGGAAGGAGCGAGGATGGGGACCGTATAAGTCGGTGCTCAGGGAGCGGTCCGTCGATTTCAACCTCACGCTCGACGTGCACAACCTGCGGCAGGAGATCCGCGAGCTCACGACGCTGAGGGAGCTGCTGCTCGCCAAGGAGCTCAACCAGCGGCATCTCCGGGACGGGTCGCTGCTCCAGACCGTGCGCGAGTTCTATCGACTCTTTCATCACGGGTACCAGCTGCGGTCGTTCTCGTCGAGTCGTTTAGTGCAGCACCACCGAGAGCGATGGCCGCCGATCGTCGACGCTACCGAGCAACGAGCGTTCATTGAGAGTGTCATGCACCCCGCAGTGGACATTGGCAGCGGGTTCGCTGGCACAGAGCACTTCATCGAGCAAATGGAGATCTACTCGACCTGCTTCCGCAACATGAGGGTGGCGCTGCGCGAATACGAGATCGTTCAAACGGATACCAGCGTCATCATCTCAACGCGCGCGTCCTTCACTTTCTGGATCGCGCGCGCGACGGTGGAGGTCGTGTTCCCGCACATTATCGGCCACGAGCACCTTATTTCGCAGCTCGTCGACCGGTATGTGGAGTCCGACGCGCGCATCACGTTTTGGTTCGAGGAAGGAACCGACGTTCACAACCGCCACCAAGATCGGTGTGTGCGGTACAACTTGGACGCCGCCTTGGTTTCGGTGTTTTCTCAGCTGCTTCGAGACCCACGTGATGTGTCGTTGCTTGTCGGACGAGCGCTCATTACGCCAAACAGTTTGTTGGGTGTCGAAAATGTCGGTGACGAAACGGATGGCTCCAGAGTGGGGTTGCTGTAAGAGGAAGGAATGAAGAGTTATCTGATGATGTTGAAGCTGATTCTCTGGTGGCGAGGCAGTCTCGTCCATTTTGTCTTCATGGTTTGCTGTCTCGGATGGGTTGAGAACCGAACCTGAAGCTCCTCCTTCACATTCGGATCGCTCGTGATCGAATCTTTGGCTATATATGGGCGTCGATGAAGAGGTGTGCATCGATGAAGAGGTCTCTGATGAAATGACTCCCATCAGTTCAAAAGCTCACGTGGATCTCCCCCATCACGAAGCAAACGGCACGCATCAAGAAGCACTCTTACGGCTGGTTGCGTATCTTTACGGGTCCCACGCCACGGTAGCTTGATGGCTACAACCGCGGTGCCGAGGAGCAAGCGCCGCTGGTGCTGCGTCAGATCTCCTTCGTCAAATGTTGGCTATTTGATCAGCACCGCCTCGATGCGGACACTCGGCACAAATCTAATCTAGCCGAGAGACGGTCCGCTGTGTGTGAGATAACCGTGTCGAATGTCCTCATCCCTGAGGTCGCTGGCACTTCAACCAACCCAATCTACCCGGTGAGCGAAACACTCATCAGAGGATCGCGACTGTGTTTGCCTGGAAGCTTCCGCTCTGTCCGTCCCCTTATGGACATTGTAGGTATTCATGATTAGCACGGAGCCACGGCTGGTGACAATCGATTCACCGAAGCCATCATACCAGAATGCCAAACATTTTCAGATCCTTCAAGAGTCATAGGGGTTGCCATCTTTTCTCGACTGTTATCGAGGCTAAGTCCCTTTTCAACACAAGTGTTCGGGTCCGATTCGCTAGTGATGAGCCAGTGGTGACTCCTGTCGAAGACGTCAGCTACAGACTAAAGCTCCCTCCAGCAGTCACAGCAGGATCGTTCAAGATACTCTAGAGTACAAGTCACCTGGGGATGCCTGGAAGGAAGAGAAAAGGAATCGTGTTGAACAAAGTCATGCAAAACACAAGCAAACAACCACCGAGCTACCTTCCTACTGCTGCTGCTCCGATTGCCTACGTGATACTGTTACCTTGCTTCACGGACGGACGCCAAACTGCTCGAGAAGCTTCTCCGACAGCTCCCACAGCTCCTTCGCCAGCTTGGGGTCCTTCGCTTGCTCCGACGTGTGGTACGGCTCATCCACACGGATGTACATGCCGCTTGTCCATCCGCGAGAGGTCCAGTCGCGCTCAGCACAGATCGTAGCCATGAACGCTCCCGAATACGCGGCGGTGCTCACACGAATCCCGCGCTCGGCGCAGAACGCTTTGATCGCGTCCAAGTCGAAGTTCGTCTTGTCATGGTGACGTCCTAGTCCCGTGTCGGGCGTATAACCTGGCGTGTAGGCGATGACCTCGATCCCCGTGGGGTTTCGACGTAGTAGCTCGTTCGTGAAGAGCAGGTTGAGCAGCTTGCTGGCAGAGTATGTCTCTCCTCCATTGTACGGCTCAAGACCGCGTGCAAGCTGCTCGAGAGTGAACTCTTTTGGTGGTGCGATAGGAGTGTTCTCGGCGGGGTCGTGGGTCTCCGACGATACGATGACGATGCGCTTGGTGATATCGAGTAGTGACGTGACGAGCTGGAAGTGACCGAGGTGGTTGACGCCGAACGTCATCTCGACTCCATCCGTCGTGAGTGCCTTTGTTGGGAGCTCGACGCCAGCGTTGCAGAGGATTGTGAGGTTCAACAAAGGTGGTGAGCGTGTCTTGATTGACTCACAGAACTTGTTCACGCTCTCTGAGCTCGATAGATCCACCAGCGCGGTCTCGACGATGCTGCCAATCTACTTGAAATCGTACTTTCGTATCACCCATTTCCGTGGTGATTTTCGGAGTGCTCCACAAAAACTCTCACTCGGTCAATCAGCTCCCCTGCATTGCTCAAATATCCCAGATCTTCAGTTGTTGCGTCTCTAGTGATCTTTTCACAGGTACCTTCTTCTCTCAATATCTTTTTGAGCGCCTGAGTGTAATAAAGTGGCTCCAATAAAGGCAAAACAGCTGAACCAGGCTCTTTTCCATGGTGCCAGAAAGTGCTGGTGCAGCAGAAGATAACAGAGCCGCTTTGATGTAGTTTCTGTCTTGCATTCTACCGACACCCCCATAGTTATCTCGAGATTTTTTACAAATTGTTGATCTGGTCAGCAGAGGTAAAACAAGAATCCATGCTGAATGAAGTCGAACAAAACACAAACTCGTCCACACAAAGTATCTCCATCATGAACTAACGTGAAGTCCTTGATAATCTTCTCCGACAACAGCCACAGGCATTCAAGCATCGATTTGGGGGCGTTTGGAATGATCTTGTTTGAAGGTATTTGGGTTGAAGCCGACATATTCAAAGTTAAATCGCGCACCTGGAGATCCAGAAACAGATAGCAGTTTGAAGCACTTGATTCACTGTAACCACACACCCACACACCGAGGAGCCATGAAGACTATTGAAGTACCTGGGGGGAGAGGGGAACCAACTGCAAACATGCAGTGTAACTTGCTCCCAATGCATCACCGCATCGCTCAAAGGTTACTTGATTGGCGGTTGTGCGTCACAATCCCAACAGGCGCTTGTGCCTCTAGGATTCAAGCTGTTTCATCTGCTAGCAGCGTGGCCAAATCATTAAACGAGGTTGGCAGTTTTCTTGCACCCATCGCATTTGGCTATTGCAGCAGAAAGTCCACTTTCCGACCCTTGGATATGGGTCACATACGTTAAAACCTTGCGAGGCATTAACGACGGAGAATGAAAGCGAATTGATGGATAAAGTTTGAGATTGAACACCAGCGTTCTTTTGAGCTGCTCAAGCCTCAGCCTTTGAGCCTCAACAATCTACCGTTATTGTCGACAGTCCTTCGCATGAAGCACGTTGAACGGTTGCAGTGCTCCAACAACGCCAACTGACCAGCCACATTTTGCAAAACCTTGGATTGCTCGGTGGATTTTGTTTTACTCTCGCACCTCATTCTTCATTTTCCGCGATGGCATCCGAGGCGATTCTTGAAGGGGTATCTGTGGTAGCTAAGGCTATCAGTTCTACTTCGCCACCACTTGACTTGGCGCTCACCATATTAAGCAAACTGAATCAGACGTACACAGATCTCAAGGACCATGACACCAAATGCACAGCTCTGGAAAGTCGCTTGAATGTGTTTGCCCAAGCACTTCGCACGGTACTTGAAGCACCTGGTGCTCAAAAGTTGCAGATGCCCCTCATCTCGTTGATCAAGAAGTTCGAGGAAGCAGTGAACGCTTATAGAGAACACGGAATTCAAACTCGATGGGCATATATGGGCAAGTTCGATGAGAGCATCAGCAACTACAACGCAGAGCTGGATAAAATCATCATGAAGGCAAAGTCTACGCTGAATCCTAATGTATATAATAAGATCAAGAAATACTGTGCCGAATTTGAGAAAGGGTTTGCTGAGCCCGAAGAGGTGACGGAAGAAATTGAAGTGCCAGAGGAAATCAAACAACATTTTGACGAAATGAAGATCAAGAAAGATACTTCAAGTATCGCTCGCTTCGTGATGGTTCTCAAGCGCAACTACCCATCAAATCAAAATAATCAAGAGCTCGCACAGCAACCCATCAATACAGTCATTCAAAAAATTATCGACTTTGCCGAGAAGGAGTATC
Organism: Phytopythium helicoides; assembly: GCA_024867545.1. Lineage (NCBI taxonomy): Eukaryota > Oomycota > Peronosporomycetes > Pythiales > Pythiaceae > Phytopythium > Phytopythium helicoides. The sequence goes on along the minus strand of JANFNE010000002.1, from coordinate 308,976 downwards.
TCGAAAACACGGACGTGGAGACTCCACCAACGTGGATGATTACTGAAGACGAAGTAATATTTGGAGAACAAATCGACTCTCGAGGTGCAACTCGTATCTATATTGGAGAGTGGGGAGGTGTCCAAGTAGCTATCAAAAAGTTCAGTGTCCCTTACAATGAAGTCCCCGTTTTCGACGAGCACTTGCAGATCTGGCGCACTCTTCTCCACCCGAATGTGGCTCAACTCTACGGAGCAGGGTCTGACAGTTGCGGTGTCCCATTCTTCGTATACGAATACGCCAGTAATCGGAGTCTGAGCATGTGCTGGGAGTCGTTGTCGCTGAAGAAAACGTGGAAGATGCTGTATCAAGCAGCATTAGGACTCACTTATCTGCACAGGAACCATATTGTTCATGGTAATTTGAGCTGCTCCAAGCTTTTGGTCACTGAGAAAGGCAACGTCAAACTGTTTGGATTTGGGGCGTCATACTTGAGCAACAATAACCAAAGAAACGCAAAGAGGTCGAAGATACACAGAGATTTTGCTGCACCTGAGTGCATAGGACTCGGTTCAGATGGTGAAGAGCAGAAGCCTCGATTCGCATCTGATGTGTACTCGCTTGGTATCACGATTATGGAAGCCGTAGGCAAGCAGAACCCGTTCAAGGGTTACCACGAAGACGATGCAATGGAAGATATGAAGCTGAACGACAAGTTACCCAGACCTCGGGGCATGGACGAAGACGCGTGGACGTTGGTCAAGCAAATCTGCGTCTGCGACCCAAGTCGGCGTGTGACTCTCTCCTACGTGACGGAGCAACTCAAGCGTTATGCGCATGCGCAGTGAGTGTGCACACGCAAAGTTGAGCAGACTAGCTTCTTTGATTTTTCATTTTTTTTCTTTTCTCCCTTTCGATCAGTGCTAGCACTGCTCATGCATCAACACGAACTTTTCTTTTAGGCACGTTCTGCAGCAATTTTTCATGTAGAGGGACTTACCTAACAGTGAAGATACATAGCTTCAAAACTTTTAGTTACTAACTCCCTGAAGATACTGGGAAGCAACTTTTTTTTGCCTTGCATCGATTTGCTGTTTGTATCCTTGGTAAGCGCGGAGCCACGGCTTGTGGCAAGTTTTCGCGATCGATTCACCGACGCCGTCATACCAGAATGCCAAACATTTTTAGATCCTTCAAGAGTCATAGGGGTTGCCATCTTTTCTCGACTGTTATCGAGTCTAAGTCCCTTTTCAACTGTCACATGTGTTCGTGTCCGATTGGCTAGTGATGAGCCAGTGGTGACTCCTGTCGAAGACGTCAGCTACAGACTAAAGCTCCCTCCAGCAGTCACAGCAGGATCGTTCAAGATACTCTAGAGTACAAGTCACCTGGGGATGCCTGGAAGGAAGAGAAAAGGAATCGTGTTGAACAAAGTCATGCAAAACACAAGCAAACAACCACCGAGCTACCTTCCTACTGCTGCTGCTCCGATTGCCTACGTGATACTGTTACCTTGCTTCACGGACGGACGCCAAACTGCTCGAGAAGCTTCTCCGACAGCTCCCACAGCTCCTTCGCCAGCTTGGGGTCCTTCGCTTGCTCCGACGTGTGGTACGGCTCATCCACACGGATGTACATGCCGCTTGTCCATCCGCGAGAGGTCCAGTCGCGCTCAGCACAGATCGTAGCCATGAACGCTCCCGAATACGCGGCGGTGCTCACACGAATCCCGCGCTCGGCGCAGAACGCTTTGATCGCGTCCAAGTCGAAGTTCGTCTTGTCATGGTGACGTCCTAGTCCCGTGTCGGGCGTATAACCTGGCGTGTAGGCGATGACCTCGATCCCCGTGGGGTTTCGACGTAGTAGCTCGTTCGTGAAGAGCAGGTTGAGCAGCTTGCTGGCAGAGTATGTCTCTCCTCCATTGTACGGCTCAAGACCGCGTGCAAGCTGCTCGAGAGTGAACTCTTTTGGTGGTGCGATAGGAGTGTTCTCGGCGGGGTCGTGGGTCTCCGACGATACGATGACGATGCGCTTGGTGATATCGAGTAGTGACGTGACGAGCTGGAAGTGACCGAGGTGGTTGACGCCGAACGTCATCTCGACTCCATCCGTCGTGAGTGCCTTTGTTGGGAGCTCGACGCCAGCGTTGCAGAGGATTGTGAGGTTCAACAAAGGTGGTGAGCGTGTCTTGATTGACTCACAGAACTTGTTCACGCTCTCTGAGCTCGATAGATCCACCAGCGCGGTCTCGACGATGCTGCCAATCTACTTGAAATCGTACTTTCGTATCACCCATTTCCGTGGTGATTTTCGGAGTGCTCCACAAAAACTCTCACTCGGTCAATCAGCTCCCCTGCATTGCTCAAATATCCCAGATCTTCAGTTGTTGCGTCTCTAGTGATCTTTTCACAGGTACCTTCTTCTCTCAATATCTTTTTGAGCGCCTGAGTGTAATAAAGTGGCTCCAATAAAGGCAAAACAGCTGAACCAGGCTCTTTTCCATGGTGCCAGAAAGTGCTGGTGCAGCAGAAGATAACAGAGCCGCTTTGATGTAGTTTCTGTCTTGCATTCTACCGACACCCCCATAGTTATCTCGAGATTTTTTACAAATTGTTGATCTGGTCAGCAGAGGTAAAACAAGAATCCATGCTGAATGAAGTCGAACAAAACACAAACTCGTCCACACAAAGTATCTCCATCATGAACTAACGTGAAGTCCTTGATAATCTTCTCCGACAACAGCCACAGGCATTCAAGCATCGATTTGGGGGCGTTTGGAATGATCTTGTTTGAAGGTATTTGGGTTGAAGCCGACATATTCAAAGTTAAATCGCGCACCTGGAGATCCAGAAACAGATAGCAGTTTGAAGCACTTGATTCACTGTAACCACACACCCACACACCGAGGAGCCATGAAGACTATTGAAGTACCTGGGGGGAGAGGGGAACCAACTGCAAACATGCAGTGTAACTTGCTCCCAATGCATCACCGCATCGCTCAAAGGTTACTTGATTGGCGGTTGTGCGTCACAATCCCAACAGGCGCTTGTGCCTCTAGGATTCAAGCTGTTTCATCTGCTAGCAGCGTGGCCAAATCATTAAACGAGGTTGGCAGTTTTCTTGCACCCATCGCATTTGGCTATTGCAGCAGAAAGTCCATTTTCCGACCCTTGGATATGGGTCACATACGTTAAAACCTTGCGAGGCATTAACGACGGAGAATGAAAGCGAATTGATGGATAAAGTTTGAGATTGAACACCAGCGTTCTTTTGAGCTGCTCAAGCCTCAGCCTTTGAGCCTCAACAATCTACCGTTATTGTCGACAGTCCTTCGCATGAAGCACGTTGAACGGTTGCAGTGCTCCAACAACGCCAACTGACCAGCCACATTTTGCAAAACCTTGGATTGCTCGGTGGATTTTGTTTTACTCTCGCACCTCATTCTTCATTTTCCGCGATGGCATCCGAGGCGATTCTTGAAGGGGTATCTGTGGTAGCTAAGGCTATCAGTTCTACTTCGCCACCACTTGACTTGGCGCTCACCATATTAAGCAAACTGAATCAGACGTACACAGATCTCAAGGACCATGACACCAAATGCACAGCTCTGGAAAGTCGCTTGAATGTGTTTGCCCAAGCACTTCGCACGGTACTTGAAGCACCTGGTGCTCAAAAGTTGCAGATGCCCCTCATCTCGTTGATCAAGAAGTTCGAGGAAGCAGTGAACGCTTACAGAGAACACGGAATTCAAACTCGATGGGCATATATGGGCAAGTTCGATGAGAGCATCAGCAACTACAACGCAGAGCTGGATAAAATCATCATGAAGGCAAAGTCTACGCTGAATCCTAATGTATATAATAAGATCAAGAAATACTGTGCCGAATTTGAGAAAGGGTCTGCTGAGCCCGAAGAGGTGACGGAAGAAATTGAAGTGCCAGAGGAAATCAAACAACATTTTGACGAAATGAAGATCAAGAAAGATACTTCAAGTATCGCTCGCTTCGTGATGGTTCTCAAGCGCAACTACCCATCAAATCAAAATAATCAAGAGCTCGCACAGCAACCCATCAATACAGTCATTCAAAAAATTATCGACTTTGCCGAGAAGGAGTATCTCGAAAACACGGACGTGGAGACTCCACCAACGTGGATGATTACTGAAGACGAAGTAATATTTGGAGAACAAATCGACTCTCGAGGTGCAACTCGTATCTATATTGGAGAGTGGGGAGGTGTCCAAGTAGCTATCAAAAAGTTCAGTGTCCCTTACAATGAAGTCCCCGTTTTCGACGAGCACTTGCAGATCTGGCGCACTCTTCTCCACCCGAATGTGGCTCAACTCTACGGAGCAGGGTCTGACAGTTGCGGTGTCCCATTCTTCGTATACGAATACGCCAGTAATCGGAGTCTGAGCATGTGCTGGGAGTCGTTGTCGCTGAAGAAAACGTGGAAGATGCTGTATCAAGCAGCATTAGGACTCACTTATCTGCACAGGAACCATATTGTTCATGGTAATTTGAGCTGCTCCAAGCTTTTGGTCACTGAGAAAGGCAACGTCAAACTGTTTGGATTTGGGGCGTCATACTTGAGCAACAATAACCAAAGAAACGCAAAGAGGTCGAAGATACACAGAGATTTTGCTGCACCTGAGTGCATAGGACTCGGTTCAGATGGTGAAGAGCAGAAGCCTCGATTCGCATCTGATGTGTACTCGCTTGGTATCACGATTATGGAAGCCGTAGGCAAGCAGAACCCGTTCAAGGGTTACCACGAAGACGATGCAATGGAAGATATGAAGCTGAACGACAAGTTACCCAGACCTCGGGGCATGGACGAAGACGCGTGGACGTTGGTCAAGCAAATCTGCGTCTGCGACCCAAGTCGGCGTGTGACTCTCTCCTACGTGACGGAGCAACTCAAGCGTTATGCGCATGCGCAGTGAGTGTGCACACGCAAAGTTGAGCAGACTAGCTTCTTTGATTTTTCATTTTTTTTCTTTTCTCCCTTTCGATCAGTGCTAGCACTGCTCATGCATCAACACGAACTTTTCTTTTAGGCACGTTCTGCAGCAATTTTTCATGTAGAGGGACTTACCTAACAGTGAAGATACATAGCTTCAAAACTTTTAGTTACTAACTCCCTGAAGATACTGGGAAGCAACTTTTTTTTGCCTTGCATCGATTTGCTGTTTGTATCCTTGGTAAGCGCGGAGCCACGGCTTGTGGCAAGTTTTCGCGATCGATTCACCGACGCCGTCATACCAGAATGCCAAACATTTTTAGATCCTTCAAGAGTCATAGGGGTTGCCATCTTTTCTCGACTGTTATCGAGTCTAAGTCCCTTTTCAACTGTCACATGTGTTCGTGTCCGATTGGCTAGTGATGAGCCAGTGGTGACTCCTGTCGAAGACGTCAGCTACAGACTAAAGCTCCCTCCAGCAGTCACAGCAGGATCGTTCAAGATACTCTAGAGTACAAGTCACCTGGGGATGCCTGGAAGGAAGAGAAAAGGAATCGTGTTGAACAAAGTCATGCAAAACACAAGCAAACAACCACCGAGCTACCTTCCTACTGCTGCTGCTCCGATTGCCTACGTGATACTGCTACCTTGCTTCACGGACGGACGCCAAACTGCTCGAGAAGCTTCTCCGACAGCTCCCACAGCTCCTTCGCCAGCTTGGGGTCCTTCGCTTGCTCCGACGTGTGGTACGGCTCATCCACACGGATGTACATGCCGCTTGTCCATCCGCGAGAGGTCCAGTCGCGCTCAGCACAGATCGTAGCCATGAACGCTCCCGAATACGCGGCGGTGCTCACACGAATCCCGCGCTCGGCGCAGAACGCTTTGATCGCGTCCAAGTCGAAGTTCGTCTTGTCATGGTGACGTCCTAGTCCCGTGTCGGGCGTATAACCTGGCGTGTAGGCGATGACCTCGATCCCCGTGGGGTTTCGACGTAGTAGCTCGTTCGTGAAGAGCAGGTTGAGCAGCTTGCTGGCAGAGTATGTCTCTCCTCCATTGTACGGCTCAAGACCGCGTGCAAGCTGCTCGAGAGTGAACTCTTTTGGTGGTGCGATAGGAGTGTTCTCGGCGGGGTCGTGAGTCTCCGACGATACGATGACGATGCGCTTGGTGATATCGAGTAGTGACGTGACGAGCTGGAAGTGACCGAGGTGGTTGACGCCGAACGTCATCTCGACTCCATCCGTCGTGAGTGCCTTTGTTGGGAGCTCGACGCCAGCGTTGCAGAGGATTGTGAGGTTCAACAAAGGTGGTGAGCGTGTCTTGATTGACTCACAGAACTTGTTCACGCTCTCTGAGCTCGATAGATCCACCAGCGCGGTCTCGACGATACTGCCAACCTCTTTGGTAGTATCACGCACGCGCTTTGCAGCGTCCTCGAGACGCTCGTGGCTGCGTCCAGTCATGATGACATGAGCGTCATCAAGTTTGGCCAAGTCAAAGCTGGCCTTGAAACCGATACCGGCATTGGCACCGGTGACGATGAAGACGCGCTTGGACTGGGTAGTAGAAGCCATGCTTGTCGTGGTTGTTAGCTTTGCTGGTTGGTGTGGTGATTGGAGCTTGAGTGCTTGAAAGGAAATCAAGGAATGAGAGCTTTGAGACCGATCGTTGGGCGACTGGAAAAGGTTTTTGCGTTGTCAGTGTTGCGTGTGGGGCAGGGCGTGATCACATGCTTGTTGAAGTGCGTCCGCCCATCTCGCGCCAGTCAGTTCAGTTTATCGTCCAATCAAATAGGTTAAAATCATTTTCATCCAATGTGCATGGATTATTTCGTGCGTCAACAGGATTATGCTCCTTTTTTGACGAATCAGAGGTCGACAAAAATCAGCAGCACTCTTGCAGCGAATGCGTGTCGCTTCAACTTGCGCTTCCGTTCTGCTGCATCATGCATTCGTCACCAGGCCGACGATTGGCATGCAGATTTCTGAAGCTCAAGCTGCTCCAGTCTGACTTGCTCAGCCACACAACAATCATGCTTGATGAATCTCCCAAATCCACATCCATAGGTTACAGAGCTAGAGCCTTCATGTGTACTACAAGGCGTAGAGTCCTCACACGGCTCGCTCACTTCTTGATGAACGGCTCATGGAACGTTTCGAGGAGCTGGCGCACCTTTTTGGCCCCAACACCAGGACACAGCGAGAGCTCTTCCATGGACGCATTCATCGCCCCCTTGACGGTGCCAAAGGTCGAGAGCAGCGTGACGACGTCCGTCTTGTTGACGGAGCGGATAGACGTGAGCACGTCGTTGGCCTTGGGCAAAAACTCAGACTCGACTTTCTCCTTGATGAGCGACGCCGACTTGTTCTCGTACGACTTGAGCGTCTCAATGTATCTGGCGGCCTCAAGCCAGCTCCAGGACAGGATGAGCGTGAACTGGGTCAGCAGCGTCACGCGGTTAATCTCGCGCAGCGCGACCTCGTTGTCGTCCACGTCTACGAAGCAGAGCACGACGCGCGTGCGGTAGGGCGTGGCGTCCTCCTTGACCACTCGTCGCAGCCTCTCTTCCAAGTACCCGCTGTGCAGCAAGTGATACCGCACGCTGAGAAACAGCACGCAGCAGCAGCTCGCGGGCTCGCCCATGACGTAGTCCGGAATGAGCCCGTCGCGGAACTCGAGGCTCACGTTCTTGACCGCTTTGAGCAGCGGGTTGCCCGTCTGGCAGCGGTTCACCAGCACCAGCGTGGCCGCGTCCTTGACCTGCTGCGCCGCCGACGGCCCGAAGCTCATGGGCTGCGACGGCGGCGCGACCTCCGGCGGGTTGGTGAACGACTCGGTCTCTCGGATCTGCGCGAACGCCTCGTTGAAGCTCTGCACTTCGCTCACGCGCGTCAAGTAGCGCGCGGCGCCCGTCGACGCGTCCAGATCGCCGCCGTCGCCAGCCAGGAAACCCGTCAGAGCCGACTCGTCGCCCCCCGCGGCCGTCGGCAGCGCCCGCGAGTCGTAGAAGCTGCGGGCAGCGCCGCCATCACCTCCGCCGCCTTCCGCCATCAGCAAACGCAAGAAGTTGCCATTGATAAGTGCGTTATCGGCGTCCTAAGTGCGCTTTAAGTGCGCTTTTAATTACATATACCATATCAATACTATATATAAACAACATATATAGTACATAACGATGTACAATCTACGCTTCTAGCCACCTGGTTTCCTTTTCCTCGCGCCTTTCTGGTCCAACGCGCCAACTGCCGGATGCGAGTTTGAAGTCGCCTCATTCGCGCACTTGCCCGCCGACCAACGAGCCGCCCGCAGCAAATGGAGACGCGCATGGCGCTGTCGGTGGCGACGAGCGCGGCGGCGACTGGCGGCGGGGCGGGCGCGGCGTCGCCGCCGCAGGTGACGTCGCCCCGCAACGAGTTCTACGTGTCGCAGCGCGCCGCCGACTACGAGCCGAGCCGCGTGGACTCGCTGTCGCTCGAGGAGCAGGAGATCCTCGCGAGTATCCAGGAGCTGCAGCTCCAGCTCATGCAGGTGCAGGCGCTGTGGTGTGGAGCGGTGGCGCGTGGAGAGGATTGACCAGGTGGAGTGTGTGGTGTCGGCGACTGGCAGCTGCGAGCGGCCGAGGAGGAAGACAGCAGCGATGAGGAGGCCCCGACGGCGTCCGAGGCCGGTGGCAGCACTAGCCAGCTCATTGTCGTGTCCAACACGCTGCCGATCCTGCTGGAGCGCCTGCCGCAGACGGGGAGGTGGAAGGCTACCAAGACCACGGCGGGGCTGGACAAGCTCATGTGTCTGACAGGCGTACGCAGCGACCTCAACTTCCTGTGGGTAGGGTGGGTCGGCCAACATATACCCAAGCACGAGCACGAGTCGGTGCGCCGCCTGCTGCTGCAGCACAACTGCCTCCCGGTGTTCATTTCGTCGGACGTGGCGACGCGCCACAACACGTTCTCCTCGGACGTCCTCTGGCCGCTTTTCCACTACGTGTCTGAGGCGGTCGCGCTAACTTTTACAGCTGGATCTAATGCAGGAGGATATCATCCTTCGAAACGCTTCAACAAGCAGGATTGGCGCGCATACGAGTCGGCGAACGAGAGCTTTGCCGATGCGATCGCAGAAATCTACAACGAAGGTGACTCGGTCTGGATTCACGACTACCACTTGATGCTGCTTCCATCACTTCTTCGCCAGCGCATCCCGCTCTGCCACATTGGTTGGTTCCTGCATACTCCGTTCCCCACGTACGATGTCTACTCGCGCCTACCCGTGCGATCGCAACTGCTCTCCGGCGTTCTTCAGGCAGACCTTGCTGGATTCCAGACGTTCGATTACGAGCGCCATTTCCTTTCAACATGTCAACGGCTGCTTGGCGTCGAGTGCTCTCACAAGGGTATTCGCAGCTCTCCGTCAGATAACCGCGACCACTTTACCTCGATAGGAGTTTTTCCGATTGGAATTAGCGTCGAGCCATTCGCGAAAGGTGCGTCAAGCACTCAAACTTTGCTGCGCGTGAACGAGTTACAGTCAAAATTTGGATCGAAGAAGATCATTCTGGGCATTGACCGCCTCGACAATATCAAGGGCATTCCGCACAAGCTGATGGCGATGGAAGTGCTGCTGGATCGCTTTCCAGAGTGGCAGCACAATGTTGTGCTCATTCAGATTGGTATTTCTTCGCGGACATCGAGCACTTCTACGACTGCGGGTGTGGCGAATAGTGCTGGAAATAATCCTTCAGGTGCCGGTGGTGTGGAGACGCATCGTGGATCGCTTGAGGCCAAGTACAGCTCAAGTCCTGATAGTGGGTCTTTTTCTGGAGGGGTGTCCAGTCCACCACGCCCGAAAGCTGTATCTTCGGGATCTGACGCTGTCACAGGAAATTTGGCGAGTGCTGCTGCTGCTAGTAGTGGCGCTCGAGCTGCCACCCCTTCTGTTGGCGGTGCTGGTACTTCATCTAGTGGTTCACAACCCGCAAGTGAGAACCACACGCTGCATCCTCTTGAAATGAGCTCGGACAGTTATCGTAACCTGCTGGCGCATGTCAACCAGTTGGTAGGACGCATTAACGGACAATTCGGCACTCTAGACTACGCACCAATTCACTTCATTCACCAAGAAACGACGTCTCATGAAGAGCTGTGTGCGTTATACGATCTCGCTGACGTGTGCTTGGTGACTTCGACTCGTGACGGTATGAATCTCGTTTCTCATGAGTTTGTCGTATGCCAGCAGCATTTCATGCGGAAGAAAGAAGAGCGTCTGAAGGCCAGCCGAGCTGCCAAAGCCCATAATCCACCTACGCCGGTTCCGGTGGTGGTAGACTCACCCATCGAGATGTCAGGGGACTTCTCAGCTGGAAAGAATATTTTGCTCTCGCCAACTGCATCTACTTCTTCGTCGTATGGAGTGCTATCTCCCACGAAGATCCTGACCGAATGGGAAGGTGAAGAAGGCGGACCAGGTGTGCTGATCTTGAGTGAGTTCGCGGGTTCTGCCCAGTCGCTAAGTGGGGCGATGGTTATCAATCCATGGAATACGGAGGACCTTGCAGTCTGCATTCACCAGGCGCTGAGTATGTGCCGTACAGAACGTGAGCTCCGTCAGCAAAAGCTTTATCGCTATGTCTCCACCAATACCGCAACGGCGTGGAGCATGCAGTTCCTGAGTGAGTTGGGCGATGCAGTCGCCAAAAATCGTCAGAAGACCGGACAGTTGCCCAAGCTCGATCGCAAGGATGTAGTTGCAGCCTACCGCAAGTCAAAGAACCGCGTGATTATTCTAGACTACGACCGTACGCTGACATCTCAGCATTCACTGCTGCCGTTGGCCGCCGTCGGACCAAACTTCAAAACACTGTTGGACACACTAAGCAGCGATGAACGCAACACTGTGTTCATACTCAGTGGTCGCGAACGCAAATTCCTCGAGACTTGGCTGAATGGGGTGCGCGTTGGTGTAGCTGCAGAAGATGGCTACTTTTACCGAATGAACTTGCAGAATCCTCACGAGTTGTGGAAGACAATGAGCAAATTCCACTTTGATGTTGCGACGGCGCGTGTTGGATCAAGCAATACAAACATCGGACCGGGACTAGATGGCTCGTACTATTCTATTCACAATGAAGGGCATCAGAATCGCCGCCCTGCAAGCGTGAGTAGCCAGCCAAGTTACTCGTCACATGGTGGATATACAGCGACTCTCCGAAGTGGTGGTGGTGGTGGTGGAAGCAGTATTGTCGGCAGTGATAGCTCCTTTGATGGCGATGATTCGACGTGGAAAGATCTCGTCCTACCACTTATGCTTATGTTCACTGATCGCACCCCTGGCAGCTTCATCGAGGATAAGGAGAGTTCTTTGACCTGGCACTACGACGACGCGGATCCAGAATTTGGCGAGTGGCAAGCCAAGGACATGCAGATCATCCTCGAGCGCCAGCTGATCGGTACAGCGTTGGACGTATACAAAGGCCATCAGTCGGTTAGCGTCGAACACGAAGGATGCACCAAGACGCGAGTGATCGAGGGAATCTTGAAGCACTTGTCGCTTCCGCATCAAGTAGCCAAGAAGAAAAACTGCGAGGTCGACTTTATAATGTGTGTCTGTGACGACGTCACAGATGACCAGATGTTCCAGACGTTGAACACTCTTGTCGAAGAATCGAAAGAGCGTCACGAAGAGCAGCGCAAACGTGTTGAGCTAGAGAAACGGACTGCATCTAATTCTTCTCGTCCTCGAAGGTATTCGGTCGGCAGTGCTCCGAGTAGTACGACCATGAGATTGTCAAACCCCACGCGTCTGCCTGGGGTGAACGGCGCGGATCTTGGTAAGAAGACTGTGGTCACTGGAAGAGCCCGGAGTGGTAGCGGGGGCAAGGAACTTGTGCTTCGACAGCGCCGACGCTCTCGATCTCCTGTCAAGATACGTGGCCAGCCACCTAGCTCTTACAAGCGCTCGAGTGCAGCATCGCCTCGTGGGGTGCAGATGGACGAAGATACCTCTGATGATGACGAAGATGACCTGGATGGCAGCTCGGATGGGGTTCATGAGGATAACAAGGTGGCGTTTAGTCGGCTCCAGAATGTGCCTGTCCGACTCGCAGAAAATGTGGCACTGTACACGGTCGTTGTGGGCACCGATGTGCAGCACAGTGGAGCGTGGTCGTTCGCGGTCGATTCTATTGGAGACGTGCGCAAGGTGCTCAAGGATTTTATTGAAGAGAGTCACTGGGGCAGTGCCTCCATGTTTGATCTAGCGCCTCAGCAGCCTCCGCATAGCGAGGGCTCCGCCATCGGGGATGCAAAGTCGGAACTGCAAGAGTCCTCAACCATGGAGAGTCTCTCGTTGCCTTCGAATGCATCGCTGGTATGAGTTTTGATGCCACGTTGCCAGATTGTGTACAGTCGAGCAATATACGACTTTTGAGCACTAGACCTGTGATGAACTAGAACAGGTCGTAGAAGTACTCAAGACCTGGAGTAGGAAGAGGTTAGGAGATGTGTTCAGAATGCAGCGCCAGGTAGATCATGGAGGCGCACTCACCTTGGCCAAGCTCCCAAATGGCAGTGCCAACGCCATTTTCGGCGAACAGTGTCAGTCTGTCGTGAAGGAACTGTAGACACGGATAGAACACAACGTGCTGCATGCCAGTGCTTTCGTCGAGGTAGTCGTGCCGACATTCCTGCACATGTTAGGTCACAAATAAGTTTGTACCTGCGCCAGCCATCAAAGACGAAGGATCTATCTATCGTCCACGTACATGCGCCTTCGCATCCCAGCGGATCTTTCGCACATTGTGATTACGTAGAGCAGAAATGTAGGAAGGGCCAGTGACAGCATCTACAGTAGTACATGAACATGTTGTGAGATAAAGCTTTTAGTGGCATCAATCACAGGAAAGTACTTGCCTTGGTTGTCATAGCCGTAAAAGGGCAAGCCGAAGAGGATCTTTTCGCGGTGAGCGTCCGAAAAGTGCTCTAGCGTGGACTCGATCCACGGCAGCGGCGCGTTCGGTCCAGGAGTTCGCACATCGTACGCGTTGAGGGTGAAGCGGTGCACACGCGGTGTGAGCTCTTCAAACATGTCCTCCGTCACGGGTAACTTGCCCTGAAAGATGACATTACGAAGAATGTCAAAGGGGTCCATCAAACACACATAGGTGATGGCAGCTAACGTACATCGTTCGATGCGCGCTGCATGACGAGGAGAAGCAGCTTGTCGGCGGCAACGAAGGCATCCCCCATGCGAATCAGCAAGTCCATCGTGCCCGGCATGATAGGAATCTGCGAGCAAGACACAATCACCATTAACCTCCATGTTTTTCGACTGCATACTTGAGCTTGCATACCTCGAAAACGAAGCCGTCAAAGTCGTGGTCTCGCGCAAGTGCCAGCAGCGCGTCGATGATGACCAGCACATCTTCCTCCGCCAGGCGGTTCCGCTCGTACATGACTCTCGGGACCATGGCGGGGCCTTCCTTGTCAGCTCCTCCAGGCCCATACTTGACATCCCGCACCCACGCAGCGTCGATATCGTGCGTGCCCGTCACGATCGGCTTTCGGTCGCCGTCCTCTCGGATCTGAAGCCACACTGGCGCCACGTAGTCGAGCTTGCTCCGGAAGGTGCGCGCCATGTCGTACCCCCGTCCGTTCCAGGGCGTCACATACCCAAGAACCTCTCCCTTGAACCTCTTGACCGTCGGATCAGCCTTCAAACCTTCGTGCTCGCTCAAGATGGACGCCACCGTCGGCTTGGTCGTCACAAGTCCGCGGTCCATCACCGACGAGAACCGCTCCACCACACACTCGTCCGCATCGCACTCGACCTCCACAACCTTCCCATCGGCAGCAACATCAAGCTGCAGCAAAAATCAAAAACAAAAACAAAAAAAAAAAAAAAACTCCAAGTCAGCACGACACCTTCCATCTAAAAGCCAAAAAGGCAGAACTGGACGACGCACCGTGGCCGAGAAAAAGTCAAAGCCGTCGTCCTCGTCCTCGTCCTCCTCGTCCGGCGCGTCCTCGTCCTCGTCCACAGGCCACGCGGACGTCCGCAGCGCTGTGAGGGCCGCGAGAAGCGCCAGCGCCACGAGCAGCAGCCGCAGCCGCCGGCCGAGAGCGAGTGATGGCATCTTGATGCAGGCGTGGATCGGTGGTTTGTACTGCATTTTAAAAATTTGTGGGGGTACCCCCACAAATCTCAAATTTGATTGCTTTTGATGTTGAAGTGGGCATGGAGCTTGTCATGGAGCTCCCGACACGGCCATCAGATGTGTGAGTGTGCACTGCACGAGGGTCATCGGTGCGAGTGCAAGACGCCTCAGCACTATGCTCTCTCGCTCGGTTTGCAGCGAGTCAAGTGGCGGGTTCGCTGCGACAGCCGAACAGCTCACTTGGACTCGGCTACTATTAGTCGACGAGCGTGCGGTGGACACCGCCTGACGTGCTTTTTGCTGCGACTCACTCTCGGCGCAACTGGCAGTGACGCGTGCATCGTCGGAAGCTTCAACTTCGTGCCGACCACGAGCTCCGTCGAGCTGGAGCGTGGATTTCAGAAAATGAATCACCTTGTTCTCAGCGTTTCGATCGTTTGACTCAGCCGCTGCCACCTCTGCACTCTTTTGGGACAGACAAAAGGTTGACGTGGAGGCTCGGTTGCATCGACACTCCATCCAGCAAAGCCCCGCAGTGGTCCTTCGAGGCTGTCTCGCGTCACGTGGCTTCCATGACGACTTTAGAAGAGTCAGCTAGAACTGAGGGTGTCTACAACTCAAGTTCGCCAGAGAGCACGTTGGTCGGCTTCAAGTGGAGAGCGTGGAAAACTGCCACGTTGACGACAGTCGGCGAAGAACTGGTCAGAAGCTTGGCGAGACCACGCAAACCGAAACCAGCCTCATATTCTCCCGCCTCCTCCTTCTGTTCTGTTCATGGCTAGCTAGAAGAATCTGCACCTCATTTGGCCAGTGGCGACCACCGAGTGGGGGACATGCAAGAAATGACTTGTGTAGCTGGCGAATCGACAAAGGGTTCGCCTCATTTTCGATTTGCCCTCGTTGCCGGCATCTATCAGTCGCCAGGATGGCGAATAACGCGACGCGCAACCGCGCCAAGTCGCGTACACTTCCGCGCTCGTCACCCGTGGTGAGTAGCATCCTCCAGCAGCCAGACCCACTCTCGCGCAGTCTCTTCTTCCGAGTAAGCGACGACGAAGACCCAGACACATTGGACAAGCCCAAGCTGGACCGCAAGAGCTCACTATGGCTTCCTGTTGCGCCAATGTCGCCCTATGCTCGGTCATTGGAGCTACATCACCAGCGCGCAGATGAAAACGAGGACGCAAGGATAAGGCAGCTTGCAACGTCCGGGATGAGAGAATTTCGAGCGGTTCTCGACACGGCAGCTTTGGCAGGCAAGTGGCAGGCAAGGAATGAGGACTCAGGAGGCATCAACGCTGCTCCCGGTGTCGAAACACGCGCGATCGCAGGCACATTCAGTGCATCCTCAAGCAGTGCGTTGCCGTGCTCAATCGACGAAGTCATGCATGCACTGTCACCGGATCACATGGACAATTGGAACGCGGCCATGATTGAGCTCTTTGGTGGGGACTTCAGCTACGGTGTCAAGGTCCGCAGTCTGACGACCGAAAGCGAGCAAGACGCAAACAATGGCTTCAAGGAGCATCTGTCGCTCAAGATCGCGCACTTCCGCGGCTCCGTTCCGCTTCTCTCTAGCGGCACAACCGTGTTCTTCCTCGACTTTGTGCAGCGAGATCGAAAGGGGCATTCAGCGATGCGAGTAATGCAGACGCTGCGAGAGGACCCAAACACCGGCGAGCTGCTTGCTGGCTCCGTTCTTGCGGGGTACCTAATTCAAGAAGATTGCCAGCGCGAGCACAGCACAATGTTTGTGCACGCTTCTCATCGATTGGGGGCCGCTCCATCTGGCGACCAGCGACGCGAGGGCACGACCCATCGCTTGCACCGCCTCGCCGCCTCGCTATCCTCCAAAACGGGCGATCTAGTGCTGCGTCGTCGCCTCGGCGCGGCACGCGAGCGTCTAGTTTCCGCAGATCGCCAGGGACTCGCTGACGATGGGTCTGGTCGCACCATTCACAGCGGATCTGTGGAAGCGAGTATCGCGATCGGACCAAACTCGAGTATCGACATCCAGAAGAGCAAGAGCACGGACGGGAAGGAGGAGCTTTGTGGTGTCTGCGGGACCGCATTTGGCGCGCTGACGCTGAAAAAGCGCCACGAGTGCTCGCTTTGCAGTCGGACCGCCTGCGGGTCTTGCGCAGCGGCGCGGGAGGTCGAGGAGCGCATCGGACTTGTGTTCCGAGCTCGAGTATGCGTTGCGTGCCTCGCCACCCTGCGTCACCGTGCGTTTCTCCGAAGCTCTGGCTGTGGCAACAACCAGCAACCAAGCGCGTAGACGCGCCTACAGTGCGCCGTGGGAGAATATAAAGCGAATGATGCCATGATCTGTGAACCGAATCATGACCAGATCACTTCACCTTGACCATGGTGAGGAGCTCCGTGCTGTGTGCATCTTCATTTGGACAGTCGACTGGTTTGGACAGTCGAAGAGACCTCTCCTCTCCCCAGGAGAGGAGAGGATGCAGGCAGAGTCAGATGTACAGTTGCACGGTGATTCACATCAGGATCGTGCGATTAGTGACCCTTAGCGCAAAGCACGACGGCTTTCCCAGCGGCTGTTGCTGATCATTTGAGCACAGAGGGCAACATTATGACAGCGAGGGAGAATCAAAGATGACTGGCCTTCGCGCCTTGTACTGTACTAATAATCCCACGCTGGTCGCGACGGCAATCGCACGTTGACCGGCTCAACGCCGCGTCTGACTCGCTACACTACAGTTGCACTCGGGAGCTAGTCAGCAGCAGCAGCGGCTGAGGGCTGAAGAATTTTTGTTTTGGGGTGATGACCGGAACCCATGGAAGCGCTTTATTCACGCGTCACCAAGCGACATCAAGCCGTGAACCTGACGGGGATGACCAGGCAGGATTCGCAGTGCCGATGGCAGCACTTCTACGTCGCCAGCTGTGCTCTATTACCCAGCTGGGCACCGCTGTAGCCACGCGTGGCTAACTCTTTCTGTTCGTGACCTGCCATCCTCCGCTCTATGCGGACGCTACATGTACCGTAGGGTGTGGGAGTCCTTGAGTAGTGCTCGAGGGTCTCTGCAATCGAAGTGGGGGAACATCTTAGCTGACTGCAGGTCGTCGCTTGAAGTGTCGGCGCTTCAAGTCGACCGCTTCCATCGGAGTCAGGTTCTAAAAGTGCTTTGCGCTCTCTAGCCAGTCCGCGGAGATACTGAGCAGCCAGATACACACCCACACTCCGATTCTGTGGATAGTTTGGCACCCTCAATCCTCGCTCCTTAATGGCAGCGCTAGCTACACTGGCCACCAATTTCGTGGGTGGCCACCGCCGACACCGGAGCAGGTTGTCTCGCTTATCGCCATGTTGCCAGGAGATGTACAATGCTTGAACAAACAAACAAACAAACAAACAAACAAAACGCGCTGACCCGGTGCCACAATTCAGCTCGTGCGGATTGTGATAACACTTGCAATCTAAACGCTGCGTGGCGCTGCAACCATGTAGCAGCTACGATCTACGATGCTGCTGGAACGAGGTGGTGCAGCTTGCTCCACCAATATCTTGCGAGACAACGTGTCTGAGTTGCAAATTAGCCGACACCAGCTCATATATATCAGTCCGGCGAGCATTTACAGAGTACGCAGTGCAACGTCGTGGTGGCGGTGCCGTTGACTGTGTGCATCGTGAAGCTTCGCATAAACCATTTGTCAAATTCATTGCCGCGACGACGCCTCGAACGATATCACTCGTTCCACTTGTCGAGGGCACGAATCAAAAGAATCGTTGAGCGGGCGAGGTTGCGGCGTGTGGACTGGCTTCCCAGAGCCGGGCTTTCGACGGACCCGTTCGAGTTGTCTCCACCTGGAGATGAGCGGATTCCATTCACGCGATCTGGAGACCGCCTCGTCTTCCAACCAACGCCCCCATCGAAACGGTGCGCGTCGTCCACCAATGGAAGCCTCCTGTCCATGTGCACTTTGGTGCGTTTTGCTTGCCTTGCCGTCACGGCGTCGGTCGCTGCACGCGTGGGACGCCTTACGTGTTGCTCTGGCCACGGTGGGACTTCAGAGCTGGATAAACCAGCGCGGGACTCCCAACAGGATTCTCAGTTGTGAGATGAAAGGTCGAGAGCTCACATTCCAGTGCGCCGATCGCAGTTCGATCCCCGCATCGATTCTACCAGAAAGCAGTCAGCGGTTGTCGCTCACAGCAGCAACGCGTGGCGCTCATGAATGTCCCATGACCGTCGATGCAGTTCCCATGGACGCGAAGTCGCTCGTCGAGTCGAGGGTCGAAATGGAGGCGGCTCTGTTCCAAATGAGCGTTGAGTCAAGCACGACCAGCTTTTCTGAGGCTGCGGTGACACGCACATACATTTTCCAAGATCAAAAATACAGTTCACCACTACCGTAGACTATCCACATACAAACACCAAGTCCTTCACAGTTGCAGTTCCTCCCGGCCGCTGGCCACCTCTCGGCTTGCAGTCCGGCCACTTGCCGTCCGCAGACGCGGCCCGTACCGTAGGCAGACGGGCGGCTACACGGATGATACCTACTTCCCGGCCGCGCATCCGCATCCGCGTCGGCATCCGCAGTCTCTCATTTGCCCGCGCGTCCGCACTCGTCCACCATGCGCCGGCCGCGTGACACGACCATGGACGGTCTTGGCCGCCGGCCCGACAGCGTTCCTCCTCAAGGCGGCGTGTCCGCCCGCAGCCCGTTCGTGTGCCTGGCCTCCTCCTACTCGTCCGCGCCCATGCGGTCGCCCATGTTCTCGTCCACAGCCACGTCCACAACTGGAACGGCTGTGGACGACGACGACAAGCTGTGGACGCTCGCAGTGGACGCGCAGCAGCGATTGCTGGCCGCTCGCAGCGCGCCGACCGACTCGGCCGACTGGAAGCAGCGACGCACGTCCGCTACCGAGATGGTCTTCGACCGCCGGTCTCCGCGAGGAGAGTACCGCGTCGTCGCGTCCACATCGCTGCCGTGCAGCGTGGCCGAGCTGTCCGCGGTGCTGTCCAGCGACCACAGCGATGAGCTCAACGCGACGCTTGTGGCTCTGCTGGGCGATGCGTTCGCCTACGGCGTCACGTTGCGCGAGCTCCCGACCGACCGGGAAGGCCAGCACTTGACCACCAAAATGTTTCGCCTGCGAGCCAACTTGGGGCCGCTCGCTCTGCCGCTCACCGAGCGCTCCGTCGAGCTGCTCGACTTTGTGGACGTTGACCAAGCGCGCGGACGCGTCGTCCGTGTGATCCAGTCGCTCCGCCGCGACTCCCAGGGACGGCTCACGGGTGCCGGCGACGTGTTCGTCGGCTATGAACTCGTCGAGAAGCCTGCTGCCCAGTGCACGCGCATCTTCTACTACGGAGCGATGCTCGAGCCCGCCGAATCGATTATCAAGGAAGTCCCGTCCAACGGACTGCTCAAGCTCGCCAAGTTGCTGCCGAAGATCGGCGCCATTGCTGTCCGCCGCCGCTTTGGCGCTCAGCAGGCGTACGCCGACTCGATCGACGATGACGGCTCCACGATCGCCTCAACGACCGATTTGGCGTTCAACAGCACCCGCAGCCTCAACATCGGCGCGGACATGGACGCGTGTGCCGCATGCAGCGAGCCACTGTCCTCCGGTGCGCTACTCATGCTCAGCAAGAAGCGTCGCCACGAGTGCACACTCTGCGGGCTGACTATGTGTGGCAGCTGTGCTGGACTTCATGAGGTCGAGGAGCGTATCGGCATGGTTGACAAGCGCCGCATCTGCGGCGAGTGCGTCACCACGCTTCGCCGCGAGGCGTTCCAGGCCTCGACCAACCCTTCCATGTGCTCAACGTTGTCCGTGTCGCCGTCCGTGTCTCCGGTGCCCTGCTCTCGTTACGAGCTTGAGAGTGTAAGCTACTACAACCTCCAGCACCTCAACAACTACAACAACAACCACAAGCATCGCGTGGCAATCCACACGCTGTACTAATTATCATAATGTACGCTATCCTATTGAGTCGAACACGCTTCGTCTTCTTCATCAAAGCTTTTTCAATTGGATTTAGCACATGCACGTTGTTCCTGTCACGACTCGAAAATCCGTAGAGTCCTATTGACTGCCTAGCTAGTGGGCACGTGCACCCAGATGAGCGAGACGGCGACCAGCGCGTAGGCTGTGAGCAACATGGAGCCCTCGAGCCAGTTGGACTTGCCGTCGGCAATGATGGCATACACGATCACGATGGCCATGAGGTACACGAGGATCTCGAAGCGCGGGAACGCGAGCGTCATGGCCTCGTCCATTGCCCAGCCAGCAAGCACTGCGACAGGCACGACAAAGAGCGAGACTTGCGTGGCCGATCCAACTGCTACGCCCATCGCGAGCTCCATCTTGTCATTCAGCGCCACCTTGACTGCAGTCACATGCTCGACTGCGTTACCAACGATGGGCAGCAAGATGATGCCGATGAACGGCTTACTGATGTGCAGCTCCTCCGCAAATCCATCGATGGACGACACAAGGAACTCGGAGAAAATCGCAACGAGTCCTGTTGACACTAGCAGCACGAGCGTGGATGCACGCATCGACAGCCCCACATTCTCTGCATCCGCGTCTGGGTCGTCGTCCTCTTGGAACATGTCAATGTGCGTGTAGAGCTGGAAGAAGAGCAGTTGCGCGTACATGAAGAGAAGGAAGAGCGCGGCGATGCGAGACACGAGCAGTGTCTTGGCCACCCGCTCAGTCTCCGAGTCGTGGTCGGAGAAGTAGAAGATGTACGACGGAATCAGCATCGCCAGGCTCGCAAGCATGAGCAGCGACGAGTTGGCGCTCGCACCGACAGCATTGAAGTGGTTCTCCTTCTTGGTGGCGCCGCCAGCGACGAACGAGCAGCCGAGCACGAGCAGCAGGTTGGAGAGCACAGAGCCGATGAGTGAGCTTTGCACGACGACGATCTGACCGTCCGCAAGCGCAAGCACGGCGACGACAACCTCGACAATGTTGCCAAACGTGGCGTTGACGAGTCCGCCGATGGTCTCGCCCGTGTGGAACGCGAGCGCCTCGGTGGCCTCCCCCAGGAGGTTGGCGAGCGGGATCATGACGAGGAAGTTGAAGGCGAAGACCCAGGCAGCTCCCCACCCGCCGAGCGCCGACCACAGCGCGAGCGGTGCGAACAGCAGCAGCAGGTTCAGGTACTGCCCCAGCAGCAGCGCGCGCGTATCCAGGAGATCCCTCTTCCACGTGCCCTGCGGCGCATTCCGGTTGCTAGTGGACCCGATGCTGGAGGACGAGATGGACCGCGAGAAGCTCGGCTTGGACTGCAGCAGCGAGGAGCGCTCGTCAGGCGCGCTCTCGACGCTGACGGACGAGTCCACTACCTTGGATCGCCGCAAACTCGCGAGCGCCTGCGCAGTGTGCATGGCTGGAGCTGCAAGCGCGTCGGCGACGGACGGAAGCACCTGGTTGCGCGCAGACGTCGGCGTGGACGCGGACGCGCGCGTGGTTCTCTTGGAGACTGCGGACGGGCGGGGCGAGCCGCGCGTCCGAGGAGCTGAGACCGCCGGTGTTGTCGCGGCGCAAACGTGTCGCAGGCTCGTACTTACGAGGCCTGGCAGCTAGCTACAATGGATGCCGAGCAGCCGACAAGCAGAGCAGGCGAGGAAGGAGGCGGCGTCGGCTTGGATCGGGCGCGGACGATCGAGCAATGGCACGCAGCGCGAGCGGCCGCCGAGCCTTGGCAGGCGGCGTCTCTTGGCGATGGGCTGCGAGCGCGTACCGTAGGATTGCAGCAGCTTCAGCTTGAAGTGCGTGGCAGAGACCTAGTCGAATCGACTAAAGCCCGTCAACCGAAGCTCGACGAGCTCATTGCAGCACTGCGACATGCTCGGGCTGCAAGGTGTTGAGGTGAAGTTGTTCTCGGTGTCGATGGGCGGACCGAGATGGTGCCGAGGAGAAAATCCGGTCGCCGAGGATTGGAGGATGCGCTGCATTCGACTTGGAAGCTGAGTTTGTCACGCATAGCACCGACGGCAGCGACAGAGACATCGACAGCTCCGGGTTGCAGATGGTCGTGTCCTACACCGCGAGCGAGAGCGCGGACAGAATCCAGCGGAGAGCATGGAGATTCGCTGTTTACCCATGCAACTCGTGCCAGCGAGTAATATGTCACGGCTGCTTTCGTTTGCATAACACGCTTCGTCACATGGGCTCACGAGAACTTGAAGGCAGCACCTCACGCAACGGTTGCGAGTGAGGAGAGCTCGCTCGACACACGCCTCGATTGTAGCCGTTCTGGACTTGATCGGACTTGCAGAAACTCGCGCGCAGGAGTTAAAACGATCCGCCGGGTGCCGCGACGCTGGCCGAGCTGCAAGAGCTTTGTATCGCGTAGGGTATGGCAACGAACACCGATCGCAAACTTGACGCTCGTTCGGATGCTTGGCCGTTTGACGAGCTTCTTGATGTTCTTGAGAGCGTCCAAAGGTTCTCGCCGAAGACTTTCGCCACAGACTCATTACCGCAGCTCTGAGCACGTACAGCACTTGTAATAATCGTCATCGCTCAAGATGATGATGTAGCCACCGCCGGAGCCGCACAACAAAGCATCGCGACGGTCATCAACCGCGCAGCTGATGAACCTCTGCCTCAGGTCGAAATCCTTGCCATCGAAGTCGACGACGCCTTCGATGCTCTCGTCCAGTAGCCAGATCGCATATCTACCTCTCAAATCGAAGACTGGAGTTGCAACTTCACTGCTCTCTACATACTCACAAGCTCCTCAGCACCGTCCGGCAACCACGACAACCACGACAACAACAACAACGACAACCCATGCATGGCGTCCTGCCATCGGCAGCCAGTCTGATTACGGACGCAGCGCGTGTGGGCCACACGAACCATTCAGTCGCCTCGTTTTTTTATTGGCCAATGGATGCGCGTCCTCGCCCAACCGCGCCGTCCGATTGGTCCACGGCCGGCCACGCACCGCATACTGAAACTGCCGGACCCCCTCGTTGTTCACTCACGCCCGCTGCCAGCCTGGCACTCGGCCATCGCCTCGCCTGCCGCCGCTGCCGGCGTCACTTGCGACTCTGCTGGCCGTTGGTGGCGCCTGCTGGACGTCTCGAGGGCTCCGAGCCGGCTGCAGGTCCAGGAATCGCTGCTGTCCACTCGTTTCGTAGCTGTAGCTGCTGGGGATTGAGCATGGCGGTGCTGCACCCGACCAACGTGTTTGAGGACATGGACTCGATCCGCCAGAAGCTGGCAGGTGGGTGCTGGTGTTGGTGTTGGGGTGGGGTGGAATGAGGGTGCCGGTGGCTAAAGGGTCAAGGTGATGCGTAGGCAAGACGCCCGTGGTGTTCCTCGACTACGATGGGACGCTGTCGCCTATTGTGGACGTGCCGGACGAGGCGTTCATGACGGAAGACATGCGCGAGGCGCTGCTGAACCTGTCATCGCGCTTCGTGACGGCTATCGTCACGGGCAGATCGACGGAAAAGGTGTACAACTTTGTGCAGCTCGACAGCCTCGTGTACGCTGGCAGCCACGGGTTCGACATCAAGGGGACGTCCACGCGGCCGATCTCGTGCCAAGTTGCGGACCACATGCGACCCATTCTAGAGCAGTGCCTGCTTGACCTCCGACAGCAGCTTGCCGGGATCGCTGGCGCCGAGCTCGAGGACAACCGCCTTGCTGTCTCGGTCCACTACCGCCACGTTCGTGACAGCGTTGTTGTAGTGGCTCCCTTGATCACAAACTAACACACCAACTTTCAGGTCGCACCTGAACTGCAGGCTCAGGTCGAGCGCATTGTGGACGACTACATTGAGCGCGAGCCGACACTGGTCAAGAAGCACGGCAAGAAGGTGTTTGAGCTTCGTCCCCGGGTCCGTTGCCTCTAGATTCGGTCCACACACACACACAACTAGTTTGCGCAGCTAACGAGATGCCTCGACGGCCGATGCTCCAGGTGGACTGGGACAAGGGCCGCGCCGTCATGTACATCCTGTCGGCGCTCGGGCTCGACGCCGAGAACGTGGTCCCGTTCTACCTGGGCGACGACGTGAGCGACGAGGACGCCTTCAGCGCGCTCAACGCTCGGGACCTGGGCACGGGCGTGTCCATCATCGTCCGCGACCCGTCGGCCACGCGTGTGGACCTGCCTGGCAACGCCACGGAGCTGCCGGCCACCACGGCGCTGTACTCGCTGCGGGACACGCGCGAGGTCGAGCGCTTCCTCAAGACGCTGGCAGCAATGGACGAAGTCGCGAGCGTCTGCTGACCCCCGCCGCGGCGCCACGCAGCAAAGCGAAAAGAGCTCTTTGATGGCCTGTAACATGCCTGTCGTTCGGTCTTGTACCCATGCCGCCGCAAGTCGCCACTTTGCGGTGATTGATCGACCCATTCAACACAAATCTCTCTATTCTAGTACACCCTCCCTCTCCCTCACCTATCCAAACCAACCTCCATGTATACATAATCCATATTAATTAGTATACACACCACACAGGTGCGTTTATCTCGCGCTGAGTATGGCCGGCGCGTTTGTGGTGGTCCAAGTTGGCTCGAGGGGGAGGAAAACAAACTCGACTCTATTGCCTCTCGACTGCTCTCGATGGCTCTGCGCGTGGTGCTCCGCTCGACTCCTCGCGCCGCTGCGCGCGCGCCGGCCGCTGTGACCGCGCGCCTCTTCTCTGACGACGCGGCGGCCGAAGCGGCGGCCAAGGCGGCGGCCGAGGCGGCCGAGAACGCGCTGATGGAGCAGCTGCAGCAGCAGCAGTTGGCCGACTCGGAGCGCACGGGTGCGTCGGCCTCTCGGCGGTTCTGCCGGTGGCTCTAGCGCGCGTGTATGTGTGGGATGGGAGCTAACTGGTACGCGTGCGTGGCTGGCTGCAGTGCTGCCGTTCCACGCGAGCGAGGCGGCGTTCCCGACGGTCGAGGAGGACGTCATGCCGTACCCGAGCGAGGTGGCGCTCTTGTCGGGCACCAACGAGTGGATGGCCGGCCGCAAGGTGCGCATCTCCAAGCCCGCGCGCCACCAGATGCAGAGCGGCACGTACAACACCAAGCACTGGGAGATCCGCTTCGAGTCGAACCGCACGTGGGAGAACCCGCTCATGGGCTGGACGAGCACCAAGGACATGACCCACCAGCTCGCCTTCAAGTTCGACACCAAGGAGGAGGCCGTGCACTTTGCCGAGAAGCACGGATGGGAGATGGAGGTCGAGGAGCCCGCCCCCGTGGGCGACTTCAGTGGCAAGATCTCCTACTCGCACAACTTCCTGCCGCTCGAGATTGAGAACATGATCAAGCGCGAGGGCAAGAAGTCGCGCGTGCAGTTCCGACACCCGACGGGCCGCCGCAGCAACTGGGTCAAGACGCTCAAGTACCACGGCAACGGCGTTGTCGCGCAGCACGGTGGCGAGGCCAAGGAGTAAGGAGCTGGCGCGGTAGTGACAGAGAGAGCTCTCGAGTTCCAGCAGGACACCGACACCATGCTTGCTGGAGCTCGTCGAGCGCTTCTTCGTATTCCCTCTGGACCAAATGAAAACGATTCACCCCCAACACCAAACACGAGCGGTTTCGTCATGAATGAAAATGAGCATTGCCTTTCGATCGTCCGAAAGACACGAACGCCGTCCTACTAGTTAGTACCTTGGCGAGCTGCATCCGCTCACAGGTCGAGCGAATGGAGGCTCGCTGCCAGACCACTTTAGACTACGACGTGGGCCGTCGCCGCGCCGCTGCTGGCAGCAACAGCGACGACGGCGGGCTGCGACTGGTTGTAGCGCAGTTCCGGCATGGCCTCGAGGTCCTCCTCCTGCTGCTGCTGGGCCTCCGTCTTGGTCATGTGCGCCTGGTACGCAGGGTGCTGTAGCGTGGCACGGAGACTGTTAGACCGAGCCCTCCCACGCAGAACTCACGACTGACGAACGTACTCGGTAGATGAGGAAGAAGTTAAACAGCGCAAGAATGAAGAAGGCGCCGCCCAGTATACAGCCGATCCAGCCCTGGGAAAAGGCCAGGAACGAGATGCTTTACGCACATACACACACGTGAGCGTCGAGAGCTTCCCATGCGAGGCGTTCCATGACGAGAGCAGCACGTACGAAAGGATGTAGGCCGCCTTGCCCTTGGCGCTGAACATGAAGCCGAAGTTGTACTTGACCTTGTCTGCGATCGACGGGAAGCGCTCATGATTCTCAATGAAGGCGAGTCCGGCGGCGAGGATCCTGCAGTCCGCGGCGGAGAAACGTGGAAAGTAGGTGTCAGAGCGTGCCGCGTCCAGACAGAGGGAGCGTGCGCGTGGGGGTCCTCGGCTCCCACTGCGTCCAGCGCCTCCATCTCACACAGCAGCGCAGAGCGCACTCACATGATGTAGATGATGACGAGAAAGTGCGAGTAGCTCGGGCTCTCCCACATGCGGATGAAGCACGTGACGGCCAGCAGCGCGGCCGCCACGAGGTTCACCACGCGCATGTAGCCGTTGATGCGCGCGATGTCGGTGGCGTTGATGCGCTTCTCCAGGTCGTCCGTCTTGTCCTTGATGGCCTTGGGCATCTGGATGCTCGATAGCTGGCGCAGCATGGCCGTCCCGGCGGCCTGAGCGGCGGCCTGAGCGGCGGCTGCAGCCGACTGATTCCCCGCGGCAGGCGCACCGGCGGCGGGCGCGGCGGGATTCGCACTGGGGAGCGGCGGCTGCCCCAGCGCGCTGGTCGACGTCGGTTCCATCATGTGCAGAGCGGGCGCGCGAGCTATTTATCGCGCAGGGTAACGGAGCGCTTCTTCCTGCCAGAGCTTGGGCGTCTATCTGGAGGGGTTGACTCGCCCTGGAAGGGGCGGGAGTATAGTGAAACCAAGTGAATTGCCGCGCGACTGACTTGTTTGACGACCCCCCCCTCCCCCACGGAAAAAGCGCGGGTTGAACCCATGTGGGGATGAGACATAGTGAAACCAAGTGAGAATGGTGGATTCTATTGCTGCGACCTTCGCGCGACAGGGATGGCGGCTACTCAGATATCCGATCAGATCGGAGTCGCGTGTCAAGAATGAATGACAGAAACCGCTCGACGTCATCGCTAGACGAACCATGGACGACCTGGTCAAGAAGTCGCTCGCGGCGTCGGTCGGCGCGGCCGTCACGTCGTTCGTGGTGCGTGGCCCATGGGCTGTTAATGATGATAACGTAGCTCTTCATGTGCTGACCGTCGTGGTGTCCTGCTGTGCGAGCAGATCACGCGTGCGTTTAATGCAGCCAACTGCGCTTGACCACCACCCATTGACATTCGTGTGGCCTCCTCCTCCAGCGCTCGAGGTGGTCAAGACGAGGCTCCAAGTGCAGGCGCCGGCTGTCATGCACGTCTCTCCTGCCGTGCGCGAGGTGCTGTGCGTGCTGTGCGTGCTCAATGTGTGCTTTGGCGACTGACGAGCCGCTGGATGATACACATAGTGCGCCTACTACGCCTTTTCGAACGGCCTGATGGACACGATGCTGCCCAAGGAAGAGCTGCTGCACCGCTGCAAGTGCTCAGTAGACCAGCTTTGCGCAAACAACTCCCCCGCCAAGCCTCCTAGAGCGCAAATGTGGCGCACAATGGCGCAGATTGCGCGTCTAGAGGGTCCGCTGGCGCTCTACGCCGGCCTGCCACCGACACTGCTGGTCGCAATCCCGTCGACGGCCATCTACTTTTCAACCTATGAAGCTCTCTTCTCCGGATTCAAGCGCTCGTTCCCGGCGTACGAGCAGAGCCATGCGGGGTCGTTCGCGATGGCAGCGGGAGCGATTGCCCGAGCGGCATCGACCACGCTCTTCTCACCGATGGAGCTCATCCGCGTGCAAATGCAAGCAGTTGCAAACGCGCATCCGTTCTCGACGTACGTGGCTCAGGCTTGGCGAGGCGGCCGGCGACAATTGTTTGCAGGGCTGGGGGCCACGCTCGCGCGGGATGTCCCGTTCTCCGCGGTCTACTGGTGGGGCATCGAGTCGAGCAAGACGGCGCTCTTGCCATTAGTTAGCGGGTCCGATCACAGCACTCGTGCCCGAGTTGGTGTTGCGTTTGCGTCCGGAGTTGCAGCAGGTGTGCTCGCCACAGTCGTGACGCATCCATTTGACGTCGTCAAGACCCGAGCACAGCTCGCGTCCTATCCTTCGGTGCACCCCTCGGGCCACTCCGCGGCCCATCTGGGACTCGTGAAGGTTCTCGTGCAAACAGCTCGAGCCGAAGGCGTCTCCGGTCTCATGGCGGGTCTCGCTCCGCGGGTCATCAAGGTGGCGCCCGCCTGCGCCATCATGATCTCAAGCTACGAGGCGGCCAAGGTCGTCTTCCACACCGACTGAGCGACCGGTACTCATCATACACCTGTAGATAGACTTTCGTTCACCAATGCATCAATACACCCATCCCCATCGATCAGCGACTGTAGAAGAGCGGGGCGTCGAAGTGTACCTGCAGGCTGTCCACGTTGCTGTTGAAGCTGAGGATGCGTGTCAGCGATTGAAAAAAGCTGGTCTCACATGGCGCAGAAGCCTCGTTCCGCGCAAGGCAGCCGTCCACGCGTCCCCACTGTGGCTGCAGCAGCTGTGACCCGTTATCCAAAAGCGTCCGGCCGCGTCGGCCAGCTGCGGATGGCATGACTAACGCGGCGGACCCGCACCAACCGACTGCAAAGCTCACGATGCCATCCGCATCCGCGGCCGATGGCCAAGCCACTCCCTCAAGCAGCCCAAGTCGTCCGCGGGCCACAGGCGAGATCCACACGGTGGCTGCCCGCATGGACAGCCGGCCGCGGCCCCCCACAGCGCTTCAGGATCCGCACGATCCCTAGCCGCGCGGCTTGGCGAGCCACAAATCCACGCTTGACATCGCCAGGCGCGCAACACTGAATCTATCCTCCCATATCGCATCCGCGGACGTGGCTGGCGTCCGCAATCACACCTCTTTGTATGCGGACGACCTTTATAACCTAATACGTACAACCCCGCCACGCTACGCCCGCCCGAACAGACCGACGCCCAGAAGGTGAGCTCACGCCGCCGGTCCACACGGCCAGCCCCGCCCGCGCATGCGGCCGGCCGCCGCCACCGCCACATTCGCTTCGCCATGGTCTCGCGGACGGACCGCAGCCGCGCGGATGGAGGCGCCTGGGGGCTCTCGGCGCTGGCCGACTGCCTGCCGCGCTGCAGCGCGGACCGCGACCGCGACGGTGTGGACCTATCGGCGTCGGCCACGTCCGCGTCCGCAGCCACATCCGCACGTGAGGACGAGGAGCGGCCGCGGCGCCTGAGCTCGCCGCTGAGCATCCTGCGCGGCCGCCGCGGCCGCCGCTCGCCGCGCGTGCCGCTCATCTCGACCACGTCGCTCTTCAACCGGCTGCAGACGTCGGGCGTCGTGCTGCTCGACTGCCGGCGGCCAGAGGCGTTCGCGGCCCGCGCGCTGCCCGGCGCGCTGCTGTGGCCGCCGCCGGCCCACGGCCGCATGAGCGTCCGCAGTGTGGACGCGGCGCTCGCGATGGCCGCCAACCCGCTGCTGGCGCGCAAGCTCGCGGCCAGGGACCTGCTCGAGGTCGTCGTCATCGGCGCCAACAAGTCGCCCAACGCGCTGCTCTACCGCCTCGACTGGGGCTACCGCGTCGCCAGGCTGCTCGCGGACGAGGGACGCGTGTTTTCCGTCAAGTTCCTCGCGCAGGGCTTCCCGGCCTTCATGGACAAGTACGGCTTCATGGCCGTGACCGGCGGCGGGCTCGGAGACAGCATGAATAGCACGCGTAGCAACGACAGCAGCGCCGTCAGCAGCGACGATGGCGTGGACGCAGTGGACGAGATCAGCGGACGCGCGGACGACGCCGACTTCTTCGCGGCGCCAAAGGGCGAGATGCCATACCCGAACGAGATCCTCGACGGCTTCCTCTTCCTCGGCAACTGCTGGCAGGCCAACTCGCTCTCCGTCATGCGTGCGCTCAAGATCACGCACGTCGTCAACCTCGGAGCGCCCGAGGCCCACCGCCAGCGGTTCCCAGGCGTCCGCTACCTGGACGTGGACGTCCAGGACCACGAGAGGGAGGACATCGGGCGAGCGTTCACGCCGGCGCTCGAGTTCATTGAAAAGGCGAGGCAGGAGCTGCCAGATGCGCGCGTGCTTGTGCACTGCGTTCAAGGAGTCTCGCGGTCCTCGTCCGTGGCCATCCTGTACGTCATGCGACACAAGAAGTGCACGCTCTCGGCCGCCTACAGCCACGTGCTCAAGTGCCGGCCGCTCATCTTCCCCAACCGGGGCTTCATGGCCCAGCTGCTCGCGGCCGAGCAGTCGCTCTACGGCGGCGCCAGCGTCTCCGAGGACGACCTCGACGCGCTGCAGAACGGGCTGCTGCCACCCGTGGACCGCCGCGGGTCGGCGCTTTTGCAGACCTTCCTTTGATGACCGTAGACTAGGCACACCGGTAAATTATCGCAACAAGCGTGTATCCGTATCATCCCCAGCCTCCTTTCTCCTCTTCTTGGAGAAGCTACCGCAGCGCGTGAAAGACACGCCCGTTGTCTAGCTTGCCGTTCACAAACCTCCCGCGCCACTCCACTCCGTCGCGGTCCACGTAGAGTCCGTCTCCGTGCATCCTGAAAGCAGCTTGTCAATCATCTCATATCAGAAAAGTGCTGTGATATGCGAGGAAAACTTGCCGATTGTGAGCCCACTGCCCATCATAGGAAGCGCCATCGGACCAACGATACACGCCGTGCCCATGGAAATAGTTGCTCGTAAACTCGCCTTCGTACACCGCTCCGGTCGCGAACGTGTACCGACCATGGCCGTGCATTTTGTCACCAGCCCACTCGCCGTCATATATCTCAGGTCCGCAATGGTATTGACCTTGCCCATGGCGCTCGACTCTCCCGCTCTCGTTCATCCGGTACTCGCCGTCTGCACCAAAACGATAACGTGAGCTAGTAATCCGAGAGCAGTGAATAAGTTCGCTCACTGTAAATGGAGCCATCGCTAAAGGAGAAGACACCAGTCTTGACAGCCAGAGGGTCTTCAACGACTTCTGGTGCATCCTCTGCTGCTGGTGCATCCACAGTCGCCACAGGGTTCGAAGTTGGAGGTGCTGGGGTTGGTGCGGGCTTCTCTTCCTTCGCTGGTGGCTTTGCTGGCGCTGCAGGCTTCCCAGCCATCGTAATGGCTTATGCGTCGGCGGTTATGACAGCACGCGATCAAATAGCCAAGCGTCGCGACTTCCTGTTGGCAGACGCCGCAGACAGCCATGGACGAGTTTGTGCACGCGTACGAGATGGAGAGCCTCCAGCTAGGCGTCATGGCTCGCCGAGATATCACGAATCAGCTCCGAGCTCTCTTTCCTGAAGGAACCGGCGACGCACTTGAGGGATTTTTGGCTATGACAAAAGCACTCGCAGCTCGTCACTCTGGTGCGGATGAGGCTAAAGAGGAGGACCACAAACCAAGAACATGTCGACTACGAATTGTTGGTAACGACAAGGACAACTTCCATCGACGACTGCGCAATATCCACGTGCTAGCGCTGACCAACGCCGTGCTAAACTGCCGCCTCACGGGCATCGAGGCGCTTGAGTGGCCATTTAATCGACTCGGAGAGGAAGCTGGGGAGGATGATGTCCCGTCATTTGATCAAGATGGCAAAGCGGAGTTTGTGGATGAGAACAAGTATCGGCTAGACGCAGCACCATGCCTTGCTCGCTTGTTGCAATCAACTGCTGTCTACTCGAGCATTATCCGAGAAGTCGACTTGCGTGGCAATTACTTGGGCGGAGAGAGCTGTCGCTTGCTTTGTTCAGCACTCGTTGAAGCTGGCACCGAGTGCTCGCTTCAACGATTGCTTCTTCGTGGTAATCCCCTAGGGCTTGCAGGTGGTCATGCTCTTGCAGAGCTTCTTCAGTCGCCAAATTGTACCATCGAAGAACTTGATCTCGGTGACGCACGTCTCGAGGTAGCGAACCTCATCTCGATCTCAACAGCACTTCGCGAGAACACGACGCTGAGATCGCTCAACCTTGATAACCCAGTGATTCAAACCAAGGAGGTGCTGTTTGTCGCAGACTAAACGGCTGGTGCGTGTCCGTTCTGACATTGATGGGTATGTTCCCTATAGGAAGAAGTCATCCAGCACATTGGCAAAATGCTGCAGGTCAATGGCACCCTCGAGGAGCTCAGCCTTGGCAAGCATCAACTCACAGATCACGGCGCACAAGTACTGGCGGAGCGATTGCTGAGCAATGACACGCTGCGAATACTGTCTCTCCGGGCAAATCGCATCGGTTCTGATGGTGCGGAAGCGCTAGCCGCACTATCTCTTCGTCACCCAACGCTGTCGTCACTTGATCTGAGCGCAAACCGGCTCACTGACGCTGGTGGTCGCGCGTTCGCTCGCGCTCTGAGCCCTGCCGAGGGCAATGAGGCATCCTGCTCACTCCGAGTGCTCGCATTATGCTCCACCTCCATGACGGACGCTGGAGTGGCAGCAGTAGTAGCTGCTTGTGTTGAGCAACGCCGATCCAATGCTCCAGAGGCGCTCCAGGCTCTACTGCTCTGGGGCAACTCGTTTGGCGACGCGAGCGCACTGTTGCTCACCGAGCTGGCTGCCATGACCAACGACGAGAATCCCATCAACATGGACGTCATTACGTGGACCCCCACGGGCGAGCAAGACGTGCGAGTCGCCCATCGCGAGCTCCCAGCAACGTCCATCGGCGCTCCATTCGCGTCCTGCAAGCAGTGAGCCGACGTTGAAGTGGTCCAGATGATAAATCCAGAATCCAGACTATCAGTACATTCACTAAGTTCGCATGGACATGATGCGCGTCATGCGCATCGCTCGTGTGGCGCTCTCCTCGCGCTCCAAGCGCGCCGCCCCCACGGCCTCGCGGTGCATCACCACGCTCCTGTCTTCCAACTCTGCCTGCTCGTCTTCTAGGGCTCCACAGGCTCGCAATTCCGGCTTTCAACGAGTCAAAACTCGCTCATTTTCGTCCTCGGACGCCTCCGCAAGCGACGACGAACCGTTCGATGTACGCGCGGATCGGGCGTGGCGGGCTCTGTCCGGCGTTCACGATGTCGTTTTAGCGCGCCATTCGCGTGAGAAGCTCGAGGAGTTGAGGAAGGAGGCGGCACGGGCGGATCTGTGGGAAGGAGACGCAGCCTATGCTGGTCGCATCGTGCAGCAATTGGCGGCGCTCGAGGCACGGGAGAGCAAGGCGAAGGAGCTGCAGCGGACGTTCCTGGACACACGCGAGCTGTTTTCGCTGGCGAAAGAGGAGAAGGATGAGGCGTTGATGCGCGACTGCGGAGATACCATGGGCCAGGTGCTGGCGGAAGCGCAGCAGATGCGGGTTCAGCTGCTGCTTCTTGGATCTGGAGATGACGAGGACGACGATGCTGCCGAGAACGCGTCGTCGTGCTTTGTTGAGATTCAAGCAGGTGCGGGCGGAGCTGACAGCTGCGACTGGGTCGCCCTGCTAGCGCGTATGTACGCTAGGTGGGGCACTTCGCGGCAGTTTTCGGTGCACACGGTGGACGAATCGCCAGGCGTGGACGGCGTCGGGCTGCGCTCGGTGATGCTCCGACTAGATGGCGAGTTTGCCTATGGGTGGACGCGCACAGAAGCTGGAGTGCACCGACTCGTGCGTGTGTCACCATTTGACAGTGCACGCCGCCGCCACACTTCGTTTGCTCAGGTCCGCGTCTACCCCATGAGTGTTGCTGGCTCGGGCTCTGGATCGTCCAAGAAAAACGAAGTCGAAATCCCGACCAAAGACCTTCGTATCGACTCTTTCCGGTCGTCTGGTGCTGGAGGGCAGCACGTCAACACGACCGATAGCGCCATTCGCATCACGCATCTCCCAACTGGCATCGTTGTTCAGTGCCAGTCTGATCGATCCCAACATCGAAACAAAGCTTCGGCAATGGTAGTCTTACGAGCGAAGCTTCGACAGCGGGAACTCGAGACTCGCGCTGCAGAGAAGCGGCAGTACGCTATGGGGCTCGGAGAGAATGCCTGGGGCAGTCAGGTATGCCAGTGTAAAATAGTCTTGCTCGCAAAATATGTGAGATGTCGCTAACAAGGCTTGATCTGAGCAGATCCGACCGTACGTGATGCATCCGTACACACTCGTCAAGGATCACCGTACAAACCACTCAGAAACGAACGTTGAGCGTGTGCTGGATGGCGAAATTGATGAGTACGACACCTTGTTAGACAAATTGATACTGGAATCTCAGACCACTAACACGCAACGGTGCCTACTACAGCTTCATGGAAGAAATGCTGCTAGCACAGACCAAGCGCGATGAAAGTGTCGGCGAGTAAATCTCTATGAATCCATCTAATCTCAACAGCTTATTCGCATTTGAGCGCCTAGTTATACATTGACCTAGGAACTGTTTGGGTCATACGTCATCTGTTGCAAGCAGGAACGAATTGCTAAGATCGCGGCGAACACCACCACCACCCGACAGCTGCCGCCCTGAGAAAGCTGATGTTCCGGCGGTCATGGCGGACGATGAAGTCTCATCTGCAACTCGGCGAGCAATCTCAGCCAGTAGAACATCGCGCTGTCGAGACGAGATGACTCGAGAATGCTCAGCCCAATCAAGCACCTCGCCAATTTTCTTGGTCACTACATCCCGCTCTTGAACTGTGCGACTCAGCATGAAAGCCTGCTGTTGGAAGGTGATTTCGACGTCAGTTGGTAGCTGTAACCATGGCTCGCCGTCGATCTGCATTGGTAGCGTATCTTTCAGCCTGAACGAAATCGACTTGGCTTGACAAAGCCGAACGGCCTTCGATAGCCCGATTTGCATCTGACCAAGGTGCAGCGTTCCGTACACTGCGACGACATCCAGCAATCCATCGTGAGGTGAAGATGGTCCGAGAATCTTCAGAGGTGGAGGGGTTGAATGGCGGTGATCTGAGTAGCTACTGCTACTGCTGCTATCTCGGTCGTCGTCATCGTGCTGGCTGCCATGATACGTTCGACTGTGATGTTGGCGATGATGCGAGTGATACTGGTGATGGTGTCGCCGACTGTTACTCGCATCGCTGCTGTAGCTGTTGGTACTGTCCGATACGCTGCCCTCCTCTGCCTCACTCTCCGAGTCGCTTTCTTCCTCTTCATCATCCTCTTCCTCTCCATCGTCTTCCTCTTCCTCTTCGCTATCCTCATCATGCCACAACGTCGATCCACCACCGTAGCTGTTAATATTGAGCACAATCACGCCTTCTGTGCCTTCAGGTAGCTCGACCAATTGACCGTCACACACAAGGTCAACTTTGCTGGGTAATCCCGCACAGGTGCGAACGAGGAAGTTCTTGGCACCAAACTGGCTGTACCACAGCTTGTTCACGAACTGGCTCATAAACAACCCTGGAGAGCGCTCGCGCTGCTCGTGGAACTCAAGAGCGACTTGGGCATCCACGCCAATACCCAAATAGTTGTTCAGCACTACTCGCTTCTTGCCGTCAATATCGACTCTCCAACGATCAAGAAGGCTCACATGTGCAGCTTCGACCTCAGCAAGCACGTCGCTCATACTTCTAGCCGAAAATCCACTTCCCCATCCCAGCACGCGAGCGAGGTCATTGCCTGTTCCCAAAGGAAGCACCGCGATGGGTGGCTGACGAGCATATCCAAGCTCATCTAGAGCACTCAGCACCCAACCAACAGTCCCGTCACCACCACAAACAAGCACGCGCAGTCGGGGGATATGAAGAAAAGCACGAAGCGGTTCCATCGGGCTCTGATGCGACAGGTCATACACCTGCACTGGGTTGAGCCAGGCACGTAGCTGCCGCAAAACGTGAAGCCCCATCTGCCCTCCGCTTCGGCTGTTGATGAAGACCAGCAGCGGTGAGCGATTCTCGCTCGTCGAGTGCGTCACAATGTCAAACGGCAGTGTGCTACTGAGGTGCTGAGCGTATGGATCATCGCTGTATGGAGACATCCCCGAGCTGCTGGGATGTGGAGCGAGTGGGAGATGATGTGCGTCCACGAATGAAGAAGATGAGGGCGGCCCCGACGATGTCGTTGATAGTGCGTCCGAGTGGTTGCCATTTTCGGATGCGCCAGCAGCGAGTCTTGCAGCTTGCTCAGGTGTGGGCAATGACCGGCGCAGGCGAAGATTCGACATTTTGTTGACTGCGATCTGCGCAGCGCTGCGAACCGATGAGATTGCACGCTGGGATGTTGTCGACAAGTTGCGAGACGATGGGGATCCCTTCAGGATCACGCACGACGGTGGGATAATTAGGTTAGCATGGCGACCAAAGTCGCATTGGCGCAGTAGTGCCGCTCGTTGCTCCTTGAGCTGATACTGCTGCTGGAAGTGGGAAGTAGTAGCTGACAGTCGCGTTGAGTAGTGGTGATGATGGCGGTGCCGCTTGCGAGTTACCGCAACGGCCTGGTTGTAGCAGTTTTCGTGCACGCGCAGGTGGCACCACGCGCACTTCATGCCCGACAGCGCGAGCAGCGAGCCACAAAACAGCCCGCAGATTGCACACGTGTCCATCGGGTCGATATTCCCTTTGATCCACATGTGCGGGGGAGGCGCCGCCCCCGCCGCAGCAATTCCGCCCGGCGGCATCGAAATGGCTGGCGACTTGCACACCGACGCGTTGACCGCCACGTCGTCTGCGTCCACAGCTTCCTCTCTCGAGTCTTCACCATTCCCACTCGGGCTCAATGCTGTAATAGCTCCGTCCGAGAGCGATATGCCCTTGTACCGCATGGTCGTGGCAGCGCACTGCGCGTGCGCGTACATGCCGCAGATGTCGCACTTGACCACGTAGCTGCGGATCCCGTAGACGATCGACTCGCACACATTGCACCACTGCGGCCTGCAGCACCCGTCAGCCCAGCGCCACCACAGAACCCCACGCAGCAGCCGACGCACCCCGCGATGTTCCCCGGACGCCACTGGTGCACGCCGATGACGTACGGACCGTCGCGGAAGCTGCGCCACGTGAGGAAGAAGAGGAACTTGCGCACGAGCAGAAAGACGAAGAGCGCGACCGCGACCCCCACGAGCGAGTAGCCCATCGAGTTGAACAGCTCCAGCGCCTCCAGCGGCACGTAGGCTGACGCCGGGTCCCCCAGCGCCTCCATGCGCGCCTGCTTCTTCTCCTTCTTCTTGGCGAGGAGATGGATCGCAATTCTCGAACGGCGGCGCGTTTTTTGTAGTTTGGGCGTTTTCATTGGCTAGAACCGGCGGTTTTTCGCCACGTTGAGAGGCGAGGGTGTGGCATCATCAGGGTGGCGAGGATGCCATCGAGCTCGTTGACGCGGTGCAAATTCTGCAGTCGCATCGATGGTTGACCAAAGGCGAGGCGTGATGGTGACATGGAGGAGCTTGGGAGAGACGAGAGATGGAAAAAAAAAAATCGTGCGGCTTTCCGACGATATGCCGACTTTGTGTCTTTATGCTTCGTGTCGGTGATCTTATAAATCTTTTCGCGACATGGTCGTTCCCTTTTGCCGACGAGAGGATCTCCCAATCCAGTTCCACAACGCAACATTAGAGTAACGCAGCAATACTAAGCATTCGAGCTCGTCTTCACTACCGACTTGGAGACCCAGTAGATACAGCATATCTGTCTTCGCGCAATGCGAATGAGGTATCTGAATCAATGGCTACTGCATTCATGCCGCCATTGCGATCTATTTACTCCCTGCCTGCATTCACAGATACTAGCTACACATTCAAGACTATTGCAAACATTAGAAGCATGTACAACGCAGCCACCTCCATGCTTCCTGCGATTCGTTAACGCTAGCGAACTCAAACCAAAGCGCCAGCGATCATCAAAACACGGAAAACAAACGAACAGGCAAATAAAGTAAAGCACAGTAAAGCGAACCAAAAGCAAAGCCAATAAAGCAAACAACAATCACAGCATGCCTTTCGTGGGTGTCGTAAAAGTACGTGTTGAGTGTGAATTCAAAGCACTTACGAGCTTCATTCAAGTGTACACAGACGAGGAACCGAGTGCGATGTCCAGCGCGCAATGCAATCCGCAATGTGCAGCTCATGTCATCTCATGTGATCGCATCACATCTCATCTCATCTCGCCTGACGCGTCTAAGCCGAGAGCTTCTTGGCGACGGTCGCGAACGACTCACCCTGCGCCTCCGCCACGTCCAGCTCCAGCTTCGAAGGCTGGCGGGAACCGTCCGGACCAGCGAAGGTACCAGCACCCCACGGAGAGCCGCCGTGGATCTCGTCCATGTTGAACAGCAGCGGCGTGCGGTAGCCGAGCGGCACGAAGGTGAGGCCGTGGTGCGTGAGGAAGGTGAGCGTGGTGAAGGCCGTGGTCTCCTGACCACCGCCCTGCGTGCCCGTGCTAAAGAAGATACCCGCGGGCTTACCCACCAGCGCACCCGATCCCCACAGACCGCCAGTCGCATCGAAGAGCGCGCGCACCTGCGCAGGCGCGGCACCGAAGCGCGTGGGGATGCCGAAGAGGATGCCATCAGCCTCCTTGAGCGTCTCCGGGGTGGCGATCGGGTAGTCCTTCTTGGGAGCCGCGTACATCTTCTGCAGGATCTCCTCGCTGAGCGTCTCCTTGACCTGGTAGATGGTGGCGGTGGCACCGGTCTTCTCGACGCCGGCCTTGACGGCCTCGGCCATCTTGGCGATGTGGCCGTAGGTCGAGTAGTAGATGATGGCGATCTTGGTCATCTTGGGACTGGAAGGAGGGAGTGGTTGTGTTCCTGAGGTGGAGGATTCGGAAATGAGCTCGATGGTTGGATGGTTCGATGGCTCAATGGCTCAATGGCTCGATGGTGAGAGGTCCAGGTGCGTTGGTAGGCTGAAACAAAGCGTTCAGTTGCGGTGGTGGTTGCTCCATGCGGACCGAGCTGTGCTTGCCGGATCTCACTCGGTCTCACTCGGTCTCGCTCGGTGGGTCTTGCTCAGTAATAGGGAAGCTGGAATGCGACATCAATGTTGAAGCCGTCTGTCGCATCATACAAGTGACGACTGTGCACAAGTCGCACAGGATTAGCCAAGCCTCGAAGATCGCAATGACGGACCCGTCCGAGGCTTCTGATTGGCTGCAGACCCAAGATTACGGATTTTGCTTTGGCTTGTTGTTGAGTATGGAGGGATGAGCTCGACTGAAGCTCCTCACGAGAGCCTCCAACACGGAAATGGTGCGGTGTCGGTTTCATGCTTTTTGATGCTGGCTCAGCAGCTCATTGCATGGAATCTAATTGCTATGCTGCAAATGATCTTGGAAACCAATTCACAGCGAAAACGTGATTTCCTACTCTTTGAGTCGTCGCTAACAAAAGATATAACCTTGTTGTCGCGAATCGAGTTCACGTCACGGAGTTCATGATGATGAGAAGAGTAAGCTTCCAATGCCAGGGCGTGATGACGTTTTTTGTTGGTTTTGGTTTTGGTTTTGCTTTTTTTCTAACGATGTCTGTGTGTTGGGGCCTCGCCAACGCACCTGGTAAGTTGTGACGCAAGCAGCAGCTGTAAAATGATCGTAGACCGGTTTGGTGATCTACTGGTCGAAGTACAGCTCCGTGTTGGGTGAGAGCTTCGTTCGGTCTTCGAGTGCTTGAGAAAAGCAACGCAGAGCCACATCCACGGCCACCGATGCGCGAAGAACTGAGCGCGATTGACGTTGGTCAAGCGCTTGCTGACCGCCTCGTGCTAGCCACACGCAGCACAAAACCTGATCCGGACAACATCTCGCTCACTTTGAGTCGCTCGTTTACGCCTGTCCAAAGCCTCTCAGATTCAATACTAGAACCCATCCTACCGCCAAAATCCAAATTGGGACTACATTAAATTTCAAAAGGCACAACTAAAGACAATAACAAAATATACAGCATCACATTTTTCAGGTTACCACTTTCCACAGATTCGCAGCCCGCTTCAACTTGAGCGGCTCACTCTCGAAACGGAGGAACGCACGCCACGGGTCCCTCCAGGCTTCGCCGTGGATCTCCAGCCTCCCGTGGCGCTTTTGCTTCTCTCGACTTCTCTCGACCTCATTCTCCAATCTTCCGCCTCCAGCACAAGCAGCCGGCAGCTCCACCCAGTTCCCCAGTCCCAAGATGACCAAGATCGCCATCATTTACTACTCGACCTACGGTCACATCGCCAAGATGGCCGAGGCCGTCAAGGCCGGCGTCGAGAAGGCTGGCGCCACCGCCACCATCTACCAGATCAAGGAGACGCTCAGCGAGGAGATCCTGCAGAAGATGTACGCGGCTCCCAAGAAGGACTACCCGATCGCCACCCCGGAGACGCTCAAGGAGGCTGATGGCATCCTCTTCGGCATCCCCACGCGCTTCGGTGCCGCGCCTGCGCAGGTGCGCGCGCTCTTCGATGCGACTGGCGGTCTGTGGGGATCGGGTGCGCTGGTGGGTAAGCCCGCGGGTATCTTCTTTAGCACGGGCACGCAGGGCGGTGGTCAGGAGACCACGGCCTTCACCACGCTCACCTTCCTCACGCACCACGGCCTCACCTTCGTGCCGCTCGGCTACCGCACGCCGCTGCTGTTCAACATGGACGAGATCCACGGCGGCTCTCCGTGGGGTGCTGGTACCTTCGCTGGTCCGGACGGTTCCCGCCAGCCTTCGAAGCTGGAGCTGGACGTGGCGGAGGCGCAGGGTGAGTCGTTCGCGACCGTCGCCAAGAAGCTCTCGGCCTAAGCTTGACGTTCTTCCGAGCGACGCATTCGTGCGTCTGCGTGCAATACTCTAACCTCGAATCCAACTCGTAGTTCACCCCCAAGCCCCCCTCCTGCCGTTGGATTTCCACTAACGCTCGTACTTCTTCGTTCCATCTAGCACAGGCTGCTTCGACTCGATCCCGCACTTCAACATGCGTCCAAGCGACTAGCGACATGGCACCGCCAAGCCCTCCGAAGCTCCTAATCCTCTCAGCCATCTCCAGCCACCTCCAGACTACCCGAGTCTCCATTGCAAGGCATGGAGCTGGGCCAAGCCTCAACGTCTGGAGCTCCACGAACATTCAACGGAGCTGCTCACCATTTTGAACCCCATGTGGTGCCGCAATTTGAATGGGTGGAGCTCAGATTCAAGGAGCTGGTGATTAGCCATACGCGAGGATCCAGCCAATCAGCGAGCGTGAACGAGGCAGTCACCGCCCATCTCCTTCCGTCATCGCTTGCTCTGCATCGGACTGCCAAGGGTATGCTATTGAAAAGGTAAGTGAATTACAAGTTCAGCATGGAGCGCTGCTATTTGAAGCACTTGACTGGTTCTAACAGGTCCAAGGCCGCTTCGTGCAAGGGAGGAGCCGCTTCGCATCACTCATACTTCGTATGGTATAGAGAAATCAAGACAACGCGTTGAAGAGGTGCGTGTCACAATCATGACTTCGGTCCGCTGATCGCCAATAGACTCGGCCTTGCAACACCAGGAGCTCCTCAAGGCTCCCCTAGGAGCTCTCTGGCCGCCCCGAGCTCATTCGTGCCGAGAGTTCATTCTCGAATTCGCCTCGCCCGAGTCAAGACCCCACTTCCAAGCACCATGGCCAAGATCGCTATCGTCTACTACTCGTGCTACGGCCACATCGTCAAGATGGCTGAGTCCGTCAAGGAGGGCGTCGAGTCCGTTGAGGGAGTCACCGCCACCATCTACCAGGTCCCGGAGACCCTCCCGGAGGAGCTCCTGACGGCCATCCACGCCGCCCCCAAGAAGGACTACCCGATCGCCTCGGCTGACACCCTCAAGGAGTACGATGGCATTCTCTTCGGC
This sequence comes from Phytopythium helicoides, assembly GCA_024867545.1. Lineage (NCBI taxonomy): Eukaryota > Oomycota > Peronosporomycetes > Pythiales > Pythiaceae > Phytopythium > Phytopythium helicoides. Next base: position 267,177 of record JANFNE010000002.1, on the reverse strand, counting down.
TTCCCCACTCGCTTCGGCTCGCTTCCGTCGCAGATCAAGGCTTTCTTCGACAGCTGCGGTGGACTTTGGGCCACGGGTGCTCTGATCGGCAAGACTGCTGGTATCTTCTTCAGCACGGGCACGCAGGGCGGTGGCCAGGAGACGACCGCTTTCTCGTCGCTGCCGTTCTTCGCCCACCAGGGTCTGACGTTCGTGCCGCTCGGCTACCGCACGCAGCTCCTCGCCAACATGGAGGAGATCCACGGTGGCTCGGCTTGGGGTGCCGGCACCTACGCTGGCGCTGATGGCTCGCGCCAGCCGTCGAAGCTTGAGCTGGACGTGGCCAAGGTGCAGGGCGAGTCGTTCGCGACGGTGACCAAGAAGCTCTCGGCTTAGATGCCCGCCGATTCGAGCAACTGCTTTTTGCGAGCGCCTTGAGCGCTTTTGCAGTTAGTATATCATAAACAATCTAATCGACAGTCATGTCAAACAACTCGTGACTTTCTCCCAATCTGTTGATGTCTTCACTTGGCAGCAGTCCTTGCAACCGTTGAGAAGGTACCATCGTGTACGAGTAGATCGCATTGCCGCAAATTGATGTGCATGAACTTGTCAGCAAAGTTTGGTGCGCGCATGAGCTTTCCATGCAGGAAACCAACACAGCACAACATTGCATGCCCATGCAGAAAACTGCTGGGACGCACGCAAGCGCAGCCATGGCAGCCGCCACAGCCCCTAGGTCATCAACATGGGTCACTATCACAGTCTCCATTCGATATCGTGGAGGCTCACCAAAGATTTGCCACGTCAGTGAGGGTGACTCCGAAGCCTAATCTCTTGATGTTTGTATGGTCTGAATATTCCGATAGAGATTCCGCGTGATTCCGAAGCAGGGTGGGCCGCAATCATTGCTTTCAGCCAATCAAAAGTCGCCATTTCCGCATACCTCCCACGTCACACGCGGCTGGCAGCGATTGCCTAATCGGCTATTGGCAAATCAGGAAACCATATTGTCGCTTTACATTCATTATAAGAGGTATAATGCATATCTAGAACAGTTCCAGTCTAAATAATTTATGCGCTTCATGCATTATACGATCCAGCGCTGGTTGGCTAAACGCTCGCCAGATTACCGATCCGGCGCCGGTGACTGACGTCGGCCTCGTCAATGCACTTGCGCGTGCGTGGCCTTTGACGCGCATCTCAACTGCGGCAAGGTGAAGATGCAGATGATGTCACAAGAGGCTCAAGCTGCAAGCTCAAGCTCAAGCTCAACGTGCAAATCCCGTGCAGAGGGCTCCCTTGGCCCTTGGACCCTCCCGGGAGGCTAATCACGGGGGACGCTCCCAGTCTCATTCTTCAATTCCTCTGTTGGAACTCAAGCACCTCCCCCCACTTCAAGCACCATGGCCAAGATCGCTATCATCTACTACTCGTGCTACGGCCACATTGCCAAGATCGCCGAGTCGGTCAAGGAGGGCGTCGAGTCCGTCGAGGGCGTCACCGCCACCATCTACCAGGTCCCGGAGACCCTCCCGGAGGAGCTCCTGACGGCCATCCACGCCGCCCCCAAGAAGGACCACCCCATCATCTCGGCTGACACCCTCAAGGAGTACGATGGCTTCCTCTTCGGCTTCCCCACCCGCTTCGGCTCGCTTCCGTCGCAGATCAAGTCGTTCTTTGACAGCTGCGGTGGACTTTGGGCCACGGGTGCTCTGATCGGCAAGTCTGCTGGTATCTTCTTCAGCACGGGCACGCAGGGCGGTGGCCAGGAGACGACCGCTTTCTCGTCGCTGCCGTTCTTCGCCCACCAGGGTCTGACGTTCGTGCCGCTCGGCTACCGTACCCCTCTTCTCTTCAACATGGACGAGATTCACGGCGGCTCCCCGTGGGGCGCTGGCTCGTTTGCTGGCGCTGATGGCTCGCGCCAGCCGTCGAAGCTTGAGCTGGACGTGGCCAAGGTGCAGGGCGAGTCGTTCGCGACGGTGACCAAGAAGCTCTCGGCTTAAGTTCCATCGCCGCTTCGCGATTAGAGCCTTGCGCTCGTTGTGATGCCTTCAGCATCACAGTCGCCATGTCATTAAGTACTCGAATACACAGTGTTGTCAACGACGTTGTCCTCTTGCCTTGTCTAAAAAGCTTCGCAATAGAACTCAAAGCGACTTCCACGAGCTCGGAAGCATTTGATGCCTAGTAGAACCAACCTGATCCAAGTTGACACAGTATTTATAGCGCCACCTCGGTCGAACTGCCATTGCATGCGAGAGATGGCAATGACCACTATCGAGAACACCCACGAATCCTTGTGGCAGAACCGCGTTCGGGTATTGCTCCAGGCAGAACAAGCTCGCGATCGTATCGAGGCGTACACTCTACTTTGCACAAAATGCACCGAATCGAAGCTTAGCCAGCGCAGCGTCGGGACATTTCTTCAAGGTCCGATCAGTAATGAACCACTTGCTGATCACAGGCAAAATTTAGCACCACGAATTCTTTTATCAAAGATTCTTGACGATCTTCATGCCTCCGATCGTACAGTTCGAATTGGTGCTGCTCGCGTATTATGCCACATCGCTTACCAGAGCATGCAGGATCAGGAAGCAATCATTGCCCAGCAGCAAAGTGCGAAGGCAACAAATGAAGGAAGTGCGCAGTTTTGGCCTGGCACTACGATCGGCTGGCTTTATATTTTCTCGGTTCCCGAGTCTGTTTATCAGCAGTACCATTCAAGTGCGACGCCAGCAAATATATCATCAGAATCGACGTCTTTCATCCGAAAAATGGTTGCTACCAACTACTCGTCAGTGTATACCACCGTCTCAGAATTTTACACCAGCAAATGCCAACCGATCCTACCGTTTTGTTGGTCAGTACCTGTGAAGAGCATTGGTGGTGGTGCAGCAGCGAATTGTTTCACTCCTCCTGATATCTCCGATCCAAACGAGTGCATCCTTGGATTTTATCTTGCTCCACGAGAAAAGCACATCCCCGAGTCAGATCTTGCCTTGTCTAGAGAGTTTTCTCTTTCAATATCTACGCCGGAAGACCTTGCTCAACTAACTACTGCTATTGAGATGGGATCGTCATCTTCAATATGTAATTCTGGCGACCACAACGTCCGACTCATTGCTACTTGCGTAGAAATTCATTTGAAGAGTCTGGCCTCGCACTATGGAACTGATATGGTCCAATTGGTGCGCTCAATTTTTGATTCGGTAGCTTTCCAAACCGAGAGTAACTCGACGAAGGCGCAAGTATATACTCCAAATGGTGCTGCCAAGGCTGAAGAAATGGATGCATTCGCTTGGGAGCCCGTTCTTGTCGGGGTTATCCTACGAGACCCAGCAGTACCATCAAATATCAAATCACCGTTAGCACGTCTACAACCGACTCAACAACTGCCAGTCGATGTTTGTGATATATGCAGCCGTATTGTTCGACCAGACCAAGCCGCTGCTCGGTTTAGGAATTGCGAGCATTGGCAATATATTGTACCAGTTTTACCTCAGGATATACGTCCGGTCTCGTGGCGACATTTTATCACAAAATGGAGGCAGGTAGCAGATGCCTTTGAGGCCCAAAACACCCATAATGGTGGAGGACGTCGAGCTTCATCCAGTGGCGTATGCTCAATCTCCAGCATTCGCAAGAGTATCCTGGCAACCGACGCAAGCAGCTACCGCAACCTCGATCAGCTCCGAAATGATTTGCCGGGCATATTTCGCTCTCAGCAAGTACTAAACCGAGAAACTGCTATAATCACCAACACTAGCCGAGACGATACGATTCAGGGTCTGACAACTCTAGCCGAGCTTGAGTATTGTCATTGCCCTCTAGCCACTAATAAATGTGATGATAGCGACTCTGGAATCGATGATTCCGATACCTTGGCACCAACTCTACGACATTTTCGCCTGATGAACGCCATATCTACTTCCGGTCTGGACGAAATATCAAAGCTACGAATGCAAGAGAGGTCCGAAACTAACTCGGAGCGGGTTCAGCGAAATGTGTGCCGGCAAATAGAGATCGCAACAAGAGAGAAGATGCGCAAGAGCAAACAGATCGACATAAAGCATGGACAAGCAGAACTCAATATTAAGAGTCTAGAGGCTCAGAGAGAGCAAAATCGACAGTTCAAGGCGCAAAGGCTTGATACAAAGCAACAGCGTGCAAAGTGGCGGCGACTGCAGCAGCAACAGATAGATGAAGCTTGGCAGCGAGAGATTCGAGAGCAACTAGCTGCACAATCAGCAGCAATACCGTATCAGCAGCAGCAACAGCAACGGAATTATCAGCCAGCAAGACCCATAACACCTCGTCAACCAAAGCCTACCCCAATCAAGCAGTTTCCACAGCGACCAAGGTCGGCAAGAGATCCATCAAAGCCTCCAGCACCTGAACTCGCGCGTGAGCGCGCAATAATATACGCGGAAGCGATTCGTGCTGCTTCGTCCACACTAGAGGACTCTGCTACAACTCAACCACCACAGATTGACAAAAGGTTCTCCACATTTCGAGCAAGCAGCTTTCTTCAGAAGCTAGCCTCTAACGATGCACCACCATTTCGTCGCCGCATATCCCTTGCTCGATATACCCCACCAAGGCAAGCAAAATCTAGCGGTACTGAGCAAAAGCCCCAACAAATAACTGAAGATAGGAACAGATCTTTAGTAGAAGCATGTGCCGACCAACTTGGCCAAGCAGCTCCAGAGAACGCTTGCGCGACGCTCGTAATGCAGCAAGTTGCTCAAAAAGTTGCAAAGCGAGTATTGATTCCTCGGGTTGAACCTCCACGAGTTGCAGAGCCACATGTCCCGCCATACGTCGTTCTTGCTCAATATCAGTCACTGGACGAACCAGAAAAGAACAAGTTCCGCAGTCGCTTTGGTCTGCAGCGTGTACGACATCAGCTCTCTTTTGAGATCTTGCGCCAATTCACGCGACTTGCACGTCGAGATTACGCGTGGCGTGCCTTTCACGAGAGAGCATCCACGAGCTCGGGGGCTGTCAAATACCTGGAATTTGTAGACATTGCCCACCATCTTGGAGTTCCCCAATCAGCCAAGCAGCTGCTGCGACTTGCGCGTAAGCTGGACGATCACAAGACTGGCTGGATCGACTGGAAGTCCTTCTACACGTGGTGGTGCCTGCAGTTTGACCCGGACTTTGTTGATGTCCTGGATGAAGACGAGGACGCCGTCGAGGAAGCGGACCGGGAAGAACCGTAGAGCCTCAATGAATAACTCAAAGCCCTTATCTTACCAAGCGTCGCGATCCAAACTACAGTCCAGCTTTTTCAAGTTGAGCCCAAACAAGCATGAACGGCTTGTGGTTGTCACCCGCAGAGCTTGAAGAGCTAACGAAAGGAGAAGGCACATGGGAAAACATCCAGGTTAGAGAAAATCATCGATGTACAAGTATTGCAGGACATCATGGCAAATCTGTGCACTGGTAGGATGTGCTGAGAGGAGCTTTTCAGCGTCTGTTTACTGCGACGGAGGCTGCAATTGGTCGAATAGAGGTAGTGTTGCGGATGTACTTTCACCGAGGATCGTACCCAGGCTGAGTTGTCCGCATCGTTTCTCAGGACCTGGAGCTGGCACTCGAAGCGAAAGCACGAGAATCCGAGCGCCAGACATTGCATATCAATGCGCTTGCTCGAACTCTCAATACCGTAAGCGAGGAATTGCGGAGGTATTCCATGTTGTTTCTTTTGGAATCAACTGTGTCCCTAATGATGGGTGCGCCAACAGAGAGAAAGAAGAGGACCTGCGAAAGAAAGATGCCATTGACAGTCAAGTCATTCATCTTTCTGGCCGGCTCGATGTTGTCGATCAACTTCTGGCGAATACGAACAATTGTGTTACCAGTGGAGAGGCCTTGTCGGCTGCAATAACAAAAGCGGATCGACGCCTCCATCTGCTAGAAGACGAAATCGGACATGTAAAATGAGCGGATCTCACAACTCCATCCCAAACCCAGGACTCACTTTTATTCTTCGAATAGATTATTGAAGCGGTTGAGCACAAGTTAGACGAAGATACACTAAACAATGCACTAGTTCTTCAAAAGCGAGCCTTTCAAGAAGCACTAAGGAAGCGGGTAACATTTATGCTTCGAATTGCTTTACGCTGGTCATCGTAGAGTGGTAATATTGTTTTGTCTGGGATGTAGTGCAAGACAGTTGCGGTAGAGCGGGAGCTGCTGGGTATGAAGCAGCAACTCGAGCTTCGAATCAGCGAGTATTCTCACAGTTCATCAGCTTCAATTGCTCAACTCCAGCACGACCTCGTGATCGTTGAGAATCGGGCGGTTCAAAAGGCTACAGCCGAAATCGATGACCACCTACATGCTGCTCTTAGAGACGTGGAGAACCGCGTCCAAGTGACTTTGTCCGAATTGGATGCACAACTAGAGTCAAAGGCACGCGAAACCCGCGAAAGGGGTACCATAGCGTTAAAGGAAGTCCGTGAGATGACGAGTATCGTGGTTCCAGCCATTCTGAACGACATTGCAGAGCTAAGAAGAAGATTTGAAAGCATGGTAAGGCGCTGTGCTACGGTTGCTGCGGTTCTTCCTTCTCACCTTCACGCACTTGATCATAACAGAAAGCAGAAGAGAGTCAATCCCAGCTTGCTATCCCTGTCCCCTTGCAGCGTAGTGATTTTAAGAGCCTTCAAGCAGTAGTGGATCAACTTCAAAGTGAGCAGAGCGAGCTGAAGCGATTGATCGACGGTCTAACCAACGACTTATCGGAAACAGTTCGTAAAGATCAAGTCCATGATTTGGAGACACGAATGGCAGGCCACCAACGGGACGCAGTTACAGAGATACAGCTCTTACTGGCTGATACTTCTGCCAAAGCCCAAGCTGACAACGCAGAAGTCGCAAAGATTCAAGAAGGCCAAGCTGAGCAGATCCAGACTCTCGTAAACCAACTAGACGAGGTAGACCAAGTCACACGCCTAATTGGACACCAGCTCGTGCGAGTCGGTTCGCAGACCCAGGTTCTATGGGAAGAGCGTCAGAGTCATATTGATACAGCAACGGAGGCTCAGCACACACTTGGCGGTGATGAGCTTAACTCGATGGCATTGGGATCGAAAGGAATGGACAAGATAACGATCGACGCGAACATTGAAAGTGCCTCAAGCCCCATGGGTGCGAATGACGTTAAGCTGCAGCTGGAGCACGATGAATTACAAGCTCAGGTTCAGGAAAAGCTGCAGCACTATCAGTCGCTGCTTCAGTTTGACAGCTCCGCATGATAAGCAAAAACAATCAGTAAATTGAATTGCGGATGTATATCTGCGGTTGAAATTCAGAGCGTACTTGTGCTTGCCAACTCCATCCCTTCTAACAAGCAGCTCTCTTCTTCTCGTGCACTCAAAAAGACGGAGACGCTCCGTTATAGCTGTTGTTGTTGCTGCCGTACTCCTCAGGCGTTGCATCCAGAGAGGATGAAAGCGCGGGCGTTGATGCTGACGAGGAAGGCGGTAGCGCCGAAGACTTCATGACCGATACGAGCTCCACTGACGACAGTGTCGACGCATCCAGCCGCAGGCTTGCTTCCACATTCTCCAGAACTGACCAGACAAAGTCTCGTGTTTCCTCGAATGACAGAGCATCATCCTCGTTTTCATGCTCTAGTCGCTCAATGACAGACTGAGAGTTAGCCGCAGATGGAGCCTTTGGCAACCACAGCGTCGTGACTGTCGAGTCGAATAGCTCGGAAATCTTCTGATCACTCAGCATCCCGTTTGCGGCCGACAGGATTTCGTTCTTGCGCTGCGTCGCCTGTTCCGCCTCGAGTGGCTCGGGCACTTCACTGATGTCAATGAACGCTTGCGCAGCATTTTCCACGATGGCGCTCAGTCGGTCGTTTTCGGTCAGCACAGCACTCTTCGTGCCCCACATGCCGCTGGAGCGGCCGTTGCTGCCTGCTCCTGTCATGCTCAGGTCACCATGGAGCTCCAAGTGCTTCTCAAGCTCCAGAAAGTGAAGCAGCGCTGGGTCTTCCAGAATGCCAGGCACCTGCAGCAGCGACCCTGACGCGGTCAATAAGGGGTTAGTCAGCTTGAACAAGTTTCAGCGAGGCTGATAGGCACCCAGGCTCACCAATGTACTCCTGGAGACCGGCTTGACGCTTCACGAGAAAGTTGGGGTCGAATCTGTCCGAGGCGGAAATTGACGTGAGTCAACAATTAACTTGGCCTCATCCTACGAAACATGCACACCAAGTGTGGCAAATTCAAAGCCACAGCCACGTTCTCAGAGCAAGCACCGATGGTTTGCATGCAGACTGGAGCTCGAGACCCAAGACTCGCCGTGGCGCCTGGTTCCCTCCGTCGTCCCCACTGAATCCCTCGTCAACCACCGCCCCCACAGCTATCGCTCGCATTCCCGTTTAGATAAGATCAAGTGGTTTGGCATTCCTCGCTGTCGGCTCCTGGCCGACGAGCTCCTTTCTTCCTCAGTCAACACTCGAGGAATGCGGCAGCCAGGGATGTGGGACTGGGAGACAAGTGCAGGCGGAGCCGAGGAAGGAGCAAGTGCCGAGGCCAAGGGGAGCTCAACAGCTGCAGCTGGTGCGTTTGCTGGGCAGCCAACCGAAGCAGGCTGCCCGCTCATCATAGAACATGCCACTCGGCCGAGCTCGAAAGGCGGAGAGCCGCACCTGCCGAACCACTGCTTCTCGGGCAGCTGCGCCTCGATGAGGTCTCCAAAGCGGCGCAGCAGCCGCGCGTGGAGCTGGTCGAAGTCGCTGAAGCGCCGCGAGATGCGCCACAGCCCGCCATTGCACGAGATCTGCGGGGCGACAAGAGAGAAAGTGCGGCCAGCGTCGCGAGCGTTAGCGCCGCCTGTGCGCGTCCAATCGAGGCGATTCCGGCATGAGCGGGACGAGCAGGAGCGCCACTACCTGCACGATGAACTCGGTGTGGTCCCCGACCGTGTCGTAGCCCGTGATGAGCGCGTGCACATTGACCGCCTGCATGTCTCCGAGCCCCTCGATGTTCTTTGATGGGGGAGCGGAGCGAGCTAGCGCTCTCTAGGATAAACTATCGGACCACTCTGCACCGTGACGGACCATTTCCATCCCTCTCGGCAATGCCTCTTCGCCGTGATTGGCTGATCCAAATTTCTAGCGATTTCATTGGCCAGACATACACAATCCGCGATTCTGATTGGCCCACGAACCAATGCGCTGAAGTCCTGTGTGCTCCAGGAAGCAGCCGATCATGACGGCAAGACCAGCCCACTTCCGCGCCTCCATGAGGGCCAAGCGCGCCTGGAAGCGGCCGCAGCTCAGCTACACGCGCTGTAATCGCATTGGAGCGCCTCAAAGCAGCGTTTTGAGCGCTTGCAGCTCCAAAATGCGCGCCTAGAGCGGCTCAAGCGGCGCGGCGGTTGGCGGCCGGAAAGATATCGCGACGCCTCTGGAAGCCGCCGGCGCTGCTGCTGCTGGTGGCCACTGTGCGGAGGACTCGGCAGGATGTTCATCTTCCTGAGCAAGAAGATCGCGATCCCCAATAACGTGCGGCTGCGATGCGTGGCGTGGAACTCGGACCAGGGCTGGATCGCGTGTGGCGGGCAGCAGGGGCTGCTCAAGGTGCTACGGCTCGAGTCGGCGCAAGGCGCCGACATGAAGGGCCCGCGGGGCATCGCGGCACCGAGCAACCTGACGATGAACCAGTCGCTCGAGGGTCATAATGGCTCGGTCGTGTGCGCGACCTGGAACTCCATCTTCAAGAAGCTCACCACGAGCGACGAGAACGGGCTCATCATTGTCTGGGTCATGCACCGCGGCATGTGGTACGAAGAGATGATCAACAACCGCAACAAGAGCGTCGTGCGGGACATGAAGTGGACTACCGACGGGCAGAAGATCTGCATCGCCTACGAGGACGGCGCCGTCATCGTTGGCTCGGTGGACGGCAACCGCCTCTGGGGCAAGGAGATGAAGACCCAGCTTGCGTTCGTCGAGTGGGCTCCTGACGGCAAGTCGCTGCTGTTTGTGACGCGAGATGGCGAAGTCGCCGTGCACGACGCCATGGGTAACAAGGTCAGCAACCTGCCGCTGTATGCGGTCGAAAATCGCAACAATAACGACTACAAGATCATCGGTGTGCACTGGTACGACGGGTGCGAAGGACATATTAGCCCGGAGGCACCAACGCTTGCCATCGCCTTCCGCGACGGGAAGGTTCAAATCACGCGAGGCCGCTCCGACGAGAACGCCGTCCTCATTGACACGGGCATGGAGCTCACGCAGGTGCGCTGGAACAACGACGGCAGCGTGCTCGCACTCGCTGGCAGCCAGACCGAATCCGGGTCTCGCGACAGCTCTGCACGCGAGTTCAACGTCGTCCAATTCTACGACCCTTTTGGTCGCCATTTGCGATCGCTGCGTGTGCCAGGCAGTCGCATCGAGTCGCTTGCGTGGGAAGGCACTGGTCTCCGCATCTGCCTGGCTGTCGACTCGCACATTTACTTTGCCAACATCCGCCCAGCATACAAGTGGGGATTCTACTCTAACACACTCGTGTACACATACAACCGAATTGATCAGATCGAGAACAGTGTCGTGTTCTGGGACACCAAATCCGATGATCGCTACACCAAGTATATCAAGGGGCTCTTGTCCATCAAGGCTGCAGGAGACAATTGCGTCCTTGTGACCAAGATCTACAATGAAGATGTCGGCGCTGAGTTGCAAGCTAGTGGAACCTCGAATGGGGGAAACGCCAACGGAGACTTTCGCGAGATCCAATATCAGTTCACATTATGCGATACGATCGGTTCACCTATCGAGTCCAAGATCGTCGACTTTGAGCCGCAGTACGTATGCATGACAGCGCGGCACATCGTCGCAGCTTCAATGGATGCAATCTACGTTTGGCAATACCGCAATTCAAGCGCCAAGCTTACAGGTCTAGTTTCAGGCCAAAACGGCAACGCCAACAGCATGGACGTGAGTTCCTCAATTTCGCAGCTTTTACAGCGCGCAGGTGGTGGGCGGGAGAAGGCATTCTATATTGATGAGACTCAGGGAACCGACATGGAGTTGTTTCGATACACGCCACGAGAGCTGGAGGATCCGATCTGCGCAATCTGCGCGTCGGACAGCTGGATTTTTGCGGCACGCGCGAGTGGAACGATTCACTGCTTCACGCTCCCACATATTTCACTTGAGATGAAATTCATCGTGAATTGCCGTCCGCAGCAGCTTGCGCTCAACTGCGACTCCACGCTACTTGGCATCATCGACATCAATTGCATGCTAACAATCATGGAAATCGATCCGATCGCGGCCGGGGGCGGAGGCATGACCTCCACAATTGAGGGGAAGATGCTGCCATTTGAGAAGAAGGACGCGTGGGATATGATGTGGGCCGAAGACAATCCAGAGCTGTTCGTTATGATGGAGAAGGCGCGAATGTACGTGTACCGCGGACTTGAGCCCGAGGAGCCTGTATCTTCGTCAGGATACCTCTGTTACTACAAGGATCTGCAAGTCAAGGCAGCTTTGCTGGACGAGATTCTCGCCAATCCAGAGCAGCCCGAGCGGAGTCTTGTCCTCGAGTTTCAAACGCGGTCACTTCGAGATGCGAAGGAGCTGTTAGACAACGTTGGGCTGGCAGAAGCCTGTGAGTACATCCAGGAGCATCCTCACCCGCGACTTTGGGCTTTGCTGGCTGAGGCAGCGCTCGAACAGCTCGACTTTGGTATGGCTGAGCGTGGGTTTGTCAAGTGCGGTGACTACAGTGGCATTCAGTACGTCAAGCGCTTACAACTACTCAACGATCGTGTCAAACAGAAAGCAGAAGTAGCAGCCTACTTTCAGCAGTTTGATGAAGCTGAAGCACTGTACCGTAAGATCGACCGCAAAGACTTGGCAATCGATCTTCGGCAGCGACTTGGCGACTGGTTTCGAGTTTTGCAGCTTGTGCAGTCATCGTCTTCAGGTAGCGCCAGCACAGGAATCGGTGATGACGCTCTTCTCTCGCATGCTTGCAACATGATTGGCGAGTACTACGCGGATCGGCACAAGTGGGAGAAAGCCACAAAGTACTTTGCACAAGCGAACAACATTGCTGCGCTCGTCACATGCTACTACACCCTTGGGGAATTTAATCAGCTGGAAGCGCTCGTGAGTGTCATTCCAGAACACTCATCTCTATTACAAGACGTGGCGCTCAAGTTCACTCGTGCAGGGTTGTGCGCGTCAGCTGTAGAGGCTTACCTTCGCATGGGTGATATCAAAAGTGCTATCGATGCCTGCGTGTTGCTCAATGAATGGGAGCGAGCAGTGACACTGGCTGAGCAACACAACTTCCCACAGATTGAGAATGTGCTGACAAAGTACGCAAGCCACCTGCTCATGAATGGTAAAACAATGCAAGCAATTGAGCTGTACCGGCGTGCCAACAAAAGCACTGAAGCTGCCAAGCTGCTCGCCAAGCTCGCAAAGGACGTGAGCAGACACCCATTACGAGCCAAGAAGTTACAAGTGCTTGCAGCTCTTGAGGTGGAGCGCATGAAGAAGAAAATGCTGGACGTGTCGATGACTAAAATGACCAGTACAACCGGGACAGCGACGGCCGCTCAAGTAACCGCGCAAACACTCGAGAGTCTAGTGCAGCATGACGCGGCTACGGGAGAAAATCGTGCATTGGATAACCCTTGGCGCGGCGCCGAGGCGTACCATTTGTACTTACTGGCGCACCGGCAGCTGTATTCTGGCAACCTTGAGCGAGCGCTGCGTACAAGCCTCAAGCTTTCTGGGTATGAAGATATCCTTGAGGAGCGCGAGATCTACTCACTCATCGCTCTAACAGCGTTCTACACCAAGCATTTTGAACAATGCTCGCGAGCTTTCATCAAGCTTGAAACCCTGCCGGGCTTGAACGAGAAGGAGCTCGCGGCTATGAGCGAGCTCGCTCTTCAGATCTTCACGAATGCCCGGCCACAGGACCCGAACGCGCGGCCTCCTGAGTGCCCGTCGTGCGGCAACTACATCAAGGAATGGGACACGCGTTGTTCGAGCTGCAGCCGAACATTTCCAACCTGCATGATGACTGGACTCACGATTCTAGAGCACCGCACAATCACCTGCCGTGCATGCCGTCATCCATGCATAGAAGCAGAGGTGAAGTCTCGCAAGAATTGCCCGCTTTGCCACGCACCATATGCACAGGCTTGATGAGGAAAAAGCAGAGCTGTAAGGCGTGAATGGCCGGGGAACCCGGCATTGAGATGGTCACAAAACCCTCCATTTCTACATTCACCCTTCTCAGCACAATGATCGACGTAAACTCTCACTCCACCGGAAAACGTGGTAAAGGAGACGTGAAACTAAATAAACCTGTCGTTACGGCAAGAAAGTTACGCAAGTACAGTGTCTCGGACTCTTGAACTTGAAGACACACCTCACAGGTGTGTCTTCAAGAGTGTAACTTACGGTACTGCCCAATTGACAAGCTGGCAGCGCAGTTCATCAGCTTCAAGTGGGGTTGCGCGATGCCTTCCCCCAGCGATGACAACAGCACTGCATTGACACTTCGTATTGCTTGTTGAAGATACCATAGGAAGGATCTCCAGAGCTCCATCATGAGCCACGGCAAACTAGTAAAGCGGCCTTTGCAGCTCTGCCTGCATACACACACGTAAATGGACATGATGAGATAATAGCATGTTTTGAATTGTCACTCGAACGGCAACGACTGCCGACCCTGATCTCCCTACTCACAGTGTAATTTGCCACCATGGCAATCAAGCGCGCTCGATCGGGCACGGAGGGCGATCCAGGTCCCCGGCGAGGTAGGTCCAAGATAAGGCAAGCTGCCGCAGGGCTACGCAGATCCACAATGAGAAGAACTCCTTCCGCAACTCGTCGAGGTCGGTCCAAGACAACACGTGCAGCTGGTCCGACGTCAGGCGGTGCTAGGTCTAAAAGGAAGAAGCGCAGTGCAGAACCACGCAAGAGTCAGTCAAAGAGGCGACGAGCCGAAGTCGAAGCTCGTGACGCAGCTAACGGCAAATCCTCGCTTGTGTGCGTCAAGACGTCGCTCAAGGCGTTTTGCAAGACCGATGAGGCCATGAATTTGCCGTGGGAGTCCGTGCTGGCGGATATGGACCAGGCCGTGCTGGAGGCTTACGTCCTCGCCAACATCCACGCCGTGCGGATTTGTCAGCTGGGCGATGCAGTGGAGCCACTCAACCAGGTCTTCTTCTACAGATGCCTATCGTGTGTTTGCAACGCCAATTCCACACTCGGGTCTCCTGCATTCCAGCAATCAGTCACGCTGTACAACACTTGGCGAGGTGAAGACGCTCGACGTGCAAGCAACCGGCAGATTACCGCTGGGTGGCAGCAGAACGCAGCCCAAATGATGGCCACTAACACCAAGAACGCGATCGTACGCAACTTCTACCGTCGCTTTCACCGTCACATCAAGCGGGTCTATGACTTGAATGGTGCTGAGGCCTACGTCATGATCAAGAGCATCCTGGACCCTGTCTACAACGGCAACGATACCGAGGTGCAGGCTTGGCGAGAGCAGATCCCGCACAACGAGAGCGTCTACTTGTCCGACGAGGCTAACAGATTGCTTCCTCTCACCTACATGATTCTGACCGACATTGAAGAGAGGAATAGCCGGTTTCAGCATCGACAGGACATCCCAGAGGTCCGCACATTCAGTCTCCTGCCGACAAAGAATGGGTTCAAGTGCTCGCACTTCAAGATGTGCAAGACGGCGCTCCGCAGTCTACTTCTACGTGCTGATGTTCGCGTGCCTCCTCAAGGTGACGATTGGAATGCTGTCGCAGACGAATGGTGGCACAGTCTCTTCAATATCGAGAAGTTTGAAACAGCCAACAAGAAGTTCGCAGGAGAGATCGTGACGGACGGAAAGGCTGTCAGCATCGTCGTGTGGAAAACTCATTCGGCGACAGACCGCCCACTTAGGGAAGAAGATTATGATGTCATGTGGGGCCTAGATCCTGGCAGACGAGATCTGTTTGTAGCAACCAACCAGGACGGCGAGACTATCCACTGCTCTTCTCGTGAGTTCTACGAGGATGCTCGCTACCACAAGAGCAACCAGAAAATAGCTTGCTGGATGGAGCGGCGGCCCGACATTTTGGCGGCCGAGCGTCAGATGCCATCGAAGAAGACCGCGTCGCTCGAGCTGCTGGAAACGTACACACGATACGTTATTCCACTTATGGAAAACCTGCTAGGATTTTCACGGACGAAGGGATTCCGCAACCTGCGTTTTGGACGGTACATCTTTGCGCAGAAGAAGCTTCATGAACTCTGCCGGAGACTGACCCAGCAAGCAGGCAGGCGAACGGTGGTTGGATTTGGAGATTGGAGCAATACCGATTACTCTGGACTCATCAAGAAGTGCCCCGCGGGGCCGGTCAAGAGACTCGAGCACACGTTGAGAAACTATTGTCGTGTACAACCAATTGGTGAGTTTCGCACCAGCAATCTTCACTCACGTTGCCACCGGCAGCTAGAATACCAGTACAGTCTCCGCCTCTGCAAGGTCAAGAACAGCACGGACAAGGAATGGCGGACGTGCAAGGTTTATAGTGTGCTCCATTGTCGATCCAATGGCTGTTTTGGTACTACTGTGAACCGCGACGTCAACGCCTCGAAGAACATGCTCATGCTTCTCCTCAACATGCTCCGTGGTCAACCAAGACCTACCGTTTTTTGCCGAGCGCCAACACATCAGGGGCCACAAAGTGTCTGCAGGTGCGCTCAGCGTTGCCCGCAGATAGCACTGTATACTCAGGCATTGTTGCATTTTCACTAGGTTCCATTCCCAGTCATCGTCTTTTATCGTAGGATGCCGGGCTTACCACGGCCATACCCGCGAGCCGAAGGCGAGTGCTAGCAATGAAAGTGTGTTTGATGATATGGTTTTGTGTTCACGATGTGGTGGCACTGCAACAGGCGTCGGTAACTGCTTGGAGTATTCTGGTCACCCTCGATGCCGGTTCAGGCGACGAGTGACACTGACAAGTTGCTCAATCCTGCAGGCTGAAAGCTACTTAATACCATGAAGGTGCGCTTCGGAGTGGTTCTTGATCGATATGATTGCAGATCCTCATTGATCTTGTAGCTACCAGGCAAGAGCACTGGGGCTGCCTCAAGTACACGCGATGCTAATAAAGCTCCACCCGCCGACACCAAGCCTCCTGCAGGTAAAGAGGACGACGGCGACGAAGAAGATGAAGATGTAGACGATGGCCAAGACGATGAAGACGAGGATGAAGACGAAGAAGAGGAACAGGACACAGGACTCACAGAGAACCAAAATCGGTTGCTGTATCTCATTTCGTTGTATGCCAAACCCGCTATCCGAGCAAGCGACAAAGAGGAGTGGATTCGCAAACCCGCATTGCTAGTGTTGCTATACGAGGCGATTGTGAGCAAGGCCCTCGACTACGACTATGCACCAATCTCGGAGCTTGTAGAGGACGCAGCCACTGGGAAAAGCACTCGCACTTACCTCAATATTTCTCAAGAAGGCAAGTCGGACCTTGATTTTCTGCGCGAAGAAGATCTCGTGAATGCGCTGAAGCTCTCGAGTGCGAGCTACCAGCCCGTCACATGCTATCAGGTCTCTGAGAAAGGTCTAGAGGTCGTAGCCAAGATATCCAAGGCTGACAAGCTTGCTGTTCATGACATTGCGTACGCGCCTGGGACTCTGAACCTTGTTCGCGTCGAATGGGATGACTCAGAGCGACAGTATTGGCTGGAAGATGTCGCCAGCGGCTTTCGTCGGCTCTCCTCCGTCACAGAGACCGAAGATGTCTCGTACGTTTCTAGTGCTTACATTCCGCAGTGCTTACGTCTGGGCGGCCGACCGACACTGAGTAATGCCCATCGAGCGCACGAGTGTGCCATCAGTGACTCAAGTATCCGTGACCAACTAGATGAGATCGTTACGCTCAACTCCGTCTCACTCCTAGTAGCTGAATTCGTGCCATTTGGAGCTAACCAAATCGTTCAGCTAAATGCAAGTCTGGGTTCTGCCGATCGTGCGCAAGGCGGATTCTTCACAGCCGTACTACCTCCGGAACAAACGGAAGAGATCGATAGCACGCGTTTGACACTCGATCCTGGGCTCACCGCGATCCATGTACTTGACTACACCCCAACCAACCACGTCAACTTCGAGGCAGACATTCATTTTCCAGAGGCACCAGGTGTTGTTCAGGTCGAAACTTTTGGTTGTGCATTATCTGCCGCTGGTAATTGTGTCTATGGTATGCAAGTCGAGGCTGTCATGGATCGCATCAAGGACAACATCTCGCTCGATCATTTGGCGCGACTGCTTGTAGATGTACACACGGATTCATCTCAAATTGTCGATAGTGTTCTTTCATCTCACCAGCGAGCACTGCTTGCACTCGTATTCTCGGATCAAGCGTCAACACGCGACAAGATTAACCTCATCATTGCCAATGAGATCACTCCTCACCTTACAGCTGAGGAATATTTGGACAAGGGCGAGTACGAAAACGAGCTCAAACAGGTACTGGGAGATACTCGAGCTGCATTCGACGTCAGTGAGCACGACACATTGGTCATTGGTGCTAAGGGATTGCTTTTGGCGGGGCCAAACTCTCGACACCACGAACCACTGCTGTGCGCATTCCTCCACTTTGAAGCGATGAACTTATTTACACAAAGCTTCTTCTCCCGTCTGTTCATTCTGGTCGATGACACTGCGAAGACTCGAAAGCTCATCGAGACAAGCGAGCGAGATCCAAACCGACCGCAACAGATCCGTGATACATTGACCTTGCTCGCTAGACAAGTACTTGCTTTGGAAGAGGTGCTTGGGTATTTGCGTGAGTCTCTTGATGATGCAGTGATCCCACTCGAGCCACCCGAGCAGGCAGGACGCGCGCTGTTTGAGAGACTTCAGCTTGGAGCATTAAGCAACCAGCTAAAGCGGCGCGTGAAGGACCTCACCAAGACCATGAGTGGTGCTCGGCACGAACTTGGAGTGCTCAAAGATATGGCTGCAGGTGCTCAAGACGAGCGAAACTCACAGCAAAGGGATTCTATCAAGAGACATGGGAGAGCTATGATAGAGGCTAACGAAGTCCATGAGCGAGCAGTGCGAACACTATTAGGTATCCAATTACTGCTTGCAGGTTGCCTTGCATTCGACCTGCTTGATCGTATTACTGGTGACTGGACTGTGATGGACCGAACGTGGCTCCAGAACTTCGCCGAGGTGATGATCTACGCCAACCCAGGCTTGTGGTTCTTCTTCTCTCTAGTTGCGTGGGTCATTGTGGCCGCGGTAGCATTTGCCATCATGCTGTGGCTTCGGTTCCGATCACAGGGAGTGGTCACGATTTCAAGTGAGAAACGAGCACGCATCCAGCTCCGGGCACTGAGCACCTACTTACGAACCAAACTGCTCACGGTGCGTGGTTGAATAAAGATGGCGAGTTTCGTTTATTAGATACTAATGGCGAGCGTGATCAGGAGGAAACGCATCATTACGAAGGTGGGGTGCGAGTCGCGCATGTTGTGTGGACTGAGAAGGATAAAAAGGAGTGGGGTGGCACCGTGCCAACAATCGAGGTAAGCTCTCCGTTGTCGACGCTCCATGTTTCGAAAGCCACAATCTAACTCCGTGTTGGTGCTGTAAAGCTCGAATATGATGAAGAGCATGCCTTCATGCTGCGTGTGACCATCTCCTATAGAAAGCGGCAGGCAGCAAAAGCACTGGCGTTCAACGCTGAGGAACTTTACAGTCGGTTGTCGCAAGAACTCGATCGAGCTGGCATATTTGTTGACAAAGACAGCACTGCTGCTGTCAAGACGTCCGCGTCCTCAGCAGCGGCACTGCCGGCATCGGTTGCTGCGTCAACAGCGGCAACTGCAAGTGCAAGCTCGGCCAAGAAAACAGCGTAGATGGAATGACAGCACATATATTTATCCCACCTCACTTTCTATCTAAGTATTTGCTTGTACATTAACCCCTTGGTTCCCGTCGTATCTTACGACATATCCGCATGGGCTGCGTGCGATAGTATCTGCATGACACGCTTGTTTCTCATTAGCATGGAGTGCCTGGAACCCAGCAAGGAATCGACCGTCATGAAGACAGCCAAGGCGACTCAAAGACGCTCCTGAATTCCTCGGTTGCGTTGAAGGCTTGCCGAGAGCTCATTGGTTGCATCGTGGATGCCAACGCGCAGGTTCGCAAGTCTGCCTCCTCGCTCCGTTCCTCTTTGCAATACAAATGTCGAGTCCTGGCTGCTCACCAGACCGTTGGAAAGCAGAGGGTGCCATCCCTCCTTGTCCATCTTGCTTCACATACACTTTGCATGTAAAAAGGGAGGGAGGTCATGAAAGAGCTAGGACTTCAACTTGCGAGGGCGAGCCATTCGACCCCAAGTTCTTTTCTCCTCAGTTGGCAAGTTTCAAGATGGAGCTCAAGCGACTGCTGTCCGCGGTCCACGACCCAGGGCCACGCACTTGAGGATCCACCGCGCGAGAAAACCAAGACGAAGACACAACCTCTCGTGATCAAGAGCAGACACGCGTCAGCTGGACCCAGGCGTTCGCGAAATCCAAGCACCTCGCCTCGGCTTCAGCTGCGCGTTTAAGTTCAAGATCTTCACGGAGGCTCAAGGAGTGGCTCTATCGGACGCTTGCGAAAACCAAGCTGCGTCTGTCTGCTGCTGCTCGGCCACGCTCGAGAGCTGCGTCGATGGGCGAGTGTCGTGCGCCAGCGAAAACCAAGCAACGCGCGCGACGATCAGCTTGACGACTTCAGCACGAGAGCGCTGTCGAGGGGACACGTCTTCGTAACTTCGGTCGACATGCGCGGCCAGCCAACTTCTTCCCGGACTACAGCGGGGCGTCATTAAGACGTATGCAGTTGAGCAGACTCTAGTCTCTCGCTGCGCGGCGCAGTGTTCCGCACTCGCCGTGAAAGCTACATTTATCTAGGTATAGTGTGGCTACTGTGGTGTTAACCAGCTTATGCGTCTATGATGCTGGCAAACAACTCGATGTCCTCACGGGCGACAACTTGGGTTAAGAACTCACGTACTTGCTCAGGAGGAAAGTTGTTGAATGCGTGAGAGAGCAAGGCTAGAAGAGCATCAACCTCACGTCTCGTCAATAGCGTCGTTGACCGGGGCGGGGTCGATAACGACACTACTTGCTGGACAAGAAACGCGACCGTCGACGCCTGGAGAACGCCAGCATCTTGTGATTTCAATAGCGCGCACATCTCAATGGCTGCTTCACTGTCAACTGGATCTCGCTCCACAACATCGTCTTCCGTGTCATTCTCCCCAACATCTCTATCTTCATGATCATCTTCGTCTCTCGACGGCATCTGAAACCTCCTGTAGCTATCTGCATTCCCCGAGTTTGAGTAGCAGCTCGCAAGAAATAGGAGTGCATGATCGTCGTCGACCTCGTAGCTGCCAGAGGTCAACAGATCACGCAATAAACCCAACGTCTGAGTTGGACTGCTGCATGAGCAATATGCCGCCAACGCGTCACTCAAGAGTCCACGAGGAAGTGCATCGTGGATTCGCAGAAGTAGCGAACGCGCACGAGTTGGGTGGGATCTCCCAGTGGTCACAAACAACGTGTGGAGAAACTGCGATGACAATGTGAGGCTCTTTTCGCCATCTGCCTGATCGAGCGTCTCCTCGATAATAGAAAGCACTCGAGCTGTGTGTCTTGGGTCTTGTGAAACAAGCAGATAGTTTTGCAGTGATAATGTATCAGTTGGGTGGCCGGAATCTGCGACACGTTCAAGTGCGACCTGGGCAAGATGCTCTGCGGTCAAATCGTCCTCCTTTGACACCTGGAGCAGGTCAGCCACTGCTTCTAGGTATGCTGGAGACTCACACGATCGCTCCAACGTCACAAGGTGCTCAAGTACACTTCGCAGTGCAAAAACTGTCACCTTGACACCTTCTCCGTGGTTTGAAGGTGCTGATACGGCAGCCAGGCGAGTAACCCAAGAGTGGAAGCCAGCCTGATTTTCAATCGTGGCGTACAGTCGAAGCATTAGTGCGTAACTCATGGAGTTTGGCACCACATCGAGCTCGTACATCGCTTCGTTCAAAATGCGCTCAGCCTGGGCCACGTCACGCTCCTCTACTGCGCGTTTCAAGTGTGCATTCATCACTCGTGGATTGCTTCGATCGGGCTGCTTTCGGACCTTGTGAACATTCTCCATATGTTTGAATTCATCCCAGAGGGACGCGCAGGGGATATCCACCAACATCTCGACCAGCAACTCGACTGTGTGGCGCGAGATACGAGCATTCAACGTCACAATTTCTTCAAACAAAGCCGAAGTTCGCGGTTGCTCGTCATCTCCATGCGCACAAGCCTCAACAGCAGCATCCCACACTAGAGAGCACTGTGCAAGAATTTCTGTGGAGAACAAATTTCGCTGCCGCATATGATCAAACAGCAACAGCGCGTGACGCCACTGGTCCTGGCGAATATACGCGAGCATAGCCTCTCCGTACACATGTACATTGGGCTCCATTCCTTGCACCTTCATGCGCGTGAACGTCCGTAGCATTTCTCGATCTTCACGCACTCGTGCCTGTGCAATTGCTACGAGCGACTGGATGCGCACATCATTTGCAAGCGCATCCTTGGGAATCGGCAGGCTCGATGTCTCAGTGTTCATCCGCTCATAACGCTCTAGGGTGAGCCCATATTCCTGAGCGCGACTAGCGACAAGCATATAGGCGTGGCATGCATCAACTAGCGGGGAATCCGTCAGTGCTGCGTGGAAGTCATCAGTCACTTGAAGGGTGGTGGAGCTGGCCACGAGTGTCTCTAACTGTTGGAACAATCGCTCCGACTCTTCGATACGTGAACCACATGCAGACAGAGCTGCAGCGAACGATGTAGCATCAGGGCCCACTCCTTGCTCCTTCATTTCCTTGAGCAGTGTGGTTGCCTCGTTGTACTTGACAAGTTGTCCGTAGTTACGGAGCGCCGCGTTGAAGACGGGAAGGGTGATCTCAAACCCGTGCGCTCGCATATCACTCAACAGAGCTTTGATATCTCGTGTATACTGTGAGCTTGGCGCAGCCACAGGAGTAGGCGCATTGCGGTCGACGTACTGCTGGACAAACACTCGCGCGTCGTGCCATCTCCGCCTCAGAGCGCTCAATTCGACAAGCGATGCATACGATTCCTTGGAAACATGGAAACCGCGCTCTTGAAGCTTGTCGTGGAAGTAGCGCGCCTGGGGCAACGACCTGGCCATGATCGCTGCATCAAAAAATTCGGACAGGTACTCTAGCTCGTTTTCCCGCCGGGCTTCCACATCCTCAGGTTCCTCGTCGACTTCCGAAGAGAAGAACAGCTGCAGGAACTTGTCCACAAGCGCACGAGTCGCGGTGGGCTCGTGCTGCTCGATGCACAGCTTGATTGACGCCGCGTGCAGCTCCGGCGACGCCTCGAGGTTGTACACGCGCATCTCCTCGAGCAGCTGCTTGGCGCGCATCCACTTGCCGTCGCGGTGGCAGGCCAGTACGGCGTTCTCGTAAATATCCAGGGACGGGTGCATGAACTCGATCGCGCGGTGCATGAACTCGATGATCTCGAGCGCCAGCTGCCAGTTGCCGAGCTCTGCGCACGCCGCCGCCGCGTACTCGAGCGTGAGCGGGGACGGCGCGACGCCCGCGTCCCGCAGCGCCTCGTACACCTGCACCACGAACTGCGGGTCCTGCGCCGCGTCCGCCACCATCACGAGCACCGTGGCTTCCTGGCCGGGCATGCCCGGGTGCAGATCGCGCTGCAGCACGGCCGCGACCACCTCGCGAATGCGCTCGACGCGCTCGCCCGAGGCCTCCGGCGCCTCCAGGAACGTCGTGAGCTGCTTGTAATCGCTCGCGAGCACCCCCGACTTGTTCTTCTGCGGCTGCGCGTGGCTGCTGGTGACCGAAACCGAGAAAGTGCGCGACGCCGACGCCAGCAGCAGCTCCGCGCGCGTCGCGGCGGCGTTCGGGAGCGCCGAGAAGCGCGCAGAGGAAGACCGGGCGCCTTGGGGAGCTGCTGAGACGGGGCTGCGACGCGTGGGGAGCGGCGCGCGCCCCAGCGAGCGCCTGGGCACGCGGCGACGAAGCAGCATGGGCGTCTCGGTGATGGATGCACCTCCGAAATGACAGGTCGAGTGGGGGAGGCGGCATTTGCATTAATGACTGGGAGTTGGTGAATATTTGTCGTAAATGACCATGACCACTTCAACTTGAAGCAGCTTCATAACGGACTTTGAGGTTGGAGCAGAGGCTGGAGACGTCTGCAGCAGTGCCGGCGGGTCTTTACTGATTGTACTTGTGCTCACCGTGTCTGTTGTGATTGGCAAGAGCGAGATTCATGACGCGACTTTCATATCAAACTAGTCGCCGACGTCGTGCTCGTAGAGCTTCGCCGCAAGAGATCAACATATTTCTACCTGCGTAAGTCAAGCTACATCCATCCGTCCGATGTGACTGTCGAAAACAGGTGGCACCACTGATAGAGCTGCGTAACAGGAAAGACCCGCTGCATGCAGATACTTTTCACAGCATTACCGCGCCAGAGCCTGCGCTGGTAGCTCGTGACGCGCTCAATGCGCCACTTGCTATCGTCTCGTTCGCTCCACCCGAGGAGCTCCCGCCACGACCACAGTACTACTGGCCAGATACAACTTCAATGATCCAGTTCCGAGACGCTCGACATCTCATAGCCACCGCTCGTCATGATCAAGTCGACGCAGCCGCTGTTAGCTAGTTGTCAACACACTGTTACCATTCCACTCCAACAAATCCCGCCTACCGAGCCGTTCAACATCCGCTACTCCCTTCGGATTGCTGTCGGCACCCTGTGTGCTGATTTTCGAGACAATCGTGCTCGCACACTCTGTCGGAGAACCCGTGCAATTCCAATGACGACCCGTGAGCATCATTAGTGTCATTTGTTCGGTGGTCACCGGCTCATCGTGCGCCTTGATAGCGTCGTCAACGTGACCACGTCTGACGCACACCACTAACTGCAGCTCACTCTTTCTTATCGTAAGTGGTCACAGCGCAGTGTCAAAGTCTGCCTGCAGCTCACTGCTCCTGTGGCTCCACAGGAGCAGTGAGCTGCAGGCAGACTTTGAAACGGTTCGGAGCAGGAGTGATGAACAACTATGTCGACTAGTCAAAGATGCCTTCAATTGGATATAGTACTCGTTCATGTGGATACGCACGGCATGACATGGGATTATACGTAGCACTGCATGGAATCGACTCACTACAGCATGATCACTTCTTAAAGACGAGCGTCTGGATGGAGGTGGCCTTGATGGTGACGGACACGAGCTTGCCGTTGGGGGCCATGATCTTGAGCGTCTGCACGGAGCTCTCCTTGTTGAACAGGATGACGACGTAGTAGCCCTCGGGGGTCACGAAAGCCGTGTAGTCAATGTCCTTGAGCTTGGACGAGCTACCGCTCGCGGCCGTGATGGCGATGCGCACCGAGCCAGGCGTGAGGAACTTGCTAAAGTGGCCCATGACGTAGTACATGGGCTGCTTGTAGAACTCGGCGCCGTTGGCCTCATCCACGAGGATGGGGGCGTCCACAAAGTTCTTGGCCCAGTTGGGACCGCCAGTCGTGTCCAGGAACAGGTTCCAGTCCATCCATCCCGACGCGTAGCTGTTCAGGTCATTGATAATGTCCTTGGCGTAGTTGTGGCCGCGCCACCACTGCGTGTTGAAGTTGGTGAGCTTGACGCCAGCGCCCGTGCTCGTGATCAGGATGTCCGGCAAGTAGCCCTCGCACGCCTCCGTTCCGAGCAGGAACACGTTCGGGTACAGCGCGTAGAAACTCTTCATCGTGTCAAAGTTGCCGCCAATGCCGAGCGGGAAGTCGTAGTTGCTGTACCAGTGGATACCCACACCGTCAATATACTGCGCCGACTCGGCATCATCCAGCGCGGCAGTCCAGTCGAGCAGGTGGTTCTTGTTGTCATCGAGGATGATGAGCTTCAGGTTCGGGTGGTTCTTCTTGAGCATCGGGCCGAGGTCCTTCTTGATGAAGTCACGCTCCTGCTCGGTCGTAAGGCGAAGGCTCTGCCACGCGTTGAGGTAAATACCAGGGTCGTTGGGCTCGTTCTGCACCGTCATAGCCCAGAACGACTTGCCCATCGCGCTCTCGTACGCCGTGATGAACTTGGAGTAGTAGAGCGCGAGCGCCTCCCAGTAGGCAGTGCCCGGGTCTCCGATCACGTGGCAGTTGAGCGTCGAGTTCTCCTTCGTCATCCACGCCGGTGGTGCCCACGAGCTCGCGAACAGCTTAATGTCGCGACCAGCAGCGGTACTGGTCGACAGCGAGCGCTTGATGAGGTTGAGCTTGTTTGATGTGGAGGTCTGGTCCACAGCGATGGAGAACTTGGTCATGTTCAGGTCTCCCACCGTGTCATCGTACGAGTAGATGCTCGTCGAGAAGTCAGTCGATGCGATCGGGATGCGTCCCATCGTGTATCCAATCCCGCTAGTCGAGAAGTACGCATTTAACGCCTTGGTCTGCAGCGCCGAGCTCAGCTTGTACAGGTTGATGGCGGCCGCGTCCGTGAAGGCGCCGCCAAAGCCCTCAATCGTCTGGTACGTGGTCGACGCATCCATGGTGAGGTCCGCGTCGCTCGCCGATCCAGTCGCGAACGTCAGCAGCTCGTAGCGGAACCGCTCGCCATCGCGAGACGTGCGGAACAGCCCAGCCTGACTCGACGTTAGCGTGGTGTAGCTGGTCGGGAACGAGTCGCACGTGGCCGTGGCGTTGCAGATGCAGACGCCTTCGATGAACTTCTGGTAGCGCGTCGACCAGTTGTTGCAGTCAATCGCAGCGTCCGAGTACTGTGCGGCGAACAGCGCAATGCCCGCGAGCAGCAGCGAAAGCTTCATGGTCGCTCGTGAAGGTGAGACCGAGGGGCTTGCGAGGTCCGTGGCAAATCTGCAAGTGGCAAAGCGAAATTGGCTAGCTACCTCGGGGGCACAGGCACTGGAGCACAGCAGCTGGATTGCATTGCACATGCTTGGCAAAAACGTACAGGCAGTGCAACATGGAGATGCGTGAGAGGAAGAAATGCGAAAATAGTGGGATCGATCGTCGGGATGCAGTCCCGGGACACGGTTGACATTGTCAAGCGACGTGATGCCGCCGCACACAACACAACGCAGCGGACACCTCTTTGTTTCCTGCTGATCAGCGTCCCGTGCCATGGAGACACGCCTGGATACACGGTTTCCAGAATGGCTGGTCGTGACAGCCATTGGGCTAGCCAACCTCATGTAGCTCAAGACCACGCATGGAGCTCGCTGAAAGCGTCCTGGTGAGCCGTAGACAACTTGCCTCACCGATAAGCGAGGATGTGCTTCGCGGACTAAACATCAAAACATCAACCAACGGAACGGGCATCAATCACGAGTCTCCTCCTCGCGCACCTCGAACGCCTGTCCGTCGACGTCAGCTGCAGAGCCGCCAGCTTCGATGGGCCATTGAGACGATGGCTGGCTCTGCTTGAAGTCGCTTGCATCATGCTGACGAGGTGCACACTGCAACACAGTCGTGCTGGAGCTGCAACGTACGGTACAAATCTCTACGGAAAGCTTATCATGTTACACCCTCGCGTAGAAATCAACCGCTCGCGCAGAGCTGGGGCGGGATCGCTTGACGCTGTGCAGGCAGTGCCGAGCGAGCCTCACCCTGTGGTCGAGCACTGGAGGTGCATCCGTAGAGGTCATGAACTCCACTCGCGACCGATCTAGAGTAATGAAACTGCATGGTGCCACTCGAGCTGGCACTTTGGCTGGAATCCGCGATGGCTGGTGCCCACTCAACGCGCTATGAAGTCGTGATTGCTGATGGACAGTTGAGTACTGTGCGTTGCACGCAGCGCCAAGACACGCTGCAAGCTTGCCCACTGCGAGGCGAGTTGCTCATGATTGCTTCGTATTGCTTGCCCGAGTGAAACACTCAAGACGTTGTGACGCGCTGCGCACTTTTTCGTGCTCGGCGTGCCCGCCAACACCTCTGACGTGGCGTGGCTCGAGTCGACGACTATCAATACACAGCAAATAGACAGTTGACCTCCCTCCATTTTCGCCGTCCTGCCTGTAAGCGCATGCCACGTTCGGCGCGCAACGCCATCATTGTGCCAACAAATCCATCGTGCGTGTTGATTGTGCCACAGTCACTCGACGCCAGCTTTTTATAGGACCACGACAGCATCTTGACGAGTTGGAGAGAGATCAGCATGGCTGCTCTTCCTCCTGCAACGCCAGGGGCGTTTGCTGCGCTGGAAGTCAGCGACGCGTTCCTCGAGTTTTACCGCAGGCAGCGCGACCCGACGGCTCGAGCAGCGACGACTCCGTTGCACGTCGCCGTGCTGAACGGGAACCACTCCAAAATCAACGCGCTGCTTTCAAACGAACTCGTCGACGTCAACGCCCGGGACCAGGTCAGAATAGTACGTCGAAGACGCCTTTGCTCTCGTTGAGCTCACAATCGTTGCTTCCTGTGAACAATCACAGTCAGGCTACACTGCTCTGCACCACGCTTCACTGCTCGGACAGGTCAACACATGCATCCTACTGCTCGACGCTGGCGCAGATGTAAACGCGACTGCACTATCCGACGCCTCCACGCCGCTGCACAAGGCAGCCCAAGGCGGCCACGCCGACGCCGTACGACTCTTGCTCTCTCGCCGCGCCGACCGCAGTGCCCTCAACTCGGTACCGTCCTGCCACAACCATCCTCAATTAAATCCTCAACTCACCGCATCTCCACCTTCCATGCAGCGCAACGAGCGCGCGTACGACGTCGCGAATCGTCTGCAGCACGTGCAGGTGGCCGTGCTGCTGGCATCCCGCCCAAGTTGAAGTGCATAGTGCACCCGTGGGTGAGTCAGAACTCTGGCGCGCTCCAGACGCATCACTCACTGACGCAGTCTGGAGCGGCCCAGACGCATCAACCCCCTGATGCACCTTGACCCGTCACCGCCCATCATGGGGCCAGATCCAGATTTGCCGCCAAGCTCCAAGATGCTGTTCGCCCCCGTGCTCCGCTCGCTCCAGCCACGCGCCGCCAGCGCCGCTCGCCGCGTGCATATTGAGCGCAAGTTGGAGCAGCTGGGATACGTGCTGCCGGCGGTCGCGGAGCCCAAGGGCAACTACCGCACGTGCGTGCGCAGCGGCAACTACATCTTCACGGGTGCGTTGGTGCGTGGCGGGCTGCTTGGGGGCGGCGGAGGGCACTGACTGGTTTGGTGGATGCGCAGCTGGACACCTGCCGCAGCCGGCGGGCGGGGAGCTCATCACGGGCAAGGTGGGCAAGGACGTGACGACCGAGGAGGCGTACGACGCCGCGCACTACATCGCGCTCAGCCTCATGGCCACGCTCAAGCGTACGCAGTTGGGCTGATGATGGAGGTGGAGAGATGCTGGCGTCCTGATGGGAGTTGGGTGCGATTTGCAGACGAGCTGGGAGACCTGGACAAGGTCAAGCGCGTCGTCAAGGTCGTGGGATTTGTCAACTGCGTGGACGGCTTCACGGCGCAGCCTGCGGTCGTCAACGGCGCCTCGGACACGATTGGCAAGGTCTTTGGCTACAAGGGCGTGCACGCGCGCTCGGCCGTCGGCACCAATGCGCTGCCGCTCAACGTGCCCGTTGAGATCGAGGCCATCGTCGAGATCGAGGAATGAACCTGTGGGATACCACTCGTGTCGCCAACGTAGAGTTCGCAGCATGTATCCATCCACTCGCTTGAGCCTTTGCTCGTGTGTCAATGTTGTTTACCACTTGTACATGAAGAGAGGAGTCTGCTGCAAAAATCTAAAAGTCGACCGGCACGACGCCAGTGGCTTTCCAGTACGCGCTGCCATAGTTGACAAAGATTTGCTCACCCGCCTTGATCTCCGCGATCGTGAACTGTATCATCGTACAATCCATCAGTGCCAAATTCAGATATGCGTCCAAATGACAGACACTCACGCAGAAGATCCGCAGGATGCCGCCGTGCACCATCGGAACGAAGCGCGCGTTCGGCCGTGAGCTGTGGTTGATGCAGCGAATGACGTTGCCGTACTCGGAGGCGCTCACGTACAGGTCGCCAGCCTCATACACGGACGGATACGAGATGCCGTACGGGTCAAAGTTGTTGACGCCGTCCGCGTGCACCTTGAGCACGCCAGTGTACTCTCCGAGGAACTCGAGCCTTGCCAGGTCGTCTGTGGCAAACAGCCCCAACGGCTGCTCCTCAACATGGTCGAGCGAATCCACGTGCCCAATCGCCACCTTGGGCGAGATGATGGTCATGTCGCTCACCGCCTGCGCCGCCTGCTCGAAGCCGTCCACGACCGAGTCGGAGAAGCCCCAGAACGCGTAGTTGCGCAGCATGTGCGTGCGTTGGAACAGCAGCTTGCTCGTGTACTCGCACCCCATCAGCTCCTGCGCCTTCTCCGCACTGCATCACAGCAGCTTGTCAGCATCCTCGCCTGCTTAAACAGCTAGTGATACCCATGGACGCACCAGATCGTCGTGAGCTCTCCATCGCGTGTCCGGTACTGGAAGCGCCGCCGCTCGTCGCTCTGCGCGGCGCCGCAGCTGCCGCCGTCGTGCGCGAACGCCACGCGCTTGAGCTCGTGGTCATAGGAATAGCACTCGTCCCGGTCCAGGCAGCGGAAGCCCGCGCACACGCTGGCCGCCATGGCGCTCGCGTCCGTAGCCAGTCGCAGAATGGGCTGTGTCGCTTCGGGGCGGCTTCATATGTACTCTCATTGAGCAACTCCCTTACCACCTTCTCGTATGTAAATGTCGGAGAGGTAGTTGCAGAATCAAGACTCTTCCCCCCGCTTGCTCCCCACCCAACACTAAAGCGATCGCGACCATGCAGCCGCAGAAGGCCGTGGCGCTCGGGCCGATCCTCAAGAAGCTCGTGCCCGTGTGCTTCGTGACGGGCGCGGCCATGGAGCTCTTCATGGTCAAGACGGGCTTTTGTGCGTGGCGTTTGCCATTTTTATTTTTCCGCTGCTTCCGTGGACTGCTGGCTGACAGGCATCACTATTGCGCTTTGGGGTGAGCAGACGAGATCGTGACCAAGAACGAGGCCGAGCGACGGCAGCTGCGTGACGAGGAGCGCCAGGAGTACCTGCGTGAGGCTGTGGAGGTGGCGCGCGGCACGTCGGGCCGCGAATAGAGGCGTGCACGCCAATACAAGTCGAAAGTCGGCGATCATATATAAACTTGCTCGCACCACCAGCAGATGGCTCGGAAGCTTGCGAGCAGGACTGTCTTCCTACTGCACTTAGCTCAATAGCTTCGCACTCACGGCTTCTGGTTAACGCGCTGCAGCAGCAGCTCGATCTTGGGCACGCGGTAGTTGTCCTGGTCCTTGGACCGGCTCACCACGTACCGCGTCGCGATCTTGGCAGTCGTCGTGATGCTCTGCGCGCGCAGCATCTCGGCCGTCTGCACGGCCGTCGTGATGGCACCTTCGGTCGCCTGCAGTCGGATTGTCTCCTGGTTCTGGCGCGTCATCTTGGCGCTGATCATGTTGGCGTAGAAGACTGAAAGCACAAGGCAGAGTTAGAACGCTCCTCAATCGGCAACTCGTAGTCAGTGCCTCGCCACCGTACCTGCTGGCTTGCGCAAAGTCACCACGACCAAATCGTCGGTGCCGCGCGTCAGCTTTGGCCCCGCCGCAACCTTGTCTGCAGGCTTGAGCTCCAGATCCGCTGCAAGCTGCTCGAGCGCATCCTTCGCTGCGGGCCAATCCGCCACCTCCGTCGTCTTTGGCACCTTGCTCTTTTGCTCCATAGCCCAAGGTAGCAATCCAACGAGGATGCATCGCTCAAGCCCGGCAGCCACAGGAGCCAGAGTTGACACGTCCACGCCAACGGCTGCGCGAACCTTCAGGTCGCCAAATAGTTTCTTCTTCCTCTCTCCCACCGCCTCAGCGTCGGCCCCATCCACCACGAGTAGCCTGTCGAAAACGCCGCCAAAGTTCGCGTCCAGCCACTCGCGCGTCGCTCTCTCAGTCGATCGCGGCCGGTCCGCGACCGCCACGAGCGAGAAGAGCGAGCGCAGCGGTTGCAGCGCGTCCTTCGCGCCTTCCACAGCCGCCAGTCCGCCCTGGAACTGCGTCGACGAGAAGAACGCACGCCGCTTGTCGCCTTCCAGCGCGGCCCACAGCTTCTTCCAGCCGTCCGCCGTCAGCGCCTCAACCTGCAGCTGCACACGCGACCGTTAGCGTCGGCTGCGCGTTCGTCCGTCGCGAGCGCAACGCAGAGCGGAGCGCCACCTTGTCGCCCGCCTGCTCGTTGTGCCAGGCCACCACTGCGTCCTGGAGCTTGGTCAGCGCGTGGTCCACGTCCACGGCGAGCACGGCGCGCTCCATGCTGCGCCGATACCCAGCGCGAGTCGCTTGCCCCTGGATCTTCTTTTGAAGTTGCCGTCGAGCAGGATCTCTCACTGGGGCTTGCTATGTGTGGTTTTCAGCCAATGAAAAGGAGGATAACAGCAAAATGATTTGATTTCAACCAATCCAACGACGCCATGTCAAATGTCTGTGCTGATATCATGACGTCGGAGGCGACTGCGCGGTGACTTGATACTGTGCGACGTTTGTTGCCGATAGCGCCGAGGCCAGCAGCCAGCGACGTGGAGAGGCAAAGCAGGCAGCGAACTCTGCAGCGCACGCTTGATTGTAGATTGTAGACATGCAGTCGTGCGAAAGACACCATGCCATCATCAGAAAAAAATGACGTCACCGCTCATGCCTCGATCCGACGCGATCGCAGTGCTGCTCACCGCAGCATTAGCAGCTCGCAACAACGTCAGATGCCCACAACAATCCTCCATCCCTCATCGGCTCTGTCTTGCCAGTTGCAGTGGTGTAACGAGCCGCAACCACTTCAACGTGGCTCGCAAGCTTTTGCGCTTCAACGCGTGCGCATCCGATCGCTTACGCGCTGCCTGCGTGTCGCACGTAGCCGTTCAGGCTCGGCTCACCGCCGTCCAGCAAAGCGCCGAGCCTGAGATCACACTGCTTCGGTGTCGCACTGCGTGACTCGCTCCGGCCTCCCGCTCGAGTTGACGCCGCTCCGGACCGACCGACGCACGCGCTTCCAGCGCTCTCGTGGCCATGAAGGCGAGCCTGGAGCTGGTCCGCCGCGCGTGCCACTGTTGATGCCCTCGGCATGAGCGGGGCCGAGTGAAGGCGAGAGCCAGCGCACATTGGCGATTAATCCGGTTGCCGCGGCGCCAGGAATTGTATGGCGCGCAGTATGAGTTGATTCAACCCGGGCCAGCGCGTTAGCGCCTGCCAGCAGCGTGCAACAGCTGGTGTCGACCAGGCTTTGCCTGGCTCCATCAGGTTCAGCGGTTGCGGCGGGGTATTTGTTTCCAAGGAGCTGTTTCATATAATGATCTAAAATTCAATAGGAGTTGGATCTACGGGGTACGCGAATACAAAGGTTCCTGAGTATAGTGCTGAACGGACGGGGTAGGTGATTGCACCTGTTTCCGGTACCGTGTACCCCTTCCAGCGAGACACTCGCGTCCAGTATGTCGATACATTCACTGACACGTTTGCGCCGGCGGATCCGCCCGGCTGCTTCATGCACAAAGGAAATTTCCGGTCGGCGTGCACTTCTCCCCCCTTTCGAGTTGGGGCTGGACGAGCGCCACTCACCGCTCGCGTCAAGCAAGCAGACCGGAGGTGCGCCGCCGCCTTTTGCGTGAGGACGACACCCGCCCTCGAGGTCTAACGCGCTCTCTCCGCCGACTTGCAGGCCGATCCGCACCTCTCACACACTCGCAAGACACCAGTCACGACAGCAAATCCCACCAGAAAGGCCATGGGCAAGACGCGCGCGTCCGGAAAGATGCTGCGCTCGGGCGTGCAAACGATCCGCTCCATGACGACCAAGGCCGCCACCAAGGCCACCGAGTGCCGCCAGCTGCGCGTGCTGCGCCCGATCGGCGTCGTGCTGCTTGCCGGTGCGCTCGTGCTCGTGGGCATCACGCTGCTCGGCCGCTTCCGCCTCTGGATGACGCTCGCGGGCGTCGGCATGATCGCCACCAGCGTGCTCACGGCCGTGCACGAGTTCAAGCACCCCAAGGCCGTCGAGTCCTACCAGGACTTCCTCGACAAGGAGATGCAGAAGAGCGGCCCCAAGGTCGTCACGGTCGCCGACATCTCGTCCGTCAAGACCGTCAGCGCCAAGAGCAAGGCCCGTAGTGCTCCCAAGTCGCCTGCTGCCAAGGCAGTGGCCATTGCTGCGCCGCTCAACGATGCGTCCCCGGCGATCGTCTCGCCCGCTGTTGAGACCGAGTCGAACGTGTCGACTGGTCGCCGCAAGTCGGCCGACCTTGGAGCGCTTGAGGCCGCCACGAACGCTGCAGTCGTCCAGAAGACTCGCCGCAACAGCTCGGCGTCGAGCGAAGTTAGCAACACGCTCAACGTCCTGCACTGCGGCACGGTCATCGACATTCAGGGATCGCACGGCTTCATCATCCCGCACAACCTCCGTGTTGAGAGCACCAACGTGCGTGCCAAGCAGGCGACTCTGGCTGCCACTTCGAGCAGTGCTATTAGCAGCAAGAGCGCCAAGCCAAGCTCGTTCCAGGTCAAGATGCCGCTCGTGATCCCGTTCGACCTCCCCGAGAGTGAGGTGGCGTTCCGCCGCGAGATCTCTGTCGGCAAGACGGTCGAGTTTGCCTTCAGCAGCAATGCACGAGCCGCATGCGCACTCAATGTGACTCCTGTGCCATCAGACGAGGAGATTGAGAAGAGCCGCACGGCGCTCCGCTCCTGCAAGCAAGCACGCCAGGTGTCGTTTGCGCGCGCCATGGAGGGACTGACGGTGATTTCTCCCCGCAACGTGCCAGTGAAGCACCCCGTGGACCTGATCAAGTACGCCGAGCAGCTGGAGGACGACGAGATGCCGTTTATTTAGACTCCAGGCCCGCTCGCCGACCGATGGCACCGATCCATCGCTACCCTCCTCCTCGGAGAGGCCACTAGCAGTAGTTGTAGCACTTGTCGATACCCATGAACACCAATCGACTCCTCCCGACGACGGGAGACACTCATATCCTAGTGTCTGGGTGCTTTCCGCTTACCCGATGAAGGTACTTCAACTGCAGCGCAAGGATCACGCTAGTCGGTCAGCAATGGGCTGTGAGTGAACTTGGACCGCTCATTGGACAGTGCACCCCACAGTTGGACCCCGCATCCTTCAAGGCTTGAAGCTGATCATGAGCAAACCTGAGCAGTGTCAGCAGCGTCAACCAACCATTCCCCATGATTCATGTTCAAATGCATTTAGCCCCATGGACAAATTTCATCACCAGGGAGTTGGTGCCTAGAGAGATCCTGAGATGACCAGGCAGCCGCAGGATCTTCCTGCCTTCTTCCTCGCGACCCGCCTCGGTATCTTCACGCGTGCGAATGGCGTTTCGCTGTGACGTGGTCGAGAGAAGATCGGAAGGACGCGAGAACTCGCCTCTTTCTGATTCAGAGCATCATCTAGCACTAGCATGAGACCGGCGCCTTCTGACTACCGCTTGCCGCTCGCCAGGATGGACTGCATGCGCTCCGAGGACGCGACGCTCTCGGGGGTGTCGCCGTCGCCATCTTCAATATCCGTGAGCGCCCCATGATTGACCTGTATGAGTGCATAATGCACGCATTAGCATCAATCATATATGTCGTCGGTATCATGCTCATCAATCGCACCAGAAGCTGTGCCATCTCTTCGTGGTCGCAGCTCGCGGCGTAGTGCAGCGCAGTCATGCCGTCAGCGTCTTGGATATTGGGCGAGGCATCACGCTTCAGCAGCTCCTCGACAACGGCTGTCTGCTCGCGGTCCACCGCCCAGTGAAGCATCGTTCGTCCCTCATCGTCCTGGGTCAGTGGCAACAAGCCGAGGTTAGCAATAGTCGATAGTGAGTCAAACGAACTTGCTCAATTGCCACCTGTGAGTCAACGCTCGCTCCCTTGCTCAAGGCGGCAACAATTTTATCAACGGCGCCAGTGCTCGCAAAGTGGAACACGTCCTCCTTGACTTGCCACTCCTCCGCCGTCCTGTAAATCGCCCCGCGAGTCAGAACTCTGCTTACGCATTGTACGCTCCAAAACTGCAATCACCGCACATGTCCACCTTGGGCATGCTGACGGCGCCAACCATGGAGCTGCCGAGGGTCATTTCTTCGCTTGACGCTTGTGGGGCCGGTCCAGAGGAGCCTTTCTTGGACCCCCGCACGTCAAAGTCCTCAAACAGGTCCTGCACCTCCTGCAGATACTGCTGCTTGGCCACCTCCTGGTCCATGTCACCCAGCGCACGCCAGCTCTCCCTGTAGCATGTACGCGTGAGATCTGCTCCAAATTGTCGCTCTGCAAGTGGCTGTGCTTACCATTTCGCGCTGCCGACAAAGTCTGCGGCTGACGGTTTCTCAATTTCACACTTGCCAAAGTGCGCTTGCTTGTAGAACGCGTACAGCGTGAGCCGCTGTTCGCGCCAAATCCACCGTCGTCACCACCGCTTCGCACTCGCCAAGTTGCGTCACAGAAGCTCCGGCGCACCTGCTCGTTCGAGAGCCTGTTGCCTCCCCTCGAGGCCACAAAGTCCACCGCGACCTGGAACTTGGCGTCCAGCTCGCTCATCCCATGCTAGCAGTCGCCCAAAACCCACGCAATTCAGCGCCACAACGCCAAAATCCCACCGCAGCTCAACGCTCCAAACCCCCCACCTTGAGCATGTAGTCGTCCAGCGAGCCCGAACCCAGCGAGCTCTCGTGGCGCACGCGCTTGTGGTAGAAAATGCGGTGCAAAATCAGCGGCAGCAGCACGGCGCAGAGCGCGGCGAGCCCCACGCGCGCCCACGAGAAGTCGCCGAGCGCCAGCAGCGGCGCCAGCGCGTCGCCAGCGGCGTGAACTCCATCGCTGCCCATTCTCGACCGCTGCTTGGGTAAATGGAATGCTGAAGGAGGGCGGGTGTACCGGAGTGTACCATATGGATGGTACACGAAGGGTGCGGGATCGCTTCAACTTGCTTCGGACGATCGCAAAGTCGCCTGGTCCTGGGGGGATTGCTGTCGGCTTGGGGAGGAGGCAGGCGAGCTACTTGTGGCCAAGCGTCAACAGCGGCCTCGATGGGAATGAATACGTCCTCGCAGAAAGATGCGCATGAACGATTTGCAATCGACGAAGGCCGTCGGGTACAATCGCTACGAGAAAGTTCGGGTTCTTGTGCGAAGCAACGGTAGCGTCGTCTCACGATGCATATGTGCCGGAGGACTTTGGGATGTAGGAGCGAACGAAGACATGCTCATACGCACAGCAGCACACTGGCCCGGGTACTAGACCGTCGACTTCATTGTCGACAATCAAAAGCTGGACTTTGTCGAGTAAACGCGACCAGCTAGCCTTTGCCTGGCAACAAATTTGCACTGAGCGCGAGGGCTTTGACGATACTATGAGTGCTGTAGATTGCTACACTCTCGGCGTCGAGTTTCAATTCGGCTCTACGGCATAGCTGCAAGCACGTTTGGGCGGAATTTCTGCTTCGCTTTCTTGGCCACATCCCTCTACTAAATGTATCCACCGAAAGCTTCATGCGTTTGCTATAGATTACATCGCTAGCGGTGTACCGTTCTATTGCCTGCTCGCGGTGCCCAGTGGTCTTTAGACTGCAGATCGATCGTTGGGGTCCGGCTGAAGCAGCACCCTTGGATTGTCACTAATGGCGTCGATACACGCGATCACGTCGAGCTCAAATGGGACTGCCAGTGAGCAATGAAGAACGCTGCTCAGAAGGTGACCACTACAAATGACATTTCTTGTCCACAGCAGACAAAATTGTAGTTATGCAGTCAAAGTAGTCGGCTCGGTGGCGGGGAGAGTATGCTTCAGGATCTATTTCAGAGCAAGGGAGTTGCGTCCACGGCGGCCCCAATGCTGCGATCCGTGAGTACTCGTCGAGAGTGGTAACTTCCAACTGAGGAACAACTGCGTGTGATGATGGAGGGCGCGCAGGCTTCAACTTGAGAGCACTTCAACTTGATGGGTTGCATGAATGTTGCACTTTATCTATCGATTTTTACGTTTGATCCTGTTACTCAAGCGTTGATTCAAAAACATTTGATAATATCAAATATTATATTTTCAAGGAAAATGTGACAAGGAGCAGTAGTAGATGCCACCGTTGGCGTGTGACCATGTTCCAGCAGCACCAGCAGCAGCCTCGCTACCAGCAGCTCATTCGTGCTTTTCGCCTGGAGAGCTCACACTCAAGTCAAGCATGTCGTCGTCTTCTTCTTCTTCGACGATTGAGGTCCTCGCGGGGGACATCTCGGAGGAGCTGTTCGCGCGCGGTGTGCCCAACGATCGCAACATGCTGTCGGCGTCAGCGCTGGTCTCGACGGCCTACCACGAGTCCGTTGTGGCCGTTTACGACGCGTACCTTCGGGCAGGCGCGACGATGCTCGCGACTGCCAACCTGCACGTCGTGCCCGGGCTGGGCTTCACGCCCGACGAAATAAGCGAGTACACCAAGCTGGCAGCCTCGCTGGCGCGCGAGACGCGCAACCTCAGCGGCCGCCAACAGCATGTCAAGGTATGCGGACTGCTACCTCCCCTCATGCCCAGCTTTCGCTCGGACCGCACGATGGCGCGCCAAGACGGTATGGACATGTACGCGCTGATCGCTGATGGGCTTTACGAGTACGTCGACATGTTCCTGGCAACGTCCATGTCGTCGCTCAAAGAGGCCAAAATGGCGTACGAGGCAGTTAGTCATTTGCAAAAGCCCGTCATGATCTCCTTCGCACTTAGCCGCGACGGGCAGCTACGCAGCGGAGAGGACGTGGTCGACGCGGTCACGAAGCTCATCGAGTTCTGTGACGAGCGCGCGAGCGAGGCCAGCAGCACCAGCCGACTGAGCGCCGTGTTGTTCAACTGCTCGCAGCCAGAAGATATTGCCAAAGCACTCAAGAGCATCGGCGAGGACAAAAGCGAGCTCAAGAGCGAGATGTGCAAGCGCGGCATCCGCCTCGGCGGGTTCGGTGACCGCATCTCGCCAACCTCTCGCGCTGGAGCCATGGAGAGCAAGCTCGTGTCGGGCGAATTGCGACCCGTGATGGACAAGGAGCTGTTCGCCAACTTTGCACTGCGCTGGGTCGAGTCAGGCGCGGAGATTGTCGGCAGCTGCTGCGGCGTCTCGCCCGAGTACCTCGCGAGGGTCGCCGAGTGCGTCCGCGGGACCGCTGAAGCCTAATGTGAGTGCCGTGTGGACGATGGCGTTCAAGTCGATCATTAGGTCGCTGTGACCTTCAATGTCGCTTTCTCATTTCTCATTTCATTTTTGACATTCTCGCCAAAATACCAAGTGGCATTCGTCTCGCGAGCACATGCTCCATCTCTGCGCATTGTACAGTACCGTGTAGGCGTGATGGCCCAGCCGCGTCTCTGGCAGCACCAAGGGCCCAATGAGCTTCCGGGACTTGACGGGGTCATCTCGCTGGGCGACTTGGTTCAATCCTTTCGTCTCCAAGCATGGAGGAGCTAACGTGGCGGCACCGGCTCAATGAGCGAGGACACAGGATTTGCGCACTCTCGCTCTTTGCTTCCGCTCCCAGCTCGTGAGGAGCTCGTCAATCTGATGTATTGCATCATGGGCCCACTCCTGAGACTGGATGTCTTTTGACTTCTGTGCGCTTTGATCCTCGTCGACAGCCAAATCGACAAGTTGCGCAAGCTTCGGAAGATCACGTTTGCTATTGCTGTCCGTTTTCTAGCAGCTGTATGCAACGAGGACCTGCACAGCGTGCAATGAGGACCTGCACCATAGTGAGGCGCAGTGGCAGGAGCGATTCGAATGCTGCCTGGCGTCTCCACCGGATCACCTCGACATTGCATGGCCAGACGCGCAGATCGGTACCGCACCGACTTTAGTCGTCGAGGACCCAATCAACTCGCGCGGAGATTAAGAGTCACTGGCGCGGTGAGCGCCGTGGCAGCTCCGCGAGCCGCCATTGGGGCCGCACCGAGTGTTGAACCACGCTGTACATGTATGCTCATGCGCTGGGAAGGAGGCAAATGATACTCATTACTATGCAGCACATCCGGTGCCGGTGGCTTACATCCACTGGCCATCAATCCCTCAATCAATCCAGTTGCCGACTTGGAAGGGCGCTCGATTTTCAGCGAAGTCAAGCACCTCTTCATTCACGCATTTGCCGAGTCAAGCTCACCGTCCCGACCAAGAAGCTTCCTAACCATGGCTACCGGAGGCAAGATCTCGCTCGAAGCGGATGGTCTCGCACGCCTTTCGTACAAGAGTGGCGCTTCTCAGCAGAAGGACCTCGAGGACGGCTTCGGCAACCTCAAGACGCCCGACGGAGGAGAGATTGAGGGCGGTGCTCTTCGTGAGGGTGGTGCGCCAAACCTGCTGAGCCGCGAGGCAATAGGTCTCCTCTGCCAGTACGCTACCGTCGGTATCACCTATGGTGCGCTGCCCGCGCTCATCTACCCGTACCTTCAGGAATACCTGAATGCAAGCGGAAACCAGACGACGACAGCCGCGCAGCTTGTGACGCTCCCGTGGTCGTTCAAGGCTTTCTACGGCATTCTGTCGGACTGTTTCCCGATCTTCGGACTGCGTCGCAAGCCTTACATTCTCATCGGCTGGACTGTGTGTCTTGCCATGCTTGTCGTCATGGCGTGCATGCCTCAGGGCAAGCCGTACTACACCGTGAGTTCGGACCGCGACATCTCACCTGCGGACTACACTCCCGAGATCGAGGCGCGCATCAACTATGATGCCCCGTCTCAGGCTGGCAAGTACGTCCTCCTCATGTTCTTCGCCGCCGTCGGCTACGTGCTGTCGGATGTGTGCGCCGACAGTATCGTCGTGGAGTTTGCTCAGCGTGAGCCTATCGCGATCCGTGGCCGCACGCAGTCAGCCATCTACGGCGCGCGTACGGTCGTTGTGGTCATCATCAAGCTGGTTGTCGGTTTCTGCTTCAATGGTGAGGAGTACGGGGGCGACTTCAGCTGGTCGTTGAGCTTTTCGGACATGATGATCATCATGGCAGTGTGCACTGTGCCGGTCTTGCCCGTCACGTGGTTCTTTATCAACGAAACGCCCAAGCCTCGCGTCGACTTCAAGAAGTACATGGGTGAAATCTGGGCCTTCTTCCAGCAGCGCGCAGTGTACCAGATTATCGCCTACAGCTTCTTCCACGGTGTCATCAGTGACATCTCGTACACGGCGAGCTCGCCTGTGCAGTCGTACTTGGCCAAGGTGACTCCAATCAACGCCACGATCAGCGACGCACTTACGCGTATCATCTT
Organism: Phytopythium helicoides; assembly: GCA_024867545.1. Taxonomy (NCBI): domain Eukaryota; phylum Oomycota; class Peronosporomycetes; order Pythiales; family Pythiaceae; genus Phytopythium; species Phytopythium helicoides. Next base: position 226,777 of record JANFNE010000002.1, on the reverse strand, counting down.
CATCTTCGGTCTTTACGCCACGGCCAAGTGGGGTCTGCAGTGGAACTGGCGTCTCATGACGCTGTTCACGGGTATCTTCACCATCGTTGTCGACTCGATCTGCGCGCTTTTCACGGTCTGGGATGTGTACCGCAGCCAGTGGTTCTGGCTCGGCCTGCCGCTTGCTGTCGAGCTCCCATACACGGTCGCGTGGATCATCAGCAACTACGTCACGGTCGAACTTGCTGATATCGGTAACGAGGCGTTTGTGTACGGCGTGATGACGACGGTCGGCAACGTCGCGAGTCCGTTTGCCACTTCGCTCACGCTTGTGATCGATCGGCCATTCAACCTCACGACGACGCGCATCCAGACCGATGACAACTCGATCCGATGGGACCTGACGTACGCTCTGCTCATCATGTATGGCGCCACTGCTTTGTCGTGGGTCTTCCTGCCTCTGCTTCCTAAGCAGAAGGCTGAGACGCAGGAGCTGCGTCGCACCGGTGGCACCAGCAAGATCCTCGGCGGTTTCACGATCTTCTACTTGCTCTTCTCGGTCTTCTGGTCTGTCATGACCAACATCATGGCCATGTTCGACAGCACCTCGTGCCTCATGATTGCTGGTGGTAAGGGCTGCTAAGCAATTTCTGCATTACAAGATTCGCTGGCACCCGACTTGACTGTAGAGTCCACCACCGATAGGCTTCAGCGCGCGGTATACAAATACAAATGAAACGTCTGTTGTTTGAAACCTAAAATCAATCTTGTAAGGGGCTCTTCGTTGCCCCGTGATATGTCAAGTGAGCTAAAAAGAAGGAGATGGAGAGCAGAGCTGCTCAACATGAGCGCCCGGTGAAAAGAAGCATTAGTCCGGTCCGAAAGAAAGCCAAGCCGACAGCCAAGCTAAATCCAGGATGGAAGCTTGGGCGGTCTAAGCGACGACGAGCGCTTGCGGCGACAATGATCCAGAAATGTTTTCGCTCTTACCTTCTCCGTCGGGCCTTTCGAGAAAATCGAGTCGACACGCGAGCGACATTTATGGCTCTGCGCGCTTTTCATCGAGCACGAGACCGAAAAGTGTGGCGTGGAGTCGACTTGCGCTCCATGTCTCGCGAAGAATTGCGGCTAGCAGCACTAGCTCTTAACTTGCCGTCAACAGGGAAGAAGGTGCTACTTATCTGCCGCCTCCAACACTGGGTCGACCAACAGCTCTTGGCAAGTGATTTGGCCGCGGATGCAGCAGCACGTGCGGTTGAACTGCATGCCAAAGGTAAAAAATGGATTGAATAGCAGCCATACAAAAGAAACACAAACACTAATGAAGTTGTGTAACCAGGTCAGGGAGCTGTGTATGTGTGCAATGCAAGCGAAGGAGCCTTAGCAATTGATCTGCTCCCTTTGCGAGGCAAGAACATTTCGGCTGTTGTTGCTGTGCGTATTGACTTTTTGAGAGAGCTGGAGTATATACAAAGTGCACTAATCGTTGTTAGTCTCGTGTAGGGCCATGACAGCGACGCTGTCTACGCGGTTGATCGTGCGGCAGGAACTCTGTGGTTGTGCAAAACAGGCGGAATGAGTGGCCAAGTCGGACTTTGTCGAAATCCAAGCATTGGGAACAGAGGTGATAACAACAGTGTCGAACTAGAGAATCCAGACGACTTTGCCCCTCCATCGAGCAGCCGCTGGCTTGCTGCTCCAGTCTTCATGCACACATTGCGGTCTCAGCACATTGTATCAGCTTCTGTTGCTAAGGCACATGCAGTCGCACTGACAGCTGCAGGAGAGATCTTCACTTGGGGAGATAATGCGCATGGCGAATTGGGAGTGGCAGCTACTAGCGCAGCTAGTGTTGCAAAAAATCGAGCAACTGTTGTGGCTTCGCTCGCAAACTATCGTGCAGTTGCAATCTCCGCTTCAGGACAACACACTTTGGCAATTTGTGATCGTGTTGCGGGATGTGACGGTGTGGTTTTTGCTTGGGGAAGTAACACATTCGGGCAACTTGGAGTTGGGGCGCCTTCTGCAACCACAATAACACCATCATTTCCGAGGCCTCTGGTTCTGCACCAAGTGAACACTTTGCGGTCTCTCCGAGTTCGTCAGGTCGCGTGCGGCTTGTCGCACTCACTTGCTCTTACGGATGAGGGTCATATCTACGCCTGGGGGTGCACAGATGGTGGTCGACTAGGTTTGAGTGATCATCCAAAAGGAGGAAAGCAGCAACCTGGGGGCATCTCTCAGCAAGTGCAAGCTACTCCAACTAGAATCAGTGGATGTTTAGAACCTCTTGCCGTGCTCTCAGTTGCTTGTGGTGCGTGGCACAGCGCCTGTATTGCTGCCACACCTGAAGATGCTGCATACTTTGGCGCAGGACGTATTTTCACATGGGGAACTGGTATTTACGGGCAGGTAATTCAGACACAGATGCTGGGTGGTTGCTTAGAAGTCTAACATGCATGCATTGTTGTATGCTAGCTCGGTATTGGAGAGCATAAGGTCTTAAATGAGCCACGCATGGTTCCATTGTTACATGCGGATGAGTGCTTTCACACAAACAACAATTATGACGAAAAGGAGCAGGGAGAACTCGTCTTAATGGTTGCGTGCGGCGCCTATCATACTGCTGCCGTTACTACTTCTAACCGTGTGGCTTCTTGGGGTAGTTATCGAACATTTGCGCCAAAGCCTCGAGCGATACGCCTGAGTGCAGCTGGCCGAGGGAACAATCGACACGATGGTAGTGATGAAGTATTCGGAAAGATATCTTCGCTCGCGTGTGGTCGTACGTTTACGATCTTCAACACTGAGCGGCGAACAAGCGACAGCTTTGAGCCACCACCGTCCCCAAGTCGTATCAATGGCGCTCCTCGGAGGAAGAAAATACCAATTAGCTCGATTCCGCGACTAAATCTTTCAGTGATTCCACCAGTATCTCTAACGTCATCACTTCCAACTCCTACAAGAGCATTTCGACAAGGGGACGACGTGTTTCACCTCCGTCGCCTCGAGCCAAAGCAAGATCAGTTGCAACGTCAGAAAGATGAACAGGAAAGATTGGAGCGCATTGAGGCTATCGATATTGAGAGTATTGTTCACCCGTTGTGTCGAGTCTGTTGGGCGTGTGACGGGTTTCAGCCGTCTCCATTGCGCTTGTGGTCATGCCGGCGCTGCTGTCACGACAAGAATCTGCACGGGACACGCAAGCCGGGAGCACCTTTGGGTGAGTTTGAAGCGGCTCGAAAGCTCCAGACGTTATACCGAGCTCGGAAGGCTCGGCAATTCATGCAGCGAGCGAGAGAAAAACACTATCAGCGTGTGTTTAGCATCCGCCACAACGATTTCTTTTACTACAACTTGTGGAGGAGAGAAACTTCATGGCAGCGACCATCCGCACTGAATGGTATTGCAGATGAAGACGACATTCCCGTCCGAGATCCCGACGAGATACCTATTGTTGAGCCGCCGCTGACGAAAGATGAAGCTGCAACACTACTGCAAGCACATTACAGAGGATGGAAAGCTCGCGTGTTCGTTCAGAGTTTACTCTCAAGCATGTACGAGAAGCACATTGATCTATCAAAAAGTGACAGCGATGTAGCACTGTACTACATCAAGACTCATGAAGCAGATGGTCGCTTATGCGTAGCACCAATCGCGGCGAGGCGATGGGATATCCCGCCCCCGCTGCTTCGGCGACGATATTCTCTTGGTGAACCTGTCGAGATTCTTCGACGCCGAGAGCGGGCCAACTGGTCTTGCGATGATGCAGCTAGAGCGCTACAGCGTCAATTTCGCCGCTTTCGCGCGCGTAAACTTGTTTTGAAAATGGCGCAGTCAAGGTATCGTAAAGTTCTCGATGAGAACTCGGGTCAGTTTTACTACTACAACGTCGTGACGAAAGAATCCTCATGGCAAACACCACGTGTGCTTAAGTCTCTAGAGCCGCCAAAAGAGGAATCTAACAATATCAACACAACTAACAAAGGCAAGGCAGCACTACGATCTCCTTTGAGGAAGCAGCGCATTCGACGCGAGAAGTTTGCAGATGAAGAATCAGCAGCCACAACAATTCAAGCGCTTTATCGTCGTTTTGCCAGCCGAAAGCTTGCCTTAGATCAGGCTCACCGACGCTACAGTAAAATGACTGACCCAGATACAGGAAAAAACTACTACTACGATCGCGTTCTTGGCGCTTCAACCTGGATTAAACCTGCGATTCTAGGTAGCACGGACCTTGCTATCTCATCTCCAAATTGTAATGCGATCGTGCCTACATCGCACACATCAGATAAGAAACCAGCACCCCCATTGCCAGCAAGACGATCAGTGGCGAGTTACAATGCGGTATCCTTTGTAAGCGAGAGGGCAAGACAGAAGCGGCACAAGAGACGCCTGCAGCGGCTGCGCCAGATGACACCCGACCAAGCTGCAAGTCTACTGCAGCGAGCGTGGCGATCCAACCGAGCCCGGCGAGAATTGCGCTCGCTACTCTTTGAAGCGTACGAGAAGATCTACGATCCTGTAACTGAGAACTATTACTACTACAACACCAAAACTGGAGTTGTGCGGTGGGAAAAGCCGATGGTACTGCTCCCCGACGGCGAGAACGACATCAAAGAACGCGTCGGAGGTGGAAAACGGCACCGACGGAAGCGAAAACGCACAACAGCGATCACAGATCAAACTGAGGCTGCAATAATCGTTCGTACCTTCGTACGCTGCAGCCACGCACGGCTGCAGCTCCACAGACAGTTGCACGCGCGAATCCAGAAGCTGTGGGATGCTGGCACACAGCGTTACTATTACTTCGACGTGCTCACAGGGCAGTCGTCTTGGAAGAAACCAGTTGTTCTAGGAGATTTTGATTTACCATGTGTAAATCAACCGTCCTAGAGGAACTTGGGCTCAAATACGCGATGTTCACGAATTGGACACCTCTTCCACGATGCCAAACCCTTCATTCACAACTTACGAATCCACAGTCACATGACCCTAAAAATCGGTTAGGGCGGAGATGCCTGACACGAGTAGTGCAGCAATGCACCGTTGGGCAAGCGCACAAAGGTGCCAACCCCAAGTTTGTTGCCGCACGCTTGACAACAGTGCGAAGACCATACAGTCACAGAGCCCTTGCGCTTCGTTGACAACAGCTCTCGTACGCGAAAGTTCTCGATCTTTGCAAGTTGCTTCTTCACTTGTCCATTGCGCATACGCTCGACTTGCCGCTCCAGCACACGCCTGAAGAACATATCGAGTGATGCCGCGGGTACCTCAGGTGGCAGCAAATCAAGCACTGTTGGCACATCAATACGCTCTGCATACTTGTTGAGGATGCTCACTGCGGCCGCAACGGCTTCACTAGACGATGCGACTGAAAGTGATGATGCTGAGCGTTGCCAAGTAAGCTTTGGCGGCGAGCTTGACGGTGGTATAGCAAGTCCTGAGGTAGAGGTGCTTGTCAGGGGCGGTGGACGAAGGTAAAGCCGTAGCAACGTCGTATAAATCGCGGAATCAGCAGTCTTCGCTTCATAGCACTGGTTGCAATAAGCTTCAGCGAGGCTCGCGTCTTTGAGCTCAAGTGCGTAGAGCTGCAGTACCTCATGATGGCGGCCGAGCTTTGACAGAAGCGCAGCTCGTTCATCAATCATATCGACAGGAGTCCGGCTCAGCATGCGCTCTGGATGATAGTCAGATTTGCGGTACTCTAAAAACGCAAGCAACTTCCGCCTCAGCAATCCAACAAATCCTCTCTGCGATCTCACGCGACTTGCAATGCGTACGGCACCCTTCGTCGGAGAGGTATTGGACGTTTCAGACGTTATTGCATCAAGCAGCAAGTATGCAGCCTCGTCATGCAGGCGAGACGGCAGCTGGAGTTTCCCGTGGTAGATCGTTTGCGTAAGGTATTCGATAGCCAAGAATCGACTATTAGTCAGTGGAAGGGTATCACCATCAGCTACCGGCGCGTCCGCATTTGTTGTGCTAGCTGGAGGCACCGAGATCTGGCATGTCTTCAAGTGGTGCAAGATACTTGCAGGGTCGATATCTTCTTTCCGGTTTGGAACACGCCGCTGCGTGAAAATCGTCAATCCAAGCTGAGGTCGAATGTAGATTACACGCCGGGAGAACTCAAACACTAGTTCTGCCTTTGACTTTCCCAGTCGACGCAGATACGTTGCCGTTAGCTCTAGGAAGTCGGGTGTGGAATCAGTCGATTGCTCATTTTCCGGCGCAGCCGCTATATCCAATGCAGATGTTGGTGAAGCCGCACTTGAGGTGTTTCTCTCCAGGTCTTCTAGAAGCTCCAGTGCTTTGCGATGCAACTTTCGCGTCGAATAAAACGTCAACAGTTGCTCATATTGCTTGTGGGCACGCAAAAAGATCTCGACTTCTCCGACATCGCACGAATTCGGTCCACTGACAAAATCCATCAGTTCTTGGTTGATATCAGGTGATGCCTTGGTTCCTTTACTCTCATTTGAGAGCACAAGGCATTTTACCAACAGAGTGTCGATTAGTTCCAGCTCACTGCCTTCATCATTGACTTCTGTTTCCAAATGCATCTTTCGTGAGTTACCTCCATGGAGTAACGCTATTTTTCCCATCACGGATTCTCGCTTTGTTCGCAGAAAGGCGGTCAACGCAAGTAAGCTTCGCTCCAAGGCAACATTGTCCAGTTTTGTTGTCTGATGATGTGTCTTGGCGACGGATAGCTTTTCTATCGCCACGATTTTTCGTGGCAACAGATCTTTTGGGAATAGTGCTGCAACCTCCAAGACGCTAATCTGGGACTCGAGGAAGAATGCCATCGCCTTGCCGTAGTTTCCGGCCTTGAATTGCTCGAAGGCATACTCCGCGTAGATTTTGTGCTCTTCTTCGTCGCTGATGGAACACTCTTCATTGCAAAGTTTGCAGAAAGCAACAGCGTCATCAAGCCGATGCAGTGCCAAAGAGCGCTGGAGTTGATGCGATATCGGTTGCATCTGTAGCATCTGAATCGTGAATGTCGGCGCAACCGTGAGCACGCAAGGTACCAAGTTATCACCAGAAAGCCATTGAAGCTCTGCTGCAGGTGCACCGTAAAGGCCTCTGCTTCCTCGCTCATTTTGTGCACTCGGACGAAGCGATGGGATTGGTACGGCTGTGCAAGCGCCATATAGCGACTTGATTGGGAGCGTTTGGATAACGCGCATCGAGCCGATATTGTGCACGGCAACGCGATCGCCTTGATCCAGCAACAGGAAAGGGTGGTGGTAGTATGCCGCGCGTGGCGCGATGTTATACTCCATCACGTTGTCTACTCGCACACGCGCGTGGTCATCAGCCAAGTTGGGCAGCTTGTAGTTGCTATTGGTTGCCAAGGCTGTCAACTCCTCCAGCTCTGCCAGATCCCCCGCCTCTCCCACATTCGAAGTCACCGCCGGATCAACATCACTCATATCCGCTTCAGTCAACGACACCACCACTGCATTGTGTCTTCCAGCCAGAAACACATCGTTGATGGCGTGTTTTCGTAACCGAGGGTGTCGGCTCGGCAGCGCAACGGCAGCAGAAATGACGTCGAGCTCGCTCGCCTTGTCTGTGTCTCGCTCGCGAACCTGTACGATCCTCCCGCTGTCGAGGTTGACGACGCACCACTCCTTCTTCTGCAGCAGCACCATCATGTGGCTCTCCCCCATGAGGATCAAATTCTGCACTGGCAGCGCCGCCAGCAGCTCCGGCGAGGCCGCGAGCACCGTCGAGAGCTCATGCTGCGCGCGCATCTCAAGCACCGAGTTGACCGTCCAGTCCAGCACCTTGAGCGAGTTCTGCTTGGTGAGGCAGCAGAGCACCTTGGCCTGCTCGTGCGCGGCCATCATCACGGCCCCCTTGGTGTCCTCGAGCGCCACGACGCTCTGTGCGCGCTCCTCGGCGCTCCCTTTTCCGCTCAGCTGCGCGTTCGAGGGCAGCGGCAGCGCGTAGAGCGTCACTTTGGCGTCCACGAGCGTCGCGAAGACGCCCCAGGCGTCCAGGAACTGCGCGCTGGGGTGGAAAATCTTCTTGTACGCCGCGTGGAAGCTCAGCGCCGCCGGCTTGTCGCCATCTCCGCCCGCGGCCGGCGCGAAGCAGTGCAGCGAGCCGTCCGACGTGCCCAGGAACGCCAGCGGCGCGCGCTCCCCCCACGCGAAGCAGCTGCTCAGCACGCGCTCCAGTTGCGCAGGCTTCTTGAGCGGCCGGTCGACCTCCACGGCCGCCGAAGCGAACGCCGCCGCCGTCTCGCCCATGGCGCCCGTGCGATCCGGGGAAGAGAAAAGATATGGGCGTCAAAGTGAGAGAAAGGCGGCGGAGTGATGGTCGGGCGGACCTGGATGCGGTCGCGACGTGTGGTGACGGCGGCATGTTGAAGGCGGTGGTGGACGTAGTGGTGTTGGTGACATCGAGATGATGAGGTGCTGGACTAAGGTAGATCCGTCAATGACAATGGTCGTTGATTCCGTAGTGTCGGGGATGGAGGTGACGACTGCGATGCACAACAAGGAGGCTGCTCTGGTAATTGGTAAAGGTTGAGGACTTGGTGGTTGGTACGGTGGAGGCTGTCCTAGAGATGGCCGCGTTACCGCTAAGGTGATTCGATATTGGTGAAGACACCGCTACATCCTCTCGCTCAAATACGCGACGATCTTGTCAAACTGAAAGCGGCGAGCCATTTCGAGAGGCGTCTCGTTGTCTTACAGCGAAGGCTATGCACGAATATCACCACTGGCCTCCGCCAACACGCGCACGAGAGCGAGGTGGTTCTTCTTAACGGCCTCGTGGATAGGCGTCATGCTCGTGCGCATGCAAATCGAGTCGATGTCTGCGATCTGTTTGTGTCTCGAGGCCGTCTAGGCAACACTACGCGAGTCAAAGCCGAGCAGACACATGTTCCTCCATGACGATTGTCATGTGTGTTGCTGCTAGACGCACAGTTTGACCCGACACTTACGAATGACTGCCGCTTTTTCCACTCAGGCACTCGCACGAGTGAGGGACTCGACGTTGTTGAACGGTCGGATCCAAACTCCAAGCAGCCTCCAGCCACGCAGCTCCGTCTAGCGTCGCCTGAGCTCATGATGCCTCGCTCCTCCGCTATAGCAATTGCTCTGTTTCTGTTGACAGCAGTTGCGGTCGTGCTCCCTGGGGTCGACGCTGCTTGTGCCAACTCGTGCTCGGGTCACGGTCGATGCAGCGCCTCGAAGTGAGAAATTGAGGACTGAGAGATGTTGTTGATTGCGATCTCATTTACTCCATTCGCACAGCAAATGTCAATGCGAGTCAGGATGGGCACTTGCTCCAGACTGCTCGATGCGTATGTGTCCGACAGGCGTCGCATGGACGGATAAGGCGAGCGCTGCGAATGTGGCTCACGCAGTTGCTGAGTGCTCGAACCGAGGTGTCTGTGACTATTCCAAGGTGCATGCGTTGCTTGTGCTTTAAACTTGCCTGAGAGCTGGCTCATGCGGCTCGTCAATATCTTGTGACAACAGGGAGAGTGTAGCTGCTTTACAGGATTTACTGGCGCTGCTTGCCAGCGGCGTAAGTGTTGTTGGATACCATTGCTTTGATCTCTCCTCTCTGACACTCCGTACGCCTCAGTTCGATGCCCATCCGACTGCTCGGGGCATGGCTTATGCTATTCGTTGGCATCCCTTGCACTCTTATACGGCCCGGATACACTACCAGGTGTTGGTGGAGATGGTGTTGGGCCAGTGTACTCAAACTGGGAGAAGGACAGCATGTCTGCGTGCTTCTGCGATGCGGGATACACTGGACCGGATTGCTCACTGAGTAAGGGCAATGCAACTTCGGTATTGAGTGTCAGTGAGTGCCTAGCCTGCTGCTGATGGCCTTTGTTGTGCTTTCCATTAGACATGTGCCCCAAGAACGACGACCCACTCACAACAGGGCAGCAGTATCGGGCAATTGTGATTACAGTCGGCGGATCAAACTTGCTCGTGGGCACAATCAAAATTCGTTTCAACGGTGAAATCGCAACATTGAGCGCGAGTGCAGCTGGGAATGATGCCACATCTTGCGCTAGTGCGTTCGAAAAGATGGCAAATGTCCGCCAAGCAGCATGTACGATCTCGAGCATCAATCCAACAACGCAGGGAGCTGTGTACACAGTGCAATTCACTGAATGGACTCATGTTGATGGAGAGAACAACATATTCTTCCACTTCGGAAACCCGCCACTTAGCAGCTTTACATGCGACATCAGTGGAGTCACGAGCAACAGCCCTACTTGTGCCATTACTGATTCAGTTGCAACAAATCTAATTGGTAAGAGTAGTATGGTTCATATACATTGCCCTGGCTGATCGGTGATGATGATTCCTCGCAGAGCACGAGTACTGTTCCAATCGAGGACTTTGCGACTTCACATCTGGACAATGTGTTTGCTATGCAGATTTCAAAGGTGCAGACTGCAACCAGCGATCAAATATTCCAGATAGCATCAGTGATAACGACGGGTTTTTGGTAAATCCTCAAGACACCGACTACACTGGCAACGTGTTGCACTTGATGACAACAAAAGGGTCTGCATCCGACTTCAAGTTCATGTTGTTTGAAGCAGCGTCAACCACCATCTTGACCATGGACGGGTTTGGAAACACAAAACTGCTGACTGGTAATATGGAAATATCGACTGGGTCATTGAGTGTTTATGCTGGGGCTACGATCAAGACACTTGGGTTGAGTATTTTGGACGGTGGGGCGACGATCGTGAGCTCTGGTACGACGGAAAACACTGTCGATATACTCAGCACAGATCCCTGGTTCACGGGCTCAACTTTACGGGTACGAGCTGTAAGAGCACCATCAACACAGTTCATGCTGTTCGAGGCGAAGACTATTGGTACTACCCCGATGGTTGATATTCGAGGCGACGGGCTAACTTCGATTTACCGAGGTGGCTTTTTCGTCCAAGACGGGGGTGCGACGATCTCCAATACTCAAAGCGCTGCGAATTCGCTCTTGGTGAAAAACACCGATCCCAACAGCGCCTTCACCGGCTCACTTTTCAAACTGGACACCACCACGACTTCAAAGTATCCTCTCGCTGACTATTTGTTGATCGATGCGAATGCGAACGGTGTTGATGCGTTCACAGTGGAAGCCTCAGGAAAGACGACAATCTCAAACGGAGGATTGATTGTCGGTGGAACGGGTGGAGCATCGATAACAAATCTGGATCCTACAGCTGAAGCTCTTGTGGTCAAGCCGACTGCCACTGCATTTACAGGTGATGCGTTATCGATCCAGACCGCATCATCGCAAACGCACAATTTGTTGAAAGCGATTGCAGGAGGGGTGATACAGTTCACAATTGCACAATCAGGCTTGACAACGATTTATCATGGTGGACTTGAGGTCATGGCGGGTGGTGCCACGATTCACTCTGGTGGCCTTTACGTGACGTCCGTTGGAGCAACAATTGAGGCTGGTGGTCTGCACATCATCAACGGCGGCGAGTTGATCGACGCCGGCGGCCTCAATGTTCAAGATGGCGGCGCAACGATTGCCACTGCATCAGCTAGTCAGGATGTACTTAGTGTATCTGCTGGAAGCAACGCGTACACCGGGAAAGTACTCCACATTAGTGCTTCTACTCCTCCACCGTTAGACACGAGCCTATATCTAATTTTTGCCGAAGGAACCAGCGGCGCTTTGTTCTCTGTTCTCGGAACCGGAAAGACGACCATTTCACAAGGGGGGCTTTTAGTATCAGCAGGAGGAGCCACAATTACTTCTGGTGGGCTTGATATTAGTACAGATGGAGCACGAATCTCTGGTGGCCTCACTGTCAACGACGTCGGGGTCACAGTATCAAGCGGTGACGTCCATATTGACACATCAACAGAGTCAGCATCAACGACAACGGGGGCACTCGTCGTCGCAGGCGGAGTTGCCATTGCCAAGAAGCTCAACGTTGGAGGGATCACAGCAATCAGTGACACCACAGATGCCACCGGGACTGCCAACGGAGCTCTAGTCGTCAGTGGAGGCGTCGGTATCGCCAAGGAAATATTTGTCGGAGGAACTGCAAGCATAACAGCAGCAACCACATTATCGTCCACGGCTACCATCGCAGGCGTCACAACCATCACTGATACGACTGACGCATCAGGAACGACGACGGGAGCACTCGTCGTCGCAGGCGGAGTTGCCATTGCCAAGAAGCTCAACGTTGGAGGGATCACAGCAATCAGTGACACCACAGATGCCACCGGGACTGCCAACGGAGCTCTAGTCGTCAGTGGAGGCGTCGGTATCGCCAAGGAAATATTTGTCGGAGGAACTGCAAGCATAACAGCAGCAACCACATTATCGTCCACGGCTACCATCGCAGGCGTCACAACCATCACTGATACGACTGACGCATCAGGAACGACGACGGGAGCACTCGTCGTCGCAGGCGGAGTTGCCATTGCCAAGAAGCTCAACGTTGGAGGGATCACAGCAATCAGTGACACCACAGATGCCACCGGGACTGCCAACGGAGCTCTAGTCGTCAGTGGAGGCGTCGGTATCGCCAAGGAAATATTTGTCGGAGGAACTGCAAGCATAACAGCAGCAACCACATTATCGTCCACGGCTACCATCGCAGGCGTCACAACCATCACTGATACGACTGACGCATCAGGAACGACGACGGGAGCACTCGTCGTCGCAGGCGGAGTTGCCATTGCCAAGAAGCTCAACGTTGGAGGGATCACAGCAATCAGTGACACCACAGATGCCACCGGGACTGCCAACGGAGCTCTAGTCGTCAGTGGAGGCGTCGGTATCGCCAAGGAAATATTTGTCGGAGGAACTGCAAGCATAACAGCAGCAACCACATTATCGTCCACGGCTACCATCGCAGGCGTCACAACCATCACTGATACGACTGACGCATCAGGAACGACGACGGGAGCACTCGTCGTCGCAGGCGGAGTTGCCATTGCCAAGAAGCTCAACGTTGGAGGGATCACAGCAATCAGTGACACCACAGATGCCACCGGGACTGCCAACGGAGCACTAGTCGTCAGTGGAGGCGTCGGTATCGCCAAGGAAATATTTGTCGGAGGAACTGCAAGCATAACAGCAGCAACCACATTATCGTCCACGGCTACCATCGCAGGCGTCACAACCATCACTGATACGACTGACGCATCAGGAACGACGACGGGAGCACTCGTCGTCGCAGGCGGAGTTGCCATTGCCAAGAAGCTCAACGTTGGAGGGATCACAGCAATCAGTGACACCACAGATGCCACCGGGACTGCCAACGGAGCTCTAGTCGTCAGTGGAGGCGTCGGTATCGCCAAGGAAATATTTGTCGGAGGAACTGCAAGCATAACAGCAGCAACCACATTATCGTCCACGGCTACCATCGCAGGCGTCACAACCATCACTGATACGACTGACGCATCAGGAACGACGACGGGAGCACTCGTCGTCGCAGGCGGAGTTGCCATTGCCAAGAAGCTCAACGTTGGAGGGATCACAGCAATCAGTGACACCACAGATGCCACCGGGACTGCCAACGGAGCTCTAGTCGTCAGTGGAGGCGTCGGTATCGCCAAGGAAATATTTGTCGGAGGAACTGCAAGCATAACAGCAGCAACCACATTATCGTCCACGGCTACCATCGCAGGCGTCACAACCATCACTGATACGACTGACGCATCAGGAACGACGACGGGAGCACTCGTCGTCGCAGGCGGAGTTGCCATTGCCAAGAAGCTCAACGTTGGAGGGATCACAGCAATCAGTGACACCACAGATGCCACCGGGACTGCCAACGGAGCACTAGTCGTCAGTGGAGGCGTCGGCATCGCCAAGAAACTCTTCGTTGGCTCAAGTCTCAGCGTCACAGGCGGCGCTGCCATTAGCGGCGGCGGAGCGATTACCGGTGGGGCCACGGTCACGGGAACTGCAACCATAAGTGGCGCGACCAGCATAACCGACGCCACCTCATCGACAAGCAGCACGACAGGAGCGCTCAAAGTCGCAGGTGGCGTCGGCATCGTAGAAAACCTCTACATTGGTGCCGCGCTTGGGGTCACTGGCGCAGCGACAATCGGCGGTAACGCGGCCATCACCGGGAATGCGGCCATCACCGGCACGGCTACCATCACCGGAGCAACCACCATGTCCTCCACGGCTACCATCACTGGAGCAGCCACATTGTCGTCCACGGCCACCATAGCAGGCGTCACCTCCATCTCCGACACCACGGAATCAACGACCACGACAACAGGCGCGCTCAAGGTCGCTGGTGGTGCTGGCATTGTCAAGAACCTCAATGTCGGCGGCGCTCTCGCAGTCACCGGGAACGCGGCTATCACCGGCACGGCTACCATCACCGGAGCAACCACCATGTCCTCCACGGCTACCATCACTGGAGCAGCCACATTGTCGTCCACGGCCAACATAGCAGGTGTCACGACAGTCTCCGTCACCACAGACGCAACCGGGACGACGGACGGAGCGCTCGTTGTCGCTGGCGGCGTCGGTATCGCCAAGAAACTCTTCGTTGGCTCAAGCCTCAGCGTCACAGGCGGTGCTACCATTAGCGGCGGTGGAGCGATTACCGGTGGGGCCACGGTCACGGGAACTGCCACCATAAGTGGCGCGACCAGCATAACCGACGCCACCTCATCGACAAGCAGCACGACAGGAGCGCTCAAAGTCGCAGGTGGCGTCGGCATCGTAGAAAACCTCTACATTGGTGCCGCGCTTGGGGTCACTGGCGCAGCGACAATCGGCGGTAACGCGGCCATCACCGGGAATGCGGCCATCACCGGCACGGCTACCATCACCGGAGCAACCACCATGTCCTCCACGGCTACCATCACTGGAGCAGCCACATTGTCGTCCACGGCCACCATAGCAGGCGTCACCTCCATCTCCGACACCACGGAATCAACGACCACGACAACAGGCGCGCTCAAGGTCGCTGGTGGTGCTGGCATTGTCAAGAACCTCAATGTCGGCGGCGCTCTCGCAGTCACCGGGAACGCGGCTATCACCGGCACGGCTACCATCACCGGAGCAACCACCATGTCCTCCACGGCTACCATCACTGGAGCAGCCACATTGTCGTCCACGGCCAACATAGCAGGTGTCACGACAGTCTCCGTCACCACAGACGCAACCGGGACGACGGACGGAGCGCTCGTTGTCGCTGGCGGCGTCGGTATCGCCAAGAAACTCTTCGTTGGCTCAAGCCTCAGCGTCACAGGCGGTGCTACCATTAGCGGCGGTGGAGCGATTACCGGTGGGGCCACGGTCACGGGAACTGCCACCATAAGTGGCGCGACCAGCATAACCGACGCCACCTCATCGACAAGCAGCACGACAGGAGCGCTCAAAGTCGCAGGTGGCGTCGGCATCGTAGAAAACCTCTACATTGGTGCCGCGCTTGGGGTCACTGGCGCAGCGACAATCGGCGGTAACGCGGCCATCACCGGGAATGCGGCCATCACCGGCACGGCTACCATCACCGGAGCAACCACCATGTCCTCCACGGCTACCATCACTGGAGCAGCCACATTGTCGTCCACGGCCACCATAGCAGGCGTCACCTCCATCTCCGACACCACGGAATCAACGACCACGACAACAGGCGCGCTCAAGGTCGCTGGTGGTGCTGGCATTGTCAAGAACCTCAATGTCGGCGGCGCTCTCGCAGTCACCGGGAACGCGGCTATCACCGGCACGGCTACCATCACCGGAGCAACCACCATGTCCTCCACGGCTACCATCACTGGAGCAGCCACATTGTCGTCCACGGCCAACATAGCAGGTGTCACGACAGTCTCCGTCACCACAGACGCAACCGGGACGACGGACGGAGCGCTCGTTGTCGCTGGCGGCGTCGGTATCGCCAAGAAACTCTTCGTTGGCTCAAGCCTCAGCGTCACAGGCGGTGCTACCATTAGCGGCGGTGGAGCGATTACCGGTGGGGCCACGGTCACGGGAACTGCCACCATAAGTGGCGCGACCAGCATAACCGACGCCACCTCATCGACAAGCAGCACGACAGGAGCGCTCAAAGTCGCAGGTGGCGTCGGCATCGTAGAAAACCTCTACATTGGTGCCGCGCTTGGGGTCACTGGCGCAGCGACAATCGGCGGTAACGCGGCCATCACCGGGAATGCGGCCATCACCGGCACGGCTACCATCACCGGAGCAACCACCATGTCCTCCACGGCTACCATCACTGGAGCAGCCACATTGTCGTCCACGGCCACCATAGCAGGCGTCACCTCCATCTCCGACACCACGGAATCAACGACCACGACAACAGGCGCGCTCAAGGTCGCTGGTGGTGCTGGCATTGTCAAGAACCTCAATGTCGGCGGCGCTCTCGCAGTCACCGGGAACGCGGCTATCACCGGCACGGCTACCATCACCGGAGCAACCACCATGTCCTCCACGGCTACCATCACTGGAGCAGCCACATTGTCGTCCACGGCCAACATAGCAGGTGTCACGACAGTCTCCGTCACCACAGACGCAACCGGGACGACGGACGGAGCGCTCGTTGTCGCTGGCGGCGTCGGTATCGCCAAGAAACTCTTCGTTGGCTCAAGCCTCAGCGTCACAGGCGGTGCTACCATTAGCGGCGGTGGAGCGATTACCGGTGGGGCCACGGTCACGGGAACTGCCACCATAAGTGGCGCGACCAGCATAACCGACGCCACCTCATCGACAAGCAGCACGACAGGAGCGCTCAAAGTCGCAGGTGGCGTCGGCATCGTAGAAAACCTCTACATTGGTGCCGCGCTTGGGGTCACTGGCGCAGCGACAATCGGCGGTAACGCGGCCATCACCGGGAATGCGGCCATCACCGGCACGGCTACCATCACCGGAGCAACCACCATGTCCTCCACGGCTACCATCACTGGAGCAGCCACATTGTCGTCCACGGCCACCATAGCAGGCGTCACCTCCATCTCCGACACCACGGAATCAACGACCACGACAACAGGCGCGCTCAAGGTCGCTGGTGGTGCTGGCATTGTCAAGAACCTCAATGTCGGCGGCGCTCTCGCAGTCACCGGGAACGCGGCTATCACCGGCACGGCTACCATCACCGGAGCAACCACCATGTCCTCCACGGCTACCATCACTGGAGCAGCCACATTGTCGTCCACGGCCAACATAGCAGGTGTCACGACAGTCTCCGTCACCACAGACGCAACCGGGACGACGGACGGAGCGCTCGTTGTCGCTGGCGGCGTCGGTATCGCCAAGAAACTCTTCGTTGGCTCAAGCCTCAGCGTCACAGGCGGTGCTACCATTAGCGGCGGTGGAGCGATTACCGGTGGGGCCACGGTCACGGGAACTGCCACCATAAGTGGCGCGACCAGCATAACCGACGCCACCTCATCGACAAGCAGCACGACAGGAGCGCTCAAAGTCGCAGGTGGCGTCGGCATCGTAGAAAACCTCTACATTGGTGCCGCGCTTGGGGTCACTGGCGCAGCGACAATCGGCGGTAACGCGGCCATCACCGGGAATGCGGCCATCACCGGCACGGCTACCATCACCGGAGCAACCACCATGTCCTCCACGGCTACCATCACTGGAGCAGCCACATTGTCGTCCACGGCCACCATAGCAGGCGTCACCTCCATCTCCGACACCACGGAATCAACGACCACGACAACAGGCGCGCTCAAGGTCGCTGGTGGTGCTGGCATTGTCAAGAACCTCAATGTCGGCGGCGCTCTCGCAGTCACCGGGAACGCGGCTATCACCGGCACGGCTACCATCACCGGAGCAACCACCATGTCCTCCACGGCTACCATCACTGGAGCAGCCACATTGTCGTCCACGGCCAACATAGCAGGTGTCACGACAGTCTCCGTCACCACAGACGCAACCGGGACGACGGACGGAGCGCTCGTTGTCGCTGGCGGCGTCGGTATCGCCAAGAAACTCTTCGTTGGCTCAAGCCTCAGCGTCACAGGCGGTGCTACCATTAGCGGCGGTGGAGCGATTACCGGTGGGGCCACGGTCACGGGAACTGCCACCATAAGTGGCGCGACCAGCATAACCGACGCCACCTCATCGACAAGCAGCACGACAGGAGCGCTCAAAGTCGCAGGTGGCGTCGGCATCGTAGAAAACCTCTACATTGGTGCCGCGCTTGGGGTCACTGGCGCAGCGACAATCGGCGGTAACGCGGCCATCACCGGGAATGCGGCCATCACCGGCACGGCTACCATCACCGGAGCAACCACCATGTCCTCCACGGCTACCATCACTGGAGCAGCCACATTGTCGTCCACGGCCACCATAGCAGGCGTCACCTCCATCTCCGACACCACGGAATCAACGACCACGACAACAGGCGCGCTCAAGGTCGCTGGTGGTGCTGGCATTGTCAAGAACCTCAATGTCGGCGGCGCTCTCGCAGTCACCGGGAACGCGGCTATCACCGGCACGGCTACCATCACCGGAGCAACCACCATGTCCTCCACGGCTACCATCACTGGAGCAGCCACATTGTCGTCCACGGCCAACATAGCAGGTGTCACGACAGTCTCCGTCACCACAGACGCAACCGGGACGACGGACGGAGCGCTCGTTGTCGCTGGCGGCGTCGGTATCGCCAAGAAACTCTTCGTTGGCTCAAGCCTCAGCGTCACAGGCGGTGCTACCATTAGCGGCGGTGGAGCGATTACCGGTGGGGCCACGGTCACGGGAACTGCCACCATAAGTGGCGCGACCAGCATAACCGACGCCACCTCATCGACAAGCAGCACGACAGGAGCGCTCAAAGTCGCAGGTGGCGTCGGCATCGTAGAAAACCTCTACATTGGTGCCGCGCTTGGGGTCACTGGCGCAGCGACAATCGGCGGTAACGCGGCCATCACCGGGAATGCGGCCATCACCGGCACGGCTACCATCACCGGAGCAACCACCATGTCCTCCACGGCTACCATCACTGGAGCAGCCACATTGTCGTCCACGGCCACCATAGCAGGCGTCACCTCCATCTCCGACACCACGGAATCAACGACCACGACAACAGGCGCGCTCAAGGTCGCTGGTGGTGCTGGCATTGTCAAGAACCTCAATGTCGGCGGCGCTCTCGCAGTCACCGGGAACGCGGCTATCACCGGCACGGCTACCATCACCGGAGCAACCACCATGTCCTCCACGGCTACCATCACTGGAGCAGCCACATTGTCGTCCACGGCCAACATAGCAGGTGTCACGACAGTCTCCGTCACCACAGACGCAACCGGGACGACGGACGGAGCGCTCGTTGTCGCTGGCGGCGTCGGTATCGCCAAGAAACTCTTCGTTGGCTCAAGCCTCAGCGTCACAGGCGGTGCTACCATTAGCGGCGGTGGAGCGATTACCGGTGGGGCCACGGTCACGGGAACTGCCACCATAAGTGGCGCGACCAGCATAACCGACGCCACCTCATCGACAAGCAGCACGACAGGAGCGCTCAAAGTCGCAGGTGGCGTCGGCATCGTAGAAAACCTCTACATTGGTGCCGCGCTTGGGGTCACTGGCGCAGCGACAATCGGCGGTAACGCGGCCATCACCGGGAATGCGGCCATCACCGGCACGGCTACCATCACCGGAGCAACCACCATGTCCTCCACGGCTACCATCACTGGAGCAGCCACATTGTCGTCCACGGCCACCATAGCAGGCGTCACCTCCATCTCCGACACCACGGAATCAACGACCACGACAACAGGCGCGCTCAAGGTCGCTGGTGGTGCTGGCATTGTCAAGAACCTCAATGTCGGCGGCGCTCTCGCAGTCACCGGGAACGCGGCTATCACCGGCACGGCTACCATCACCGGAGCAACCACCATGTCCTCCACGGCTACCATCACTGGAGCAGCCACATTGTCGTCCACGGCCAACATAGCAGGTGTCACGACAGTCTCCGTCACCACAGACGCAACCGGGACGACGGACGGAGCGCTCGTTGTCGCTGGCGGCGTCGGTATCGCCAAGAAACTCTTCGTTGGCTCAAGCCTCAGCGTCACAGGCGGTGCTACCATTAGCGGCGGTGGAGCGATTACCGGTGGGGCCACGGTCACGGGAACTGCCACCATAAGTGGCGCGACCAGCATAACCGACGCCACCTCATCGACAAGCAGCACGACAGGAGCGCTCAAAGTCGCAGGTGGCGTCGGCATCGTAGAAAACCTCTACATTGGTGCCGCGCTTGGGGTCACTGGCGCAGCGACAATCGGCGGTAACGCGGCCATCACCGGGAATGCGGCCATCACCGGCACGGCTACCATCACCGGAGCAACCACCATGTCCTCCACGGCTACCATCACTGGAGCAGCCACATTGTCGTCCACGGCCACCATAGCAGGCGTCACCTCCATCTCCGACACCACGGAATCAACGACCACGACAACAGGCGCGCTCAAGGTCGCTGGTGGTGCTGGCATTGTCAAGAACCTCAATGTCGGCGGCGCTCTCGCAGTCACCGGGAACGCGGCTATCACCGGCACGGCTACCATCACCGGAGCAACCACCATGTCCTCCACGGCTACCATCACTGGAGCAGCCACATTGTCGTCCACGGCCAACATAGCAGGTGTCACGACAGTCTCCGTCACCACAGACGCAACCGGGACGACGGACGGAGCGCTCGTTGTCGCTGGCGGCGTCGGTATCGCCAAGAAACTCTTCGTTGGCTCAAGCCTCAGCGTCACAGGCGGTGCTACCATTAGCGGCGGTGGAGCGATTACCGGTGGGGCCACGGTCACGGGAACTGCCACCATAAGTGGCGCGACCAGCATAACCGACGCCACCTCATCGACAAGCAGCACGACAGGAGCGCTCAAAGTCGCAGGTGGCGTCGGCATCGTAGAAAACCTCTACATTGGTGCCGCGCTTGGGGTCACTGGCGCAGCGACAATCGGCGGTAACGCGGCCATCACCGGGAATGCGGCCATCACCGGCACGGCTACCATCACCGGAGCAACCACCATGTCCTCCACGGCTACCATCACTGGAGCAGCCACATTGTCGTCCACGGCCACCATAGCAGGCGTCACCTCCATCTCCGACACCACGGAATCAACGACCACGACAACAGGCGCGCTCAAGGTCGCTGGTGGTGCTGGCATTGTCAAGAACCTCAATGTCGGCGGCGCTCTCGCAGTCACCGGGAACGCGGCTATCACCGGCACGGCTACCATCACCGGAGCAACCACCATGTCCTCCACGGCTACCATCACTGGAGCAGCCACATTGTCGTCCACGGCCAACATAGCAGGTGTCACGACAGTCTCCGTCACCACAGACGCAACCGGGACGACGGACGGAGCGCTCGTTGTCGCTGGCGGCGTCGGTATCGCCAAGAAACTCTTCGTTGGCTCAAGCCTCAGCGTCACAGGCGGTGCTACCATTAGCGGCGGTGGAGCGATTACCGGTGGGGCCACGGTCACGGGAACTGCCACCATAAGTGGCGCGACCAGCATAACCGACGCCACCTCATCGACAAGCAGCACGACAGGAGCGCTCAAAGTCGCAGGTGGCGTCGGCATCGTAGAAAACCTCTACATTGGTGCCGCGCTTGGGGTCACTGGCGCAGCGACAATCGGCGGTAACGCGGCCATCACCGGGAATGCGGCCATCACCGGCACGGCTACCATCACCGGAGCAACCACCATGTCCTCCACGGCTACCATCACTGGAGCAGCCACATTGTCGTCCACGGCCACCATAGCAGGCGTCACCTCCATCTCCGACACCACGGAATCAACGACCACGACAACAGGCGCGCTCAAGGTCGCTGGTGGTGCTGGCATTGTCAAGAACCTCAATGTCGGCGGCGCTCTCGCAGTCACCGGGAACGCGGCTATCACCGGCACGGCTACCATCACCGGAGCAACCACATTGTCGTCCACGGCCAACATAGCAGGTGTCACGACAGTCTCCGTCACCACAGACGCAACCGGGACGACGGACGGAGCGCTCGTTGTCGCTGGCGGCGTCGGTATCGCCAAGAAACTCTTCGTTGGCTCAAGCCTCAGCGTCACAGGCGGTGCTACCATTAGCGGCGGTGGAGCGATTACCGGTGGGGCCACGGTCACGGGAACTGCCACCATAAGTGGCGCGACCAGCATAACCGACGCCACCTCATCGACAAGCAGCACGACAGGAGCGCTCAAAGTCGCAGGTGGCGTCGGCATCGTAGAAAACCTCTACATTGGTGCCGCGCTTGGGGTCACTGGCGCAGCGACAATCGGCGGTAACGCGGCCATCACCGGGAATGCGGCCATCACCGGCACGGCTACCATCACCGGAGCAACCACCATGTCCTCCACGGCTACCATCACTGGAGCAGCCACATTGTCGTCCACGGCCACCATAGCAGGCGTCACCTCCATCTCCGACACCACGGAATCAACGACCACGACAACAGGCGCGCTCAAGGTCGCTGGTGGTGCTGGCATTGTCAAGAACCTCAATGTCGGCGGCGCTCTCGCAGTCACCGGGAACGCGGCTATCACCGGCACGGCTACCATCACCGGAGCAACCACCATGTCCTCCACGGCTACCATCACTGGAGCAGCCACATTGTCGTCCACGGCCAACATAGCAGGTGTCACGACAGTCTCCGTCACCACAGACGCAACCGGGACGACGGACGGAGCGCTCGTTGTCGCTGGCGGCGTCGGTATCGCCAAGAAACTCTTCGTTGGCTCAAGCCTCAGCGTCACAGGCGGTGCTACCATTAGCGGCGGTGGAGCGATTACCGGTGGGGCCACGGTCACGGGAACTGCCACCATAAGTGGCGCGACCAGCATAACCGACGCCACCTCATCGACAAGCAGCACGACAGGAGCGCTCAAAGTCGCAGGTGGCGTCGGCATCGTAGAAAACCTCTACGTTGGAGGGATCACAGCAGTCACTGTCACCACAGATGCCACCGGCACGACTGATGGAGCGCTCGTTGTAACCGGCGGCGTCGGTATCGCCAAGAAACTTTACGTCGGTTCTGACACGGCTATCGGGGGTATTACAAGAATCACGTCAACAACTGACGCGACAGGAGCCCATGACGGAGCGCTCGTGGTCTCTGGAGGTGTGGATGTAGCCAAAGACCTATATGTTGGAGGCAATGAATATGTCACCGGCACTTCGTACGCCGCTGCCCACACTACATCATCCGACTCGCGCTTGAAGAAGAACATCCGCGACCTTCCGTCTGCACGCGAACTGCTTGCTGGACTTCGACCGGTGCGTGGTTGACACTTTTCGTGCCCTAATTCGATGTCTAACTTGAATGTCCCCCTGGTAACAATCATGATAGGTCGCGTATCGCTGGCGTCGCGACGAATTTCCTGAACGCCACTTGCCTAACGGTGAGTTTATGGGCTTCCTTGCGGACGACATTGAGAAGGTCCTTCCCCAGCTGGTGCATCATGACGTTGACGGCTGGAAGTCGCTGGACTACGCCGGGTTCGTGCCGCATCTCGTCCGAGCATTTCAGGAGATGCAACAGCAAATCGACCGCCTCGAGGCACAGCTTTCCGACTCATCAGGTGCAGTGGAAGAATCAGTATTCTAGAAGAAGTATCTTCAGTGCAGGATACCAGTTACTCACCACCTCACTTGGCTCAAGTGACCATGTTGAGCACGAAATCGGGGTCCACACCTTGTCCATGAGGTATTTCCAAGTTGAATGGACCGAAGAGCCTCTCCCCCAAGCGCTCCCATGTAGAAGTAGTAGCAGAATAGCACAGCCCCATTCGAAAGCTCGAGGTTGATTGCATCAAAGGTTGCTCGAAGCGCACACACGAAGACACCAGTCACGTTCACATCGTTGATAGCATAGGACACACCATGTGGACTGAGTCTTCATTCCAGGACTCGTCAGTCGTCGATCCATACACGAACTGTTTGTGCCATGATTCATGAACTCAGCCGCGATGTACCAGCGTGACTGTGCGCGGGGATCAGCAATTGGTTGCTGACCCATTCGCGTTCAAATACTGCTGCAGGAACGGATACACAAGAGAAGGAAGCATGCCGTATGTAACTCCAACTGCCACGTACTGGAGCAAAAGACCAAGACCTTCGCGTCCAAACAGGTTCGGAGCGCCACCATCACGCAAAGCACCACCCTCAAACTCGCCATAAGCCGCATCACGATCATCCGGTGTTTTCACACCAGCGTAGCCACCCTCAGCGTCCTTGGCATGGGAAGCTCCACTGACGTATGAGAGGCGTGCCGCCTCCTCTCCTTCGAGCAGTGATCACCTACTGTATCCACGTGTTGCCTAGCGCAGAAAGATGTCATGCTTCACAGTCGATCCAGACATCCGCAGGAGAGCTCCGCGCTTCAATCGAAGAAGCATCGCTCGAATCCAAACAGCTCGCGGCGATGTCAACCATCCCCTCGATTGGCTTCAGCAGCAGAAACAGAGACAGCTCATACGATCCCTCGCTACAAACACGCGCAACCCAGCGCTGTCAGCCTTGAGCAGTCGTAGAGCAGTCCATAGCAGCCCCTCCAGCGCGTCCACAGCTCGAGCAGGCTCGCAAATCGCTTCCCACGCATTTTGGCGCGCACTTTCTCGAATGTCAATAAAAAAAACACTTGAGCTCACTATACCCCGTACGGCCGTATAACACCTTCGTGCACGGTACGCCCCTCCCGCCTCCATGTCCCACCACGGGCGTTGAAGCTGCCTTGATGCTGACGGCATCGGCGCCACTCGCGCTTCCTCCCGGGCCCTGCACGGCTTCAGTCGCTCCCCCAGCTGCTTTCGCTTCTGCTCCGACGACTTAGCGATGCCCAGCGCAGCTTTAGGCTCCGAGACGGCGCTAAGCGGCAGCGCCATCGACCGCTGGGAGCTTGCGCTCGCGCTGCTCGTCGGCGCAGGACTCGCCGGCGGCTGCTACCTGTACAGCGCCTTCTGGGCCGACGGGGTGGCGTTCTCGGCTTCTGGGAGGAACAGGAGACGCCGCACGGTGGTGAGCTTGAGGCTGAAGGAGCTGCAGAAGCGAGAGGCTCATGGTGACAAGCTAGAGGTCCCGGAACGCTGGGTCGCGATATTGGGGACGGCGTTTGACGTCACGAGCGACCCGTTCTTCGATGCGCGAGCTCATGGCGTGTACGCCATGTGGGCGAACCACGACGTGACCAATTTGCTGCTGGAGATGGGCGTTAACGTGGGGCTCGCGGACGACGAAGTGTCCATGGCGAAGCTGCTGGACATCGACTCGCCTTATGATCTGGTTGATATGAAGAATCGTTTTCAAGATGAAGACGTGAAGGAGGAAATGAGACGCCAGCGCCGTAATGACATCCTGGTCGAGTGGTACGCGCGCTTTCACACGCGTTATGCTAGTGTCGCGCAGATCAACGACCTGTTTGTTGGAACCCACTGGGACGAACTCCGTGACGAGCTGACACCAACAGACGGAGACAACTCGAGAGCGGGCAAATGTCCGTTGGGATTCGGATCAAGCTCCAGCAGTGCGTCTAGTAGCAAGACACATGCCAATCGTGAAGGAGGTGGCAAGTGTCCGCTTGGGTTTGGCTCGCGAAGTGTTGCCCAGACTGTCTCGAGCCACTTGGATCTGTCGACGCGACGCACCATCGTCTTTCAAGGATCAACATACGATGTCACGGACTCACCCGTATTCCAAGAAGGAGGTGCGCTGGCGCACTTTGTTGGGCACGACGTGACGTACGCACTTGCGTGTCAGTCCAACAGCGTCGATGATCTCGACGTTGGCGCCCCGCCGCAGGGATTTTCGTTCGAGCAGCAGCTTGTGCTCGAGCAGTACCGTGTGACGTTCAACCGCGAGTTTCCTGTTGTGGAAGACAAAACGGCAGCATCAGGCAATGCGTCAGTGGATCTGCATGCGCTTCTCGATCGAGTTGATCGTGGAAGTACTGCTGAAGTGGTCGCTGATACGCTCGAAGTGATTCAAAGCGCAATAGCCCACAAACAAGTCGCAGACATCGACTCGATTTGCATGCGCACGAGCATGACGCCTCTCCACAAGGCCGTTGAGAAGAACCACCTCGCTCTCGTGCGCGTGTTGGTGGAGGCTGGTGCTGACATCCGTGCCGAGGCTTCGCTGTACGACAACGAGACGCCGCTCGAAATGGCTCGCCGCTTTCAGTTTGACGAGATCGTCGCGTATTTGAGCGAGAGGATGTAGCGGTGTCTGCATCAGTATCGAATCAACTTTGTCATGACCCAACGTTTTCGTTCCATACATCCTGGTCAACCCAACTACTAGCCATCGTGGCAAACGATCAGCGCCGTCCTTGCTCTGTGAGTCGCTTGTGGATGGCAGCGATGTACTCGGGGCCAATACCGCAGCAACCACCAACGATCTCGACACCAAGATCATTCACCCACTGCATCACTATGCGGCAGTATGCCTCGACCTCCAAGTCTGCGCGCATAGATTGTGGCTCGCTCGACTCGGCAAGCGCCCAGTCGTCGGGAATGGCAGTCAAGCGATTCGGATACGCTCCGATCTTCACTCGGTGCTGCTCCAAGCTGCTGACGGTCTGGTCAGACGCGCGCAACTTCCTCAGCGCAAGTGTGATCGCTTCTGGCTGCGAGCAGTTGAACAGAACCCCGTGAAGCTTTACCGTCGGTGTGTGGAACTTCTGAAAGTGCAGCAGCTCGCTGACGGCTTGGTCCACGAGCTCTCCGCTGCGTATGTGTCCGCTGCTGTTGAGTGTGAACGAGACCATCACAGGCTTGGCGTAGTCCTGAACACCCACGAGCGCCATCTTGGCCTCCGCGACGGACGAGAGCGTCTCGGCGAGAAACACATCCACGTGTGCGTCGAGCGCGCTGCCAATGACCGAGTACAGGTGCACGCCTTGATCAAACTCGACAACGCGGTCAGCTCGATAGCTCTCAAGCAGCGGTGGCAGCGATCCGCAAATGCGTCGAGGCGCCGCATTCCCTGCCTCTGTAGCCACTCGATCCCTCGCTTGCTTGGCCAATTGACCAGCTACGTCGGCGTACTGGACCATCTCGCGCTCGCTGAAGCCCACGCCAGGCGTGACGCCGTAGTTGTTGCACGTCACAAAGTCCGCTCCGGCTCGGAGGAACGACGCGTGCACGTCCGCGAGCAGCTCATGGTGCTCGGGCCGCACCAACCCTCGGGCCGACCAGATCTTGCGGTCGTCAGGCATCCCGCGTCGAAACAGCTCCTCGCCAGTGCCGCCATCCAGCAGCTCGACACGGCTGCGGCCTGAAGGAAGAGGAGACGAGAGAGAAGAGAGGCTAGTCATCGAGCGACCGGCAAGAGCGCGCAGCATGAAAATGGGGAAATCGTTCATACATTAGCCAAGTGAAACAGTCGAGAAGGACATGAACTTGAAGCTCAAGTGCGCTCGCCACGCAACAACACGTTTGGGCTTAGCAGCCAGTGCCACCGGCAATGATGAGGCACGAGGTGCTCTCGAAGATGCCCATGATGTTGGTCATGACAGACCAGAAGACCGAGAAGAGCAAGTAGGCGATCGTGAGACCGCCGAAGAGCTTGCTGGTGCCACCAGTGCGGCGAAGCTCCTGCGTCTGAGCCTTTTGCTTGGGGAGCAGAGGCAGGAAGATCCATGACACCACCGTAGCGCCATACATGATCAGCACCGCGTACGTGAGATCCCAGCGGATGTCGTTGTCGTCGATCTGGATACGCTTCGACGTCAGGTTGAGCGGCGCGTCGATCACGAGCGTGAGCGAGGTTGAGAACGGACCCGCCACGTTGCCGACCGTCGTCATCACACCGTACACGAAGCCTTCATTGCCGATGTTGGCCAGCTCCACCGTCACGTAGTTGCCGATGATCCACGCGACAGAATACGGAAGCTCGACAGCAAGCGGCAAGCCAAGCCAGAACCACTGGCTGCGGTACACGTCCCAAATCGTGAAGAGCGTGCAGATGGAGTCGACGATGATCGTGAAGATGCCAGTGTACAGCGTCATGAGACGCCAGTCCCATTGGAGACCCCACTTGGCAGTGATCACAAGACCCGACAAGAAAATGATGCGAGTAAGCGCGTCGCTGATGGTGTCATTGATCGGTGTCACGCCAGCCAAATACGACTGGATCGGAGAGCTCGCCGTGTAGGAGATGCTGCTGATGACTCCACTGAAGAAGTTGTAGAAGATGATCTGGTACACGGCTCGCTGCTGGAAGAATTCCCACAAGTCCTTCATGTACTTCTTGAACTCAACGCGGGGCTGCGGTGTTTCGTTGATGAGGAACCACGAGATCGGGATGATCGGTGCAGTGAGCACCGCCATGATGATCATAATCTGCGAGAACGTCAGCGACCAGCTGAATTCACCACCGTACTCCTTGCCGTTGAAGCAAAATCCTACAAGCAGCTTGCCAAAGATCGTGACAACGGTGCGCACAGCGTAAATGGACGACTGGGTGCGGCCACGGATAGCAACAGGCTCACGCTGAGCAAACTCGACCACGATGCTGTCGGCGCACACATCCGACAGCACGTAGCCGACGGCAGCAAAGAACATGAGGATGACGTACTTGCCGGCCTGCGAAGGCGCGTCGTAGTTGATGCGCGCCTCGATCTCGGGAGTGTAGTCTTCCGGTGAGATATCACGGTCGGAGCTGACGGTGTAGTACGGTTCTCCTTGCGGCATGCACGCCATGATAATAAGCATGACTAGACACGCCACCCAGCCGATGAGAATGTAGGGCTTCCGACGCATCCCAAAGATCGGGAAACAATCCGACAGAATGCCGTAGAAGGCCTTGAAAGACCACGGAAGCACCACCAGCGTGCTCGCAGTCGTCGTTTGCTGACCACTTGCGTTCAAATACTGCTGCAGGAACGGATACACAAGTGAAGGAAGCATGCCGTATGTAACTCCGACTGCCGCGTACTGGAACAAAAGACCAAGACCTTCGCGTCCAAACAGGTTCGGAGCGCCACCATCACGCAAAGCACCACCCTCAAACTCGCCATAAGCCGCATCACGATCATCCGGTGTTTTCACACCAGCGTAGCCACCCTCAGCGTCCTTGGCATGGGAAGCTCCACTGACGTATGAGAGGCGTGCCGCCTCCTCGCCTTCGAGCGGTGTCTTGAGACCTCCTTGTCTGCCGCTGACGGCTGCCATTCTCAAGTTTGCGTTCTTGACCGGTGTGGTGAGGAGCGGAGTGGTGCGCTCGTCGAAGCAAAAGTTGGAATGAGCTTTCAGTTGCTGCTTTGGCTCGAGTGGAAAAGGACTCGCATGTTTGCATGGCACGGCACCGATGAGCAGGAGCTCTTAGCTCAGGATCTCACGCCATCAGACTTTGTCGCGTCGAGAAGGAGGAGGGGGCGATGGAGTTACTGCCACTGCTTTGACATCAAGATCGGTGAAGCGCTGGGTAGAGTGCAGTCAGCAGTGCTTTCTCCGCTGCGTTAATCGGCACCTGCGCTTCAAACTTGCGGGAACTGTTAATTTGCGGACCCCTTTCTTTCGCACGACGGACACTTCCTACTATGGCAGTGATGAGCCAGCGTCAAGCCGAAGTGATCGTGACGAGTGAGGTCCGCATCGATGGTCTCTCCCAATTGCGATCCGCAGCCCCGCCACGGCGCTTCATGATCTCTTGACTCGCTAACTTCTCGGCCATCGATTGGTTCAGTTTGTCGTCATCGTGGTTCTCGCACGATCTGCTCAACTAGAAAAAGGACGCTTTAGTCTTGTTGTGCACGCAAACAGCCAATTTCCTAGCGAGCTAGTACGAGCACCGCGTAGGGAGATAAACGGTTAGTCTTGTTTTGTCAACACCACCGCCACGTTGGCATGATCTGACTGAACCAACGGATCCACACATCACGATTTCCCATTAGTGTCGTGATCTCTTATAGTACTGTAGCACCTGCAACTGTGAAGTGCCAGCGCCCTCTCTGCTCACACTCACTTGATTGCTCGGAAGGGTGGCGACCGCCGTGCATTTATAACCTTGCAGCCCTGCCGATAGCCGCAGCCTCATCAACATGCATCAAAACCGACTACCCCTAGAATGTGGTTTCTAGAACACGCCCACGATCCACCGCTGGTACCGGTCGTACCAGTTCGTGCGCCAGTTGTCGAGCGACGCGTCAATCAGCGAATGCACAAAATCCTCGCACGAATTGATGTCCAGGTCTGGCTGGAACCGCGCCGCCAGCTTCTTGACCGCACCCTTCGGGTCTCCACCAAAACACGGTAAGTGCTCATTGCCGTGCAGCATCATCTCGACCAACAGGATAAAACGGTGGCGATACTTGCGCGCCACAAGGAATGACCGGACGCACAACGAGCGGAACCGGCGGAATGCAGCTGAGCGGGGGCCACCCATGAGCTCCACAAACTCTTGCGTCAGCTTGAATGGCGCCTGCTCAAACGCCATGTTGCCCGGGTTGTTGGAAAGGAAAAATCCAAAATCAATATGGATAATGTGGCCCTCGGCATCTAGCAAAATGTTGCCATTGTGGCGATCCTTGACTTGCAACAGGTAGCAAACAATCGAGTACGCAGCCATCGATCGCACGAAATTGGCACGGGCTTCCTTGAAAGCGGATGACGACGGGTCGCCAAAGTGGCGGGTGAAAAAATCCAGTAGTGTCGTGAATTCACGGTCGTTGCGCTTCAGAGAATCGATCGAAATGGTGTCGGGGATCGCTTCCACCAGTCCCGAGGTCGATGTGATCGCCACGACGTCGTAAGGACGCAAAAACACGGGGACCTGGAACTCTTCAAACACCTTGGAGAATTGTTTGATCAGCTGCGAGGCAAGCTGCTCCTGCCGCAGATCATCATCACTCTTCACGATCACAGGAAGCAAACGCCACCCATTGAGATAACCATAGGGTGATGTTTGCTGCACGCGGCGCTCCTTCTCAGCCCAGCGCTCCTTGAAAATGACACACGGTAGATCGCTGTGGCGCCGTTGGCTCTCGGGCGCCAAGAGTGCCTGGCTGTTGCCGTTTGTGTCGTCGTCGTCGTCAAGCTTGGAGTCGCGCTCCATCATATCCTGGAGAAATCTATCTGTGCTATCAAACCGGGCGAGTGGCGGCGGAGAGTAAGCTGAGCCAACCGACTGGGGCGACAAGATTGTATCGGAGCGTGGAGACCATATGCCGCCATCGTCGGACTCGGCGGCACCACCTCCACGTGCATTACGAGATGCCCGTGCTGCCGCGTCAGCAAGAACAGCTGCCTCTCCACCTCCCTCACGAGCCTGTGCGTTGAGGCGCGCTACTGCAGAGTCGATACTGACAGCATTCTTGGTTAGAGCAGGTGACTTCATAAAGGGCTGCGATCGACTGCGCTCGCCATCCCAATGGTACGAGCGAATCGCAAGGTCGTCAACGCTCATGCCGTTCCCATTTGGAAGGAGAGCCTCGTGCGTAGCGTCCGTCGTACTGCCTGTGCTCGACTGCTTGCCACCGCCAGGACCCTTGCGCTTCAATGTGTCGATGATACCATGAAGAATCTCAGCTGGCTGTGACATTGAAATGTGCTGCGAGAAAGATCGAAGACGCGTTGGGCTACTCGGAGGCTTGGACTCGCTCCAAAATCCGAGCGCTGCCGCATCAGGTGACACTAGCGGCGTCCGTTCAGACGGCACGATGCCAGCTTCGCTTAGGGTTGGTTTGTCGAACATGGTCAACGTAAAGCGCCGAGCATACGAGACGCTACCGCTGCGGCGCTTTAAGTGTGCTGTCCTCGCTCCATCCGGTGGAGGATAGTCGACCACTTCTACACATAACAAAAATGGCACTCGCTCCTGCCGTGCACACGATATATCGTCAGAACGCTGAACCATTGACAAACGAGCTGGCACCCACGACGTACTCTAGTCGAAAAGGTAAAACTTTCAGAGATGTGAAGGCGCTTGATGCGGTGGTATGGGTTGCCCACCGGCAAGTATAGCGAGTTGGATGGGAAGAACTGCAGCTCAAGATCGCCGAGCCACTTTTGCAGCTGTACGCACGCACGCACATTCGCAACAATGGGTGAGCATGTCAGTGCTGGCTGCCTTCAATACGCTCACGAGAACCCGTACCATTTCGTTGCGGCGGGCCATCGCAACCGAGCGCAGATTTGATGACAGGTTCGCCAGCGCGCCGAGAAAAGCCGTCTCCAGCTCGAACGGGTCGGCCGCCACACCGCGCTCTGCGTAATCGATGGCGGCCACCTGCTTGTGAAAAGTAGCATAGTGATCGTCCTTAGCCGCCGGGGGCAACAGGCAATCAACTTCATTTGCTGTCGTGGAGGCAGATACCCGCGCAGTCCAGTCGCGGCGCAGCGTCGAGTGCTCCTCGTCCGCGTTGGCGTGAGTGCCGCTAGCACTAGGCGATAGTGGCGGGCGCTCGATGGCGCGCGCGGGCTCAGCGCCGCGCTCGCATACCTCTTCGATCAGCACCTGCACCTGGCGCGTGGCCTCGTCCGTGCGGAACGACGGGTTCCACAGGCAATACGACTGGAGGTACCACAGCATTCGGTGCGCGAACACGTGTGACCTGGCATTCCAAAGCATGACAAGAAAGATAGTGAGTGCCAAGTGCAAAGTGAGGTCAAGTCATCCATCCCCTACGCGCTACACTTTTCGAGCAATATCCTGCAGAGCTGTGGCGACTGCACGAATACTCCCAGCAGCAAAAAGGTCGTGAGCTGCGGCTGGTAAAACTCGAATTCATCAGGGTGTCGCTCAGCCGCGACCGTCAGTCGGTCGATGGCGCCTGCAATTGGTCGGTTAGCTCGTTGCATGTTCCCAGTAATGCGAATGGGGTGCAAGGACCTACTGTCGCGGTGGGCGTACAGGCGCACCATGGCCTCGAAGGTGGGGTCGGTGGCCTTGCGGCGGAACTGCTTGACGAGCGAGTCCCACTTGGTGCGCCACCTAGCGCGCTTGGCGTCTTGCTCGCTGAGCACGTCGCTGATAAGCCGGTCGTCGGCGAGCTTGCCGCGGCTCTTGTTGAGCTGCAGGATGTACCACAGCTGCAGCACGGCGCTGAACATGGCGAGCCCCCATAGCGCGTAGACGAAGCTGGCCCCCCAGACCTGCGCGCGCAGGCGCGAGAAGGTGCGCTTGTTGCGCCAGAAGACGAGCGGCTGCAGCGAGGCGAGCGCCATGACGACGCCCTCGACCAGCGACACGCAAAAGACGAAGCAGCGCGTGGACGGCACGCGCTTGTTGCGCTGCCGGATGTACGTGAACCACGCGAGCCGGAAGAGCGAGAGCGCCGCCAGCGCCGCCAGCGACTGCTTGGGGTGCGCGATCGCGCGCACATCGTCGCGCAGCAGCGCCGCCTCGCCGTAGTACAGCGGCACGCCCGCGTACCATGCGAGCACCGAGGCCTCGGCCGCCAGCGCCACCACGTTGAACACGCCCATGGCGGCTCCAGGCAGGCGGCGAGGGCTGGTCGCGTGCTTCCCGCGGCGCGGCCTTTCTCCTTCTCTTGATGCGGAATGGAGGCTGATCTTTTGGAAATTTCAGGTAGTTTACGGCAAATCAGCCGAAGAAAAGCGGGATCGATCTTGATGGGTTTCGAGGTCCGAGAAGGTGCGGCCGCGCGGCGTGCGAGCTCGTGGGAGCTGCGTGTGCTGGTGCGAGGGCGGGGTGGAGACGACGTGAGGGGCGAGCTACGTGGTCTGGAGCAGGAAAGTCGCCAGCGGCACCGGCAACTGGCCAGCCGACCTTGAACTATTTGGTGGGAAGATAAATTACCGCCATCCTGAGTTGGACGGATGTCATGAGAACACTTTACAGTCAGTACAAGGTTGAGGCACTCAACACTCGAGAGCGAGCATGGCGCCGCTGCACGACGCCGCTAGGGACGGCGATGCGGCGCGGGTGGCCGCGCTGCTCGACGCTGGGGAGCCGGTCGACAGCTTCGAATAGCAGGACTGGAAGAACACTGCACTGATGCTTGCAGCCAGTGGAGGCCATCTTGACGTCGTGAATCTACTTCTCAAGGGCGGAGCGGATGTACATGCCGCGGACTTTTTAGACAAGGCAGTGCTCATGTTCGCGATCGAGAGTCAGAGCCTGGAAGTTGTGAAAACCGTTGTCCTTCAAGGTGCCAAGATCGACTGTGTGAAGTGGAACGGTACGACGGCGGTGCTCCGTGCATGCAGCCTCAGGAATTTGGAAATTGTGCAATTTCTCTTGACCCATGGGGCCTCCACTAACGTATCTGGCAAAGACAACATGACGCCTCTGTATGCGGCGGTGCTGAGCGGCGCGTGGGATGTTGCTCGGTATATCATTGTGAACTTTGGTGACAAAGAGAGCAGGAATAAACTCGACTACAACCCGCCTCGACGGGAAGAGATGATGACCGCGTCTGCACTCAGTGGAAAATGGGACATTGTCCGACACTTTGTGGAAAGCGGAGCAGATCCAGATGCCAGAGGCCATTCAGGGCGAACTTCACTGATGTATGCCGCCCGCTTTGGGGATTTGGATGCTGTCGAATATTTGGTGCGTCAAGGTGCAGATTATTATAAAGAGTGGGGAAAGTGGTCATCGTTATTGTTTGCATCGTCGTCAAATCACTGGGAAGTCGTGAGGTACTTTATGCGCCAACCAGGCTATTCACATTCCAAGAATTCGAGACTGGCGGCTCTTTTGAAATATGCAGCTAAAGATGGGCAATTTGATATTGTTCAGGACATCATATCAAGTGGGTGTTTGGGAAATGCTGACCGAGAAGTAGCATTGATGAATGCAGCGGCCCAAGGACACTTGGATCTTGTCGCTTATCTCGTGGGTGTGGACATTCAGGTCAATTCGCGAAGTCATCAAGGTAAAACGCCACTCATGTTTGCTGCCGCGGAGGGAAAGCTTGAAGTCGTTCAGTTTCTCGTGGATGCGGGAGCACATGTTGATTCAGAGGCCAACAATGGTTGGACAGCTCTTTTGTTTTCTGCAGCAAGAGGGCATTGGCATGTAGTGCGATACCTCATCGAGCGGGGGGCTGAGGTCAACACAAGCAAGCAAGTCACTAAAACGGCGTTGATATTCGCGGTTCGAAACGGCTCTGTTGACGATATCGAGTTGCTTCTGAATGGCAAAGCTGACATCAACGGTGCTGACGCTAATGGATGGACGCCATTGATGCACTCCGCGGAGAGAGGATCTACTCAAATTGTGAGCTTGCTGTTAGTTCGCGATGCTGATGTTCTCGCAACTAGTCCCGACGGATCAGATGCCGTTAAAGTTGCAGCAATCGGCGGTAATTGGGACATTGCCCGACTTCTAATCGGAGTAAAATTTGACGCAAGTCGTGATAGAAACTATTACTGGGAGTTAATGCTTCGCTCTGCTGCGTCTGATGCAAAAGATGTCACGAAGATTATTGCACACAAGCTTGACGAGGAATGTAAGCATGTGATGGGAAAAACTTCGCTGATGCAAGCTGCTGAGAGCAGAAAACTTAGTATTGTGCGGCATCTTTGCGAAGTCAAAGATAAAGTTCGCGCAGTCGACAAGCGGGGACGAACACCGCTAATCTATGCAGCGCTCGGTGGTGATGTCGAAGTGGTTCGATGTGTTGCCAATTCTGGATCGAACGTAAATGCAGCTGATGAAGACGGGATTACTGCGTTGATGTATGCTTCGATGGCAGGCGCTGCTAGTGTAGTCGCGTTTCTTGTTGTAGAGTGCGGTGCAGATGTCACCATGGCGACACCGGACGGCCAAACAGCGATCTCTCTTGCTGGTGCCCGTGGTCACAACGAGATTCAGCATCTACTTTTGCGATACATATCGCTTCCGCATGAAAGAACTGATAGGCAACATATTACTCTAATCTATCAAGGATTGAAGGGTTGCTTCATCTC
This sequence comes from Phytopythium helicoides, assembly GCA_024867545.1. Taxonomy (NCBI): domain Eukaryota; phylum Oomycota; class Peronosporomycetes; order Pythiales; family Pythiaceae; genus Phytopythium; species Phytopythium helicoides. The sequence continues at coordinate 190,937 of JANFNE010000002.1, read as the reverse complement.
TCCGTTCCAAATTGAGTTGCTAAATACTGGCAGCAGCGGAGAGTATCGCGCCAAGTGGCTGGATGCCGATGTCGTGGTGAAGTTGTTTGTTCCCGGTGCTTCGCCTTCAACATTTCTTGAAGAGGTCGTAATGTGGCATCAGTTGCGGCATCCTAACATCATCAAGCTGTATGGTGCATGCGATCTTGGCCACTCTTTCTTTGTGCTCGAGGACTGTAAGAACGGGTCGATTACCAAGTACCTCTCGACGCTTTCACATAATAACACTCAGCACTTAGCTTGGAAACTTTTACATGATGCTGCGATGGGACTGGCATTTTTACACGAACGAGGTATTCGCCACGGTAGTCTCCGAGGTAGCAGCATCTTGCTGGGGGATGATGGGGTTGCCAAGATCTCGGAGCTTGGATTGAGTGGTTCGGTGAGAGACCAAACGGCAAGTTCAGTATCGTCAAATTATGGGCCGCTGCGTTGGCAGTCTCCGGAAGTGCTTGATGGTGGTGAGGGGACGCTAAAGTCGGATATTTACTCCTTTGGATTATGTATCGTGGAAGTGGTTACAGGGGAAGTGCCTTGGTATGGAATGTCAGATCGATATTGCCAAACACCAAAAATGACGTGGGACCCGTCGACAGATCCAGACACTTGTGCTCCTGGGACGCTCATAAGTACTGTTCGGGGATTGGTTGCTCGGATGTGCTGCAGAATGCAAATCAACGCATTACTGCATCAGAAGCCTATACCGGATGTTATCATCATCATCATCAGAAGCCGTCCAGTTCATTGGGGAATTAGTTGAGTCGAGTACAGAAGCAGACACCGCTAAGATACGTCCGGAGCTCACATCACAAATAAAGATACCAATTGACGAGTATGAGCACGGAGAGCTCGTTCGTGAATGGGGCAGCCTCCAGTCTTTGGTACAGCAATCTCGCATCGCCAACAACCAACTTGAGAACCATGTATTTGAAGATTTGGAGAGTTTGTACGACCTCCTCCGACGATCGTATCATACTCACGAAGTGTTCCAAGAAGCGTCAAAGCTTGTAAAAGAATTTTCAAAAGCGGTACGATCAAGCGCGACCCAAACTCGTATCCACGCGTTGTCATCTACGCGCATTACCAGCTTCAGCATAGACATGTTTTGTCGTCGTATCCACGGCATGCGGTTTCGCCTAGATCCGACGTACACACAGAAAAGAAGTGAGAGAGAGCTTCAATGGAACGAAATGCGCACAAATCTGCTTGAGGTCTTCGTTTCAGAGATCTCGCAGCAGATGCTTATTATGAGCGATCTCAAGTCTGAGGAAGATCGCATTGCCTTCATGACACTCCTCAAAGAAGAGTTAGAGTCCAACACACACAAGTATACAAGCAACCAACTAGCTGTGATGCAAAGAGTGCACGACGATATGGAGCGAGACAGCAAGTCAGACCTGCTCGAAACAACCCCGCCATGGTTTCTTCCGGTCACCGAACTCGTGATTGACAAGTGGCTTGGAAGCGGCTCATTTGGGGATGTGTATCTCGCGAAATGGCTCGAGTCTGAGGTTGTGATCAAGAAAGTCAAGATGCTCAATGACGATGTCTGGTCGTCAATCGGTACAGCTTCCACTCAGTCGAAGTCATGTACAACCGCCGATGACTTTCAAGCAAGAAAACTTATTCGGCACATGTTTGAGCGAGAGCTTGGAGTATGGTTCGACCTTAGCCATCCTCATGTAGTGCGTCTGTTCGGAGCTTGTCATATCGGCACACCGTTCTTTGCCTGCGAATACGCCAGCCACGGAACCTTGGACACCTACTTGGGAAAAAATCATACTAAACTCATGGAGAAACTCCACGAAGCAGCTCTCGGTGTCCAATATCTGCACTCGCGAGGAATCATTCATGGAGACTTGAAGTGCAATAACATCGTGATTGGAAGTGACGAGAAAGCCAAAGTGACCGATTTCGGCCTGAGCTGTGAAGCAGCGCTGACAGGAGAGAATCCTTTGACGGGTGCAGCCCATTGGCTTGCACCAGAGTGCTTTGAGCACGGAGCTTCGGCTTTATCGCGTGCATCGGACGTGTATGCTTTTGGTATGTGTATTGTTGAGGCACTGCGGATCGTGCACGTGCACATCAACAAATTGGATGCGAACAAACATCCGCCATATCCGTGGAACGGACTGATGCCGTCGATTGTAAAGCATTATGTACACAAGCAAAGAAAACTACCGCCGCGCCCTGAGCTGTGCACTGATAGTCTATGGGATCTCGTTTGTCGAATGAGTGCCTACAATCCAGACGAAAGGATCAAGATCAGCACGGTCGTGGACGAACTTGCAAATCTTGCAGCTCAAGGTCATGACAACTCTGCAAGCAAGAAAGCGCGAGAGTCTGATTCCGAGCTGCAGTCAGTCGAGCCGATTGTTGAAGCGATGAAAGACTGCTGCACTCGAATGCACCAACGATTTCGCTCCGACAGCACGGCAGTGCTGTCAAAAGTGTTTGATTTGCTGTGGGACCGTATTTGGCTTCTATCGCCACGAGTCGGTGCCAAGCTAACTCGATTCGTTAATCAAGCGAAAAGCCACACACGTGATTTGGAGAACTACGAAGACAACTTTACGCAGTATTCGGAGACTGCCCTGCGTGGGTATGCGCTGCACCGCGCTCTCGACAAATTGATGGAGGCAAACTTTTGGGGTTTTGAAGAGGAAGTGCACCAGTGGATGCCCGCATGCAGGAAACTACTGGAGCGTTCCGGCCTGCCAAACGAAGAGGTAAAGGGAGAACTTGCCGTTGAAGAGGCCAAGCCCGAATTACCCTCGGCAGACATCAGTTCGTAATTGTATAGCTCCACGAGCACAGCACGAAGCGCAAATGATTTCCGACGCAGTCGATCTAACACTCTCATCCAGCCGTATCAACAGCCTTGGATTGCGTTGCTCCCTTTTTCTCGTCGGCTTTGATCATGTTCGGATTGATATCCATACTCGACTCACCGCTAGGAATCATGGATGCCAGTGCCAAGGCACGTCACCACTTGAAGGAAAAATGTATCTTTGGAGCCATTTACAAACCCGTCGACCTCTTGAAAAGCTCCCATCTCACCTCGACCACGTCGCCTCACCAAGTCCATCGTTGACTCCGCTTGCCTTTCAAGCTGACAAAAATCATGGCTTGACTTGTGGGATACAGTGCATGGGTGTCGCATCTATCCATTCCCTTCGTCAACGCATTTCACATGTATATATAATTCATCCATTCCCCATTTCACAATCCAAATCACCTGCTTAAACTCATACACTCCGCCAACATAGTGTGCCTCCCTCCCTCATGTGCGGGTAGGGTTCACATTTCTCCGTCTATTTTCGTCCAATCAAACACTCCACAACCCGATCACGCCTCTCATTTCGTCCAATCCGCGTCCATAAGCGTTCACCACGCGAGCCAGCGCCTGGTGATTGCGGCGCCGAAATAGCCTGGCGATCAGGCGAACGGGCCGCCACTTTCCACCGCGCCGAAACCCCCGACGGTGCCGCTGCGTTCCTCTTCAGAGCGCGAACCCCCGCCGAGCGCGCGCGTTGCTACAGGATTTGCAGCCTCGTCGTCATGGAGGAGAAGTCGAGGAAGCCCGAGGGTGCGTGGGGGTGGCGGCGGTGGACGAGGCGGAGGAGCGAGCGAACTAACAGCGCGAGTTGCGTGGAACTGCAGACACGCCGTTCAAGCAGCAGAAGCTCAAGGCGTGGCAGCCCATCCTGACGCCCAACTGGGTCATCGGCACCTTCGCGGTCGTGGGACTCATCTTCATCCCCATCGGCATCATACTGCACACGGCGTCGCAGGATGTGAGTGAGCGCTGGAAAGTGCACGAGAGGTGGTGGAGGGGGACGGCGCTGACGGTGGACCGTGCGAGCAGGTGGTCGAGTACTCGGTGCAGTATGACGGACAGAACACCAACACATCGGCGTCGAACGTCGAGCAGCTTGGGAACGGCTGCTTCCTGGACGAGGAGGTGGACGGAGACCAGTTCAACGTGTCGACCCACGGCTGCCTCATCACGTTCGAGATCGAGAAGGACATGACTGCACCCGTGTACGTCTACTACCAGCTCGACAACTTTTACCAGAACCACCGCCGCTACGTGCAGTCGCGCAGCGACGCGCAGCTCCGCGGCGACGCGTCCGCCAGTACCAGCGACTGCTCGCCGCTCACCGACATCACCAACACGACCAAATGGAACTCGACCTCCGACGAGCCCATCAATGACGACACGAGCGTGACCTACGCACTGAATCCGTGCGGTCTCATTGCCAACAGTCTGTTCAACGGTACGTGGGCTTTGGACTGGGGTGTCATGTGCAGGCTCTTACGCGTATGCTCGCCCATGCAGACATCTTCTGGATCAACAGCATCACGACCGACGGCACGACATACTACCAGGATGACTCGTACGCCAGCACAGACACCAAGGTCGTGAACCTGATGGACCAGACGGACATTGCGTGGAAGTCGGACATTGATACCAAGTTCAAGAACATCCCCGAGGCGGATCTCGTCGACACGAGCCTGTACATGTGGCAGAACCCGCGGTACCGCTTCGTCATCCCCATGTACACTGGTCAGCCTGCGATCGCGAACGTGACGGCCTGGACCACGGACGCACCGGCGTACGGCGTGCAGGACGAGCACTTCATTGTTTGGATGCGCACGGCCGGTCTGCCGAGTTTCCGCAAGCTCTACGGTCGCATTGAGACGGACCTGCCTGCTGGCACCAAGCTCCAGTTCCTTGTCTCGAGCAGTACGTTTGCTGTGTAGGTAGATCGAACTGTCCCTTTGGATTGCTAACCCTGCACTCTGCATCTTCCAGACTTCGTAGTGAACACGTTCGACGGCAAGAAGTCACTCGTGATCTCGACGACGTCGTGGTTCGGCGGCCGCAACCCGTTCCTGGGTATCGCATACATCGTCGTCGGCGCGCTCTGCATGGTGCTGGCGATCCTGTTCTTCGCCAAGCACAAGCTGAGTCCGCGCAAGCTCGGCGACACGCGGTATCTGGTCTGGAAGAACAACCACTAGTGAGGGTGGCTTGCTTCCTTCAAGCGCTGATCGCAATCAGCGCAGTTGCATTAGGCCGTTGGCATTTTCATTTTCTAAGATTCCCTGCGCATTTGTGTCGTGTTTCCATTTCCAATTCCGATCGCGTCGCTTCACCATCCCAAAATGCCGCTAGACGACCGCTACGAAGTGCTCAACCGCATCGGCCAGGGAGCGTTCGGGGAGGTATTTCGTGTCCGAGAGCGCCACTCGGGGCTCATCGCAGCCGCCAAGCGTCTCCGCGTGCCTCCGGACGACTCTCTGCGCGTTCTGCCGGCAGCTCTCTTCCAGGAGCTCGAGGCACTGCGCCAGCTCCGCCACCCCAACGTGCGTCTTCTTCGTTTTTAGATGCGATGATGCCAACGGTAACAATCGCCACGAACAGATCGTGGAGCTGCTGGACGTGGTGCCGGATGGCTCGAGCGTGGTGCTCGTGCTCGAGCTCGTGCCTTGCGACCTCTTCACGGTGAGCTTTTTCTCCACGATGTGATGCATGGGCGTTGGGGGTAATAACCAGCAAGTCTGCAGATCTTGAGGAAATGCGATGGGGCGGTAACGCTGGCGGACGCGCGTGGGCTGCTGCGAATGCTGCTGCTAGCGCTAGCCCACTGCCACGAGCACGGAATTCTCCATCGTGTTCGTTTCCATTCCAATTAGGAACATACCGACAGCGTCCAAAGCTGACTATCCGACCTGCAGGACATCAAGCCGGGGAACGTGCTCGTGTCGGCTCGCGGGGAGCTCAAGCTGAGTGATTTCGGGCTAGCAACGGTCTCTCAGAGGAAACTCTCGCACCAAGTGGCCACGAGATGGTACCGTGCACCAGAGCTGCTGCTTGGTGCGCGTCACTACGATTCAGGCGTCGACATGTGGGGCGTGGGAGCTATATTGGCCGAGCTATTGACGCCTGTGCCACTCTTTCCGGGAGCTAACGACCTCGACCAGCTGCACCGTGTGCTTCAAGTCCGTGGGCATCCCCAGCGAGATTGGCCGGTGCGTTTTCTCGAACTGCTAGGGCTGCCTGAGGAGTTGGTGAAGCTTGTTGTGAACTGCTGCAGGAGGTCAAAGAGCTGCCAGACTACGGCAAGGTGTGCTTTCCAGAGTACGAGCCGCTCTCTCTTTCGAAATTGTTCCCAGACGCACCTGTAAGCGCTGTCGATCTGCTTGACAAGCTGCTGGCTCTCAACCCCAAGCGGCGACCAAGCGCACGTGAGGTGAGAGATTCTCGGTGTCATCTGTGTTGGTTGAAAGTTGATGGACGTCTTCAGGCACTTGCGCATGAGTTTATGGTTGATGGACCTAGCAATCCGCTGTTTTCGTTTTCTGGTGGCTGGAAGCCACAATGTGAGGAGACGAAAGATGGTTGCACCGTGGAAGACCAGGCCAGCAGAGGCGCTCAGAAGACTGGAAACGAAGATGACTTAGAGCGACCGTGGCCGCCGTCTCGATTCAAGGCGGACGAACCCTTCAAGATTGAAGATGACCCGTTCCTTGCGTCACTGGGTCAGCCGCTACGATGGCGCTAGCAACATTTTACGAAACGCAACAACAAACACGACTCCTTTGGGTTTAGCACGCCATACGAGCCGAAAATGGCTGTATTCAACTTTTCGCCAACACATTATCGCGCTGAAAGCTGGGTCGCGTCCACAAATCGCTTCAACCACGTTTCGCGACCCACACTTGCAGGCGCGCGGAATCGAAGCATACCCGCACGCCCAGCCTCAGGTGGCAGCAACTTGATTTTGAGTTCATCCGTGCGGCTCTTTTCCACTCGGTAGCCCGAAAGAACTATCGGTCTCTCGCAGGGTGAACCGCGCTCCTCGTACGCGCTCTTGGACTGATAGCACGTCAACGTGGCGTGATCCAGCACGTAGAAGTACTGGCGCCAACTCTTCGTAAACATGTGACCCTTTTCATATCGCTCAAGGTAGCCCGACACCACGCGGCTTTTCTCTGCGACCTTATCGATCGTGTTGATAGTGCGGCGCGTAGCATGCATTGTGCTCTGGTACAGCGCTTGCTGGTCCTCGAGAGCACGCTCCACACGACTCGACGCGGCTTCAATCTCAGCACGCAACTTGTTCGCCAGCTCGTTATGCGCTCGCTCGACATCGGCAATTGCCTCTGCCTCTTGGCGGCTCCATTCCGCCGTCGTGTTTGTGATCTGCGTGACCTGGCGCTGCTTGTCACTCAACGAGTCCTCAAGAGCTGTCACGGATTCCAATTTCTCATCGCACGCATGGGCAAAACGGTCATACTCGTGCTGTGCGAGGCGAAGTAGGCGCTGGCGAACAGGCCCCTGGAAAAATCCGATCAGAATTTTCGTCGCGCTCGGTCCGCGGGCGATGAAGTTGTATTGGGAAATCATGGCCTCCAAGTTTGCTTTGTAAGTCAGAAGCTCGAGAGGGAGCTTGTTCAACGGTGGGGCCGATCCAGGAGCACCCTTGGCTCTGCGCTGCTCCCGCTGTTGTGCTGCCTCGTTGTCCGTCTCGCTCTTACGAATCACGACAGAGTGTAGGTACTTCAACAGCTCCGCACAAAATATGGCTGAGCCCACGTCATTCGCGCGCTCGAACCGTGTTCGCACTTTGTTAATGCGGCCACGAAGCTTCTTCGTACCGCGATGAAAATCCAAAGGACAAGACAACTCCGAAGCAATCGCATACGTTGACGGACATTTCAAATCGACGAGAAATGGCGTCAGGAGCTTCATGGCCTTTGCTAGTGCCTCTGAATGAATTTGCTCGAGCGCGCTGGAGTCCACTGGCATGGCTTCGCTTGGAGTGTTTACATATTCAAGCGGAACGGAGTAGCTCTTGATCCTGGATGTGACTTTGGAAAGCGTCTCGTCCGGCGTCTCGGCCGGGATTGTGAACTTGCGATTTGTCAAAACGATGCCGTCATCTTCATCATCCGAGGAATCGTCCTCTGCGATTTGTCCAAGCTCTGTCGAGCCAGCCGGAGTCGATTTGCGGCTCGGAGGTGTCGGGGGAAACAGCGAAAACTGCTTGGTGAATGCTCGCCCAGCTCGGTTCTTCAGGAAACTGAAGAGACCCGTGTTGAGTGAAGGGGATGGTGTGCTTGACCCAGGATTTGATTCTGAGTCGCTGGAAGACTGCGTCTGGCGCTTGAGATTGCCAAACTCATCGAACACAGAGAAATTGCCCTGACCGGCGTTGACGACGCTCCCGACAGCCTGGTTTTCGTTCGCCCGAACCTTGTTCAACTTGCGCTCGGTCACATCAATGAGGTACTCGCCTGTGATAGGCTCGTGCTCGTACACTGTGAGGCGCGCGTGCATCTCGTCGCAGTACTTTTCGTACGCCGACGCTACCAGCAGCTTCCAGTAGTTGGCAAGCACGTTCGTCACAAGACGCTTGAGCACTAGCGGAGAGTTCCGCGACAGTCCAAGCCCGATCGCGTGTGCAAGCGACCGAGCAAGATGAAGAAGCTGGCTGCCATCAAGAAAACGGCCAAAGAAGGCCTTTGGCTGCAGTCCAGCGCTACTCTCGGTCGCGTGCGCCACGACTTTGGCCGACGTGTAAGCCTGCGCGGTCTCAAAGCTCTCTGGAGTCCTCAGCGTATTGCTCTTGACCACGATGCAGTCGCGATTCGTTGCCAACGAAGTCAGCGTCAGCGAGCTCTGCTGCGCCTCGACGTCCTCGCTGGCGCTGCTGATAGACGCCGCGAAGGCCGCGAGTTTCTGCTCAAAGTACTTGGCTGGCGACTCGCAGCCTTCCATCTCCTTGATCTTGAGGTCCACCGCGACCCACGTGAGTCTCGGCACAAACGTCTGCAGCAGCCTCGTGTTCTCTTCGTCCGGGAGTCCATCCCCAAGCACCTGAATCTTGGAGAACTCGCTCAGGAACGCCAGCGCCGCCACGCTCGCCGCCGAGATCGGGCCGGGAGCCGCAACGAACAAATGAGACGACAGCAGCACCAGCAGCGAGCCCCAGAACGGCTCAGCGCGCAGGTCGACGCCCCTCAGCACGCAGATCAGCGCCGCGGCATCCGCCTCAGCCACGCCCACCGTGTTGCGCGTCAAGTACAGCCCGCGCTCGCCCGCGAAGCGCCTGTCGCCCTCCCCGTCGACCTGCAGCACGCCCAGCAGCGCGATCTTGCGCGACGAGAGCCGCGCGCCCTCCAGTAGGTCGATGCCCGCGCCCCGCAGTCGCAGCTCGGCGCCCTCGGCCCCCGCCGCCGTGCAGAACGGCACCAGCTCGTCCGCATCGGCCGCCGCCATGGCGACGTCTCGGTTGCGCCTAAAATGAAGCTACAGTATAGTGAACGCAAGAGGAAAAAGGGGAAAGAAGGCGACTGTGCCGAGGGTACATTTTTGTATCGTAGGGGCTTTTTAAAGTGATAGTCAAGTACCATGAGATCTTTCAAAATAATCGATGTATCTTTCTTTTGATACTAAATTCGAGAATTTCATGGTAATGCTATGCATTTATAACTATTGCAGTCGCGGTACTGCACATAGCCTGTGAGTGTTGGTGCTAGAACAGGTTGAAGCAGTACTTGTTGTTCAAAAGCATTTTGACAATTGGACTCGCGGTTTCCGCCTGCACGTACGGCCTATAGCAGGCACTCGAACCACTTGACGGGCTTCTTGGCGTTGCTGAAGAGCCCGTCGCCGTACCGGAACGTCGTGTCGATGTGGTTGAGCCCTGTGACGTAGTTGGTGCTGTCGTAAGAGTTACCAAAGGTGGACGAATCAAGGCCTGCCGCGCAGCTCTGGAACTCGACCACGCCATCGTTCTCGCTCGACTTGTGCGGAATCACAGAGCCCGCGAGCAAGAACACGGGCTGGTACAGCGAGAGCAAGCCGGAGTAGCTGTTGCTACAGATGGCAGCGGTCACATGCTTGGCGTACACGGTCTGTGCGGCTGCATATTGAGCATTCTCAGTCGTGGAGCTGTAGCTCGTCCCTTCGTATGGAAGAGCGGCGAGTGCTGCGTTAGCAGGACAATTGCCAAGATAGTCCAGGACAGATGTCACGGCACTGGTCAGTGATCCCGCGCACGCGTCCTGAAGAAAGTTGGAGCCCATGCTGCCCTTGAACGGACCACTCGCAGCGACCCACGACGAGGACGAATCCAGCGAGCACTTGCCCGAGGCAATGGCACCAGCGACCATCAAATTTCCCATCGAATGAGCGATAATGATCGTGTCCTTAATGGTGCGAGTCGAGTTGTTACTGGTGGAGCTCACTGCTAACGCAGCGTCGCACGTCTTCTCTTGCAGCGCATCTTCCGTCCACCCATGGTCCCGCGTGTTGAACACTGCGTACTTGATCGACGAGCAGCATGGAGCGTGGTCCTGAATAATGTCGCCAAAGTACGTCGTGGGCGATGTATCCACAAGTCCGAGCTCGTTCGTCGACCCAAAGCCGTGATAGAAAACACACGGTCGCTTCTTTCCCTTGCACGAGCAGCTTGACGACGCCATCGACACCTCGGTGACCTGTTCCGTAAGCATGCGACGAGCACCAGACAGCAGTGCCGTCGTGGTCGATGATACCTCAACACTCGTTCCGGTGCTGACCTTCTCGCAAGAAGCAGCCTCATCGTCCGACAGAGTTGGCGCAGTCACCGTCACGGATTCGGAATCGTAGTAGACTTCAATGTTGAGATCGGATCCGTAGATTTTGAAACCGGTCGACGAAGATCCGGAGAGCGTCGAGCACAGCACAAAGTCGTCGTCCGAGAACGAGAGCTGGTAGAGCGTACCGCTAGCGCACTCGGACGTGATTGTGGCGTCACTGATAGTAGCACTGCTGGTCACGGTGGTTGCGTCGTTGATGGCGGTCAAGATGTCGTCAATGGGCGGAACATCGTCTGCGGGCAAGCAGGTTGCTGATGTGTTGGTTGAATCGGTTGTTGTCTGTGTCACAGCGTACGCCGTTCCGTCAACGAGCAGGTATTCATAAATGGTTTCACCCTCTGTGAAAGACGAGATGCCCTCGAACGAGACACTGTCGTTCGTGGCCACGATCTGGTTCACAAACACATCGAACTCAGACTCGCCATGCACATACATGGAGCTGCGCTTGAGCGCAAAGTGCAGGCGGAGCGACGACAGCGTCTGCAGCTCACGGAGAATGCGGTGCTTAGTGACATGGGCGTCGATATGTTCGCGGATCTCGGTGCCTTGTAGCAGGCAGAGCGCAGCAGCAGCCGAGAGCACAAGAGTGGTGAAAGCAAGTAGTGTCCGTCGTCCGAGAAACCTTCCTCCGCTTTTCACTTCTCGCAAGCGGCCATGCTCGTGACCTTGGGCCTCAACGTCGCGCACAGACAGCATGAGATCTCGGTCGCTTCCCTTGTTTGTCTGGTAGGCTGTCTCGTCGGGCACTGTACGTGACTCGGGGTGAAATCAAAAGTGGCTGGTGCTATGTCGGCCTTAAGCGCGGCCTCACATGGCCACTCGGTGAGGCAGTCCGCCAGTCCAGCGGAACGAGGGCACTTGAGAGCTGTAGAGTAAACACTGCCGGCTATCTTGGCCGCATCGCTGCCACCCTCCCATCGTCTAAGCCAGCATGAAGAAGCCTAGCAGCGGTAGTAGCACCAGCACCAGGGCACTCCAATGGGAAACAGTCGCACTGTGACGTCTAGCCAGGGCAACTTGTTGCGCGAAGACTCGCGAGTCACAATGTCTAGTGTCGGCCAAGCGCACACAACACATAAGTTTGGCGAATCTGTCTCCTCTTTGCGAACCGCTCAGCATTTTCCTTGACACCAGAGCTCTCTTTGCTCCTTGTTATCAGGGTTTGCCTTGATGGCTAGTCTACGGACGTGTCGCTGCCTTGGCAAATCAAGTCTCGGTGTCACTGCAGCGGTGCGTGACGGTGGCGCTGCATTGGCTCGGAGCGCAGTGACGTGGCAAATGGGAGTGGCATGCCACACCGAGGGTTGGATTTGCAGAGTGGCATTGACGGGAAGACAAATGCGTGGCATGTGTACATGGACAACATGTTGAAGTGAAAAGTTTGGCCAAACGGAATGGGCCATACGCCTACTTGCTGCACTGAGATCACAACTACACAGCTTGAGATGCCTAGAGAAGACACTCGAACCACTTGACCGGCATCTGCGAGGTGTTGATGAGCGCGTCGCCGTGGCGGAAGGCCGAGTCAGCGTGGTTCAATCCCGTGACGTAGAAGCCGCTTGAGTACGTGTTACCGAACTTGGACGTCGACAAGCCACCGCGGCAGCTCAGGTACTCAACAATGCCGTCGTTCTGGCTCGACTTGTGCGGGATCACGGAGCCCGCCAACTTGTAAACCACCTGGTCAGTCGAGAGAAGGCCTGAGTAGTTGTCACTGCACAAAGCTGCAGTCACATAAGTCTGGTACGCGGTCTGAGCCTTCACATAAGCAGCATTCTGAGTTGATGTGCTGTACGACCCGCCTTGGTATGCAAGCGACACAGTCGCAGTGTTGGCCGGGCATCTGCCGATCAGGTTCGCTACAGCAGATACGAAGCCATTGGTGGTTCCAGCACACGCACCCTGGAGATAGTCCGAACCCATACTCCCAGTCATTGGAGCGCTCAGACTCACCCAAGAAGTCGTAGACGCAAACTTGCACAAACCATTCGCGAGAGCGCCACCAACCATCAAACCTCCCATCGAGTGCGTCACAATGATGGTGTTCGCAATCGTCTTGGTCGAGGCGCTGCTGGAGCTACTCATGGAGATGGCGTAGTCGCAGACCTTTTGTTGGAGAGTGGTGCTTGTCCATGCGTAGTCGACGGTGTTGAGTACGGCGTACTTGATGGACGAGCAGCACGGAGCAGTGACGGAGCCAAAGTAGTCGGAAGACGTCTGTAGCCCCGTCTCCGTCTCCTGTCCAAGACCATGGAAAAAGATGCACGGACGAGCAGTACTCTTACACGAGCACGTAGACGCAGAGACGGTTGCATCAGCTTCAGCCTTCAACGCACGGTCACGCGTAGCAGCGGGGATTTCTGTGCCAGTCAGAAGAGCGAGCGTCACATCCGATGTCACCGTAGTCGGAGTGATCGACGTCTCGCACGCCAGAGCTGCAGTCGAATCAAGCGTCGGAGCTGTCACCGGCACCGTGTTCGAGAGGTAGTCAACAGAGATATCAAGGTTGCTGCCGTACAGAGTGAAGCCATCACTACCAGCGGCACAGAGAACGAAGTCCGATCCGCCGAATGAAGTTTTGAACAGATTCCCAGCCGTGCAGTTCACCGCCGAACCATCGTCCGCCAACGTCGCTCCGGAAATCGCAGTCGCAGCATCCAAGACCGTCACGATCGCGTTCAGCGGCGGCAACGAACTCGCGGACAGACACTGAGCCGTCTCGCTCGCGGCACTGCCATCACCGTACACTTGCTCCACAAAGTACGCCACGCCGTCCACGAGAAGAAACTTGTAGAACGTGCTGTCGACGAGGAACGAGGCGAAGCCGTTGAACGAGACGCTGGTGTTGTCAGACGACACGATCGGGTTGACGAAGACGTCGAACTCGGTTTGTCCATAGACGGCCATGGAGGCTCGCTTGACGGAGAAGTGCAGACGGAGGGAGCGTGCATCGGCGAGACTGGCGGTTGTGGCGAGTTCGCGTTGGGTGGTGGAGAGGTCTTCTTGTCCTCTCATGCTGAGAGCAAAGGCGTTCGGCAGAGCAGCGATGAGGAGGAGCGCAAAAGCCAGTACAGCTAGCAGACGATGGGAAGATGAGCGAACCATTTCGCTTGATGGATGGAGAGGACTCTTGACTGGGCTGATGCGAATCGGAAAGTGAGGCTGCGGAGGTCAAGAGGAGGCGATCGCCTTGGTCCCAGTGAATGGCGGCGAGCGCTCGATGGATGCAGAGTACACAACACCAATGCATTGCCGTAGATGCTCTGTAACAACAAAATGATGTCACTCGCTACATAGTGATGCCGAGTTTCGTTCATGCACACCAGCCAGTCCACACTGCATGACTGCGCTGCATAATCTGCTCACACCCCGAGAACGCGCATCACCTCAACCGTGACTCCATAGAAAATACAACAAGCCACCACTCCAAGAGGTTCAAGCAGTTGGCCCTTTCAACCAGATTCAGGGGCATTGCGCTTTGAATGCGCCATCATCTGCCCCGATCTTCGGACAGCAAGCCTGTCAGCAAGTTGAAGATGAGTTGACCCGTTCCGACATCTGAGTAGCATGGGATGGGCCATTCCAGTGATGGGTCTGGCATCTGGCTGGAGATGGATGATAAATGCCAGGACCGCTTGAAGTAAGGACCTTCGAGCCACTCTCGTGGGTGTGGCGTGGTCTAGTCAACAAAATCCTGTCCTTGTTCATGGGGTACACACAGGGATCGGTCGGCACCGATTGTGCACGCCTTCCGGCGCTCAATGGTGGGCACGCCGTCCTACAGTGCGTGACCGAGTGCCTGCTGTCGCCCATGCAGAAGCTTGCTGACAATGCTGGGGCGGGAAATGCGTCCACATGCATGCACACGTTATGCTGTTATGCTATGCGGTCTGCTTTCGCGCCGACTAAGCACAGGGTTTGCAGCGATCTAGACCAAGTTCAGAGCCGAGAGGATGAACACTAACGGAGTCTCATCGCGACTCTGGCTCCGAGTGGGAGCGGCGAACATGGTCGAGTGAGTAGAACGCGTCACGCTCGCAACTTGATCTCCACTCGAAGGCGAGCATTCGTGGTGTGTACTCCAAGATTTGATTGATTCGCTGATGCCCTTACTTGAGGCAGAAGGTTCGACGAAAGCCTTGATGGCTGGCGCTTGAGAGTTGGACGGTTCGGTGTGCCTCCAGCCGAGTCAAGGCTCTTCTGAGGGCAGTTTGCTCAAATCCCGCTTGAGCCAGCGAAGTTCAACTCCGACAGTCTGAAGACGCGTAGACTCGTGGAGCAGCTGAGCCACAACCTGAGGGCAGATGGTCATGACACCATACCACGGACACGGCTTGTGTGGAGGAGACCAAGAGCTCAAGACAAAAAGGCAACTTCCGATTCAGAGTGTTTGTTATCAAAACGCAGCCGAACAGTTTGTGTACAACAACTCTCGCAACAACCACATCTACAGCACGCACTCAAACCACTTGACTGGCTTCTTGGCGCTGTTCAGGAGTCCGTCACCGTGCTTGAATGTCGTGTCAGCATGGTTCAGCTCCGTGAGGTAGAACGTGCTCGAGTACGTGTTGGAGAACTTGGATGTCGACAGACCCCTCGCGCAACTCTGATACTCCACAATGCCGTCGTTCTGACTCGACTTGTGCGGGATCACGGAGCCTGCAAGCAAGTATACCGCTTGGTCCGTCGAAACCAGGCCCGAGTAGCTGTTGCTGCACAAGGCCGCAGTCACATAGGTGTCGTACGCAGCTTGAGCCTTCACATAGGCAGCGTTCAGCGCCGACGTGCTATGACTTTCACCTTCATAGGCAAGCGACACAGTTGCAGTGTTGGCCGGACACTTGCCAATCAGGTTCGCAACAGCAGTCACAAACCCGTTCGTTGCTCCAGAGCAGGCGTTCTGAAGGTAGTCCGAACCCATACTTCCAGTCATTGGAGCGCTCATGCTTACCCAAGAAGTCGTAGACGCAAACTTGCACAAACCATTCGCGAGAGCGCCGCCAACCATCAAACCTCCCATCGAGTGCGTCACAATGATGGTGTTCGCAATCGTCTTGGTCGAGGCGCTGCTGGAGCTACTCATGGAGATGGCGTAGTCGCAGACCTTTTGTTGAAGAGTGGTGCTTGTCCATGCGTAGTCGACGGTGTTGAGTACGGCGTACTTGATGGACGAGCAACACGGAGCAGTGACGGAGCCAAAATAGTCGGAAGACGTCTGTAGGCCGGTTTCAGTGGAAACTCCAAGACCGTGGAAGAAGATGCAGGGTCGGGGAGTACTCTTGCACGAACAGCTTGATGAGGAAACGGTTGTGCTAGCTTCAGCCTCAAGGTAGCGCTCACGGGTAGCAGCGGGAATCTCCGTGCCAGTCAGAAGAGCGAGGGTCACATCCGACGTCACAGTCGTCGTGGTAATCGACGTCTGGCACGACAGGGCGGCAGTTGAGTCGAGCGTCGGAGCCGATACAGGGATCGCATCCTCCAAGTACTCGACGGTAATGTCAACATCACTACCGTAGAGCTTGAAACCATCACTACCAGAGGCGCACAGAACTAGCTGCATGCCGCCAAACGTAGTCTTGAAGAGATTGCCAGCCGTGCAGTTCACAGTCGAACCGTCCTCCTCCAAAGTCGCTCCCGAGATTGCCGTAGCAGCATCCAACACCGTCACAATCGTATTAAGAGGCGGGAGGGAGTCTGATGAGAGGCACAGAGCGCTGGAGTTTGCTGCCCCACTGTCTCCATACATTTCTTCGACATAGTAAGCCACCCCGTCGACAAGTAGATACTTGTAGATGGTGTTGTCGGCGACGAACGCAGTGAAGCCGTTGAACGAGATGCTGGCGTTGTCGGACGACACAACTGGGTTGACAAAGACGTCGAACTCGGTTTGGCCGTGCACAGCCATCGTAGAGCGCTTGACAGCAAAATGGAGATGGAGTGAGCGAGCGTCCGCGAGGCTGGTGTTGGTCGTCAGTCGACGCTCAGCGAAAGCCGACGCATCGACAAAAGTAGTGAGGAAAGCTGCGAGCAGGAGGATTGCTTTCGAGGCGTAGAGGAGCACTTGGAGGCTTGCCATTGTGCCGGTCTGTCGGTCTGTGTCTTGCTTCGAGCTGGCAACTTGAGAAGTGAGTCAACCACTGAGCGGGGCCGCCATCGATCCGTTGGATCGGTGGGGAGCTCTCGTGTGGTATGCAGCGAGTGCCTTGCCGCAAAGAAGGACCGCGGGGCCTCCGATGGGCTTCAGCACTGATGGCTCTGCGAAGAACGAGATACGGCACGCCCTACTCGCGTCTGAAAGCGTGACCGAAGACCAAAGACAGTCCCATAGTCCACTGCCAAATGAGAAAGCCATGTGGTTGCACCTCGCTGGATGCCATCACTTGTAACTACCCAATGATGCCACCGATCATTTCGAGCCAAGCCGCACCGCTGCTGTGATGGCGAGTCCATTCTCTAGCGGATCTCTTGACTGCTCTCTGCAACTTGACTTGGACATCAATCTAGCGATTTGCAGCGGATGGCGCTGATGATGTACACGGGCTGGTCGCACTAATCATGTGTCACACATAAAAGGCAACTTCTGAATGCGGAATGTTGGTCGTGACGTGGCTGCAACTTCAACCACCAACCAACAACTGTGCTGTTCACCCAACGTTGATGAGCCAGGCAGCTCATGCATCATGCAATCATGGTTGTCTGTCTGACAACGAACTTCAACGAACCGATCTCGTGCTGAATGCTCCTTCATTTTTTTTGCAACAGCAGGGGACAACGCTACGCTACGCTACGGGTGGTTGACAACGGATCTCTCGACACTAGAGCAGGCACTCGAACCACTTGACCGGCTTCTTGGCGTCATTCAGAAGCGAGTCACCATAACGGAAAGCCGAGTCGGCGTGATTCAGCCCCGTGACGTAGAACGTGCTCGAGTACGTGTCGTCAAACTTTGACGTCGACAAGCCACCCCTGCAGCTCAGGTACTCGACGACGCCGTCGTTTTCGTCGGATTTGTGTGGGATCACCGTGCCTGCAAGCACGTATACCGCTTCCACAGTCGATAGTAGACCCGAGTAGTCATCGCTGCACAAAGCCGCAGTCACATAAGTCTGGTACGCAGTCTGAGCCTTCACATAAGCAGCGTTCAGCGCCGACGTGCTATAGGACTCGCCCTCATACGCGAGCGCCACAGTCGCAGTGTTGGCCGGACATTCGCCAATCAGATTCGCAACAGCAGTCACAAAGCTGTTGGTAGTTCCAGCACACGCACCCTGGAGATAGTCCGAACCCATACTCCCAGTCATTGGAGCGCTCAGACTCACCCAAGAAGTCGTAGACGCAAACTTGCACAAACCATTCGCGAGAGCGCCGCCAACCATCAAACCTCCCATCGAGTGCGTCACAATGATGGTGTTCGCAATCGTCTTGGTCGAGGCGCTGCTGGAGCTACTCATGGAGATGGCGTAGTCGCAGACCTTTTGTTGAAGAGTGGTGCTTGTCCATGCGTAGTCGACAGTGTTGAGTACGGCGTACTTGATGGACGAGCAGCACGGAGCAGTGACGGAGCCAAAATAGTCGGAAGACGTCTGTAGGCCCGTCTCCGTCTCCTGTCCAAGACCGTGGAAGAAGATGCACGGACGAGCAGTACTCTTGCACGAACACGTAGATGCAGAGACGGTTGCATCAGCTTCAGCCTTCAACGCACGGTCACGCGTAGCAGCGGGGATTTCTGTGCCAGTCAGAAGAGCGAGCGTCACATCCGATGTCACCGTAGTCGGAGTGATCGACGTCTCGCACGCCAGAGCTGCAGTCGAATCAAGCGTCGGAGCTGTCACCGGCACCGTGTTCGCGAGGTAGTCAACAGAGATATCAAGATCGCTGCCATACAGAGTGAAGCCATCACTACCAGCGGCACAGAGAACGAAGTCCGATCCGCCGAATGAAGTTTTGAACAGATTTCCAGCCGTGCAGTTCACCGCCGAACCATCGTCCGCCAACGTCGCTCCGGAAATCGCAGTCGCAGCATCCAAGACCGTCACGATCGCGTTCAGCGGCGGCAACGAACTCGCGGACAGACACTGAGCCGTCTCACTTGCGGCACTGCCATCACCGTACACTTGCTCCACAAAGTACGCCACACCGTCCACGAGAAGAAACTTGTAGAACGTGCTGTCGACGAGGAACGAGGCGAAGCCGTTGAACGAGACGCTGGTGTTGTCAGACGACACGATCGGGTTGACGAAGACGTCGAACTCGGTTTGTCCATAGACGGCCATGGAGGCTCGCTTGACGGAGAAGTGCAGACGGAGGGAGCGTGCATCGGCGAGACTGGCGGTTGTGGCGAGTTCGCGTTGGGTGGTGGAGAGGTCTTCTTGTCCTCTCATGCTGAGAGCAAAGGCGCTCGGCAGAGCAGCGATGAGGAGGAGCGCAACCGCCAGCAGCGTTATAGTGGAGGAGGAAGTGAAGGACCCTTGTCGACCCGCCATTGCAAATGACTGTATTGACTCAATCGGAAGCGTGGTGGACTGAAGCTCGCAAATCGAGAAGTAAGCTAGATTGCTGGCGCGCTAGGGCACAACGTACAATATCTCTTAGTCCTCGAGCTGACATGGGTATGGTACAGTCATGAAACCCGTGGAGTCGACCAGAGTTCCGTCAGGAGACAGGAGTCAACACATTGAAGATGATCAGCATTTGAGTCCTAACCGATCTTTGGGAATGTACTTCAACGTCGTGGTGAGGTTTGTCAAGTCTTCATCCCGTGGACCACAGCAGCATGATACTTGGTTGTAGACAATCACCAAGTTGGTGGGAAACCAATGGTCCACGCCTGGTGCCTCGACAGCGCCACGGTGTCCCCAGTCGGCGGCACACGGTCGACGTTTTTCCCGATGGGAAACGTGTCCTCATCTATGCCGTGGTCGTCGGGACGTCTTGTATCGCAAGGGCTGCCCTGCAGCGAACATGCACATTGTGCTCAGCGGCGCACGAACCTCATGCGGAGAAAGCAAGACTTGCGCGTAGACAGCGTCATCACGGCAACTTGAGCTCACAGCGGACCTGTACTCCATTGCGATGCTCAATCACGGCGAATGTTCGACGGGAGGTGCCGGCTTCCGTCGATCTGGTTCGTTGCTGCAGTACTGCAGCACTATTCAACGCAGTACGCTCAAAGCTTCAAGCCACTAGGCACCTTGCTGAACAACAAATCTTGGCGAAGGACAGTTTGACGACGCAGCTGCATTGATGTCAAGCAGTGGAGCAACTCCATATCACTTGGGCTTGTGTGCATCTCGGACGCGCCACAAGATCACGAAAATGACTCCACCGCTTCAAGGATCGCAAAAGCACTGGTGACGGCATCACACCCAACCCATCAAGCATCAAAAATCAAGCATCAAGTATGGCGCTGGCTTGCTGGAGCTGCTTCAACCGATCAATCCAGCACCAACCCTCGAACAGTGGCACCAGTCTGGTAGACATTTCGGTGCAGCTGATCGAGCGCTCTGCACTTCACATTTGTATACCTTTGCTTCAAGTTAGACGGCACGGTGTCTGGAGATGGTGCGTGGTGATGCGGCGGCTCGTCGGCTCTTCTTTGCCTATCTGGTCCATTCTTTGGCTGCCAACTGTTGGTTCAAAGATGCTCGATGGAGGCCCTCGCGAGTGGCTCTGCACCGCAGACACCTCGTCGTGACAGTCGTTGTGATCCCTCGCTCGACGTCACTCGCGGCCAAAGATGTGTTTGAGCGGTGTCATACCGCCACAGAGACGCGTGAAGGTCTGCATGAGCTCTCGCTGCTCTCAGCAATCGAAGGTCGTGGACCTCTGCTCGGTCTCGCTGCATTCCTCGCTTCTTGCAGCCGAGCGTTGTGAGCCAGCCGTGCTCCGTGATGAGCGCAAACACACAGTACACGGAATGGGTCGACTGTCCAAATGTTTAGTCCGCGCGAGTCACCGGCACCGGCGCAGCGTGGAGCTGTTGACGTCTCGCCCATCCAAGCCGGGGATGAGCGCTGCAGCCGAGCTGGAAGTGCAACTCGGACTCCCCATGGAAATGACACTGGAAAGGGGACAGCAAAAGCAGAGTCGAATGAGATTTGCAGTGATGGCGTGACGCGTTGAATTTCTCGCGCCGACGGGCCAGTGGCGAGCACCGTGGTGCCCAGCGTATCGCTTGGTGGACTTGCACCCTCTGCTCGCTCGCAGCGTAGGCCGTCGCGTGGTTTACCGGGCATCAGCGTGATCCACTTTCAATTCCAGCTCGTCAGCGCCATGCTGCCCCAACACCAAGTCACGAAGCAAGACCGTGAGCTCGGGGCTCTGGAAGCTCCAAAGAACGCTCGCCGGTTCCTCGGTCGGCGGGCACTACTTGCTTTCACCACTCTTGTGCTCTCGGCTGCTGCCGCGCTCTGCCTGCTACAAGGCACCGAGATCCGCGAACATATCGATGCCCATGTCACTAAGCACCGCATTCTCCGTGAGCTGCAGACGCTGTCGTCCCTCCGCCTGCACTTTGCGCTCAAGCGCAGCTCCATGTATGTCCATGGCGAGTCTGAGTTCGATGTGTTTGTGAACCCGATCGTGGCCACGAACGGCAGTGTCTCGTTCGAGGGCATCACTTCGTTCGCTGAAGGCACTACTCTCTACGAATACCTGCTCGTTGATGGAACGGCGTACGCTGTGACCCAGTCGATCACCAATGCGTCCAACACCTCCGCTTCCTGCTTGCCCGCAGACGATGTTCCGCCCATTGACGACATCTTGACCGCCATCAACGACGCAACCACCGTGACCAGCAGTGCTACTATCGGTGACGCCACAATCACGTCCGAGTGCGCCAGCGGTACGCTCTACCAGCTCTCGTTCTCGGACGACGACTTTGTGTTGTGCTCGACGCTCTCCGGATCTTCGTCGACCGGTTTCAAGATCTACGGATCCGATCTCAACATTGAAGTCTACTACGATTCCGAATCCGTGACGGTGACTGCGCCAACTCTGTCGGACGATGAGGCTGCTTCTTGCGAGAAGGTCAGCACCGGAACGAGTGTTGAGGTATCATCGACCACGACGGCACTGCTGTCTGGTGCTCGTCGCATGCTTACGGAACAGGTCACCGAGGTGTCGATGGCGTCGTCAAGCTGCTCGTGCAAGGGAAAGAAGCGCGCGTGCATCTTCTTCCACGGCATGGGATCTACTCAAGAGCTTGGTCTAGTCGCAACTTCGCCCACGACGTACTTTGGAGACATCGCTGACCACGCTCCGTGCTGCTCGTCTGTGCAATTCGCGTCGCTTAACACCTGGAACTATGGCTGGACGGATGATAGCCTGCAAGACAAGACGTGCAACCTTGCACTGCAAGTCAGCTCCACCAGTAACAACTCGACTCGCACCATTAAGGACACGATCATTATCGCTCATTCGATGGGCAACCTGATGGTGGGTGGTGCAATTGCCGCTGGCAAGTGCTCGATGGACTCGTCATCGTCCTGGGTTGCTCTCAGCGGTCCGATGAAGGGAAGCATGGGATCGGACTTTCTTCAGGATGGGTGCGCTGGAGACCTCACCGCCATCGTCTCCTCCGTACTCGACCTTCTTGGTCAGTGTCCGGCTAGTGGCGCTATCTCCTCTCTTGCTTACCAAGGCGGCGAGTACAGCACAACGACGCAAAACGCCAAGTATGCGGCTGTGCAGAGCGTGTTCTCAGAGCTTGCGACTGCCGCCATGTGCAGCAACAGCTACGCTGGCTTGCTCTCGCTATACCAGCCCGTATTCTTGCTCGCGGGCTCTTTAATTCCCCACAAGTCGAGCGAAAACGACGGCCTCGTTGAGTTCCAGAGCTGCGCAGCGGGGCTTGACAAGTCTACCTTTGGCAACAAGTACGACAGCACCAACTACGTCACGCAGCTCAATCACTTCGATACGTCGTTCCGGTACGGCGACGCTCTATTCAACAACGCCAAGAAGCCCGTCAAGTGGTTCGAGTGTCTGCTGTAGAAAATTTTCGTTGAGTCTTTGATAATGTTGATGTCGGGCGTGTGAATGTTGAAAAGCCGTTTTGATTGTGATTCGCAATGGACACAACATGCTGTGTGTGGTCGGGTGCCATGGAAGCCGCAGTGGTGGATGATAAATACCATGATGGCAGCGTCGTCAGGATGAGCCCAGCCGGAGATATCCACTGTGTGGCTCTGAAAACGAACAGCGGAGCAAAGCCCATTCAGCTCCCATGTGTTCTCGCGGATTGGTGAGCAGATCCTTGTGAAGGTGCATACTCAGAGGAAGAGTCAGATGTGAAGGACATTAAATGGTACTATAGATGACTTCAACTACTTCAATCTGAACCTATTATGATTTTATTAATATAAACAACCGAATACTTCGACATGTCAGCAATGAGAGTTACAACTTCTCATCCGTTTAATATCTGATCCCAACATCCTTGCAATGCTCACCACATCCAGGACAGCCCCTACGCCAGCGGTTCATGGTCGGACCCTGGCACTTCTCAAGTGGAGAACGAAGGCGAAGGTGATCATGGTGAAGCCCGTAGCTCCGATGTCCGTGCCCCAGACGCAGAGATCATGGCGTCGGGTCTCCCTTTTCTCGATGGCAGCAGCCATGCTGCTGTTGGTCGGCACGATTGGCTCGTCATTCCAGCCGCATCTGCATGGACACATGGCCAAGTACAGGATTCTGCGTGAGCTAGAAGCTGCACCGGCACTTCGTCTGCAGTTCCAAGTCAAGCGCAAGTCGATGTTCATTCATGGCGCGTCCGAGTTCGAGGTTCTCGCCGTACCCAGCGCGCGAAACACCCGGCGACTAAAGCAGCAAGACGGCGATAACGAAGCGCTGTTCGGATACCATGGTGTTGCTTCTTTTCAGGACGATAGTGGAGTGACTCACGAGTACTCACTCGTAGACGGCACTGCGTACTACACCAGCGCGAACAACGTATCGTCCAAGTCGGTTGGATGCATTCCTACCGCCCAGCTCCCGCCGCTTCACACTGCCATCTCTGCGATTCACAACGCTCGCAGTGTGTTAGGGGCGGTGAATTCCAAGGGCGAAAATCTGTGCGCTGCATCTGCTGTAGCTTTGGACGTCACCTTTGCTGGAGAGAAGTTCGTGCTTTGCTCTCGCCCTTCTTCGTCTGCACTATCCAAGGGCTTCCAGCTTTTTGGTTCGGACCTCAACATTCAGGTTGAGTACGAGGACGATGCCGACTTTGTGTGGGAACGCGTGCCTCCAGCTCCGCAGGTTCCCTCGTCAATTCTCACTTCGTGCGGAAAGGTGATGGAGCTGCCGCGACTTGCTTCTCCTTCCCTGGGTTCGATTTTCACGGGCGCTACTCGCGACTGGTCCCACCGCAAACTGAAGCAAACAGGATTCTTTGACGATATCATTGATGCAGCTGAAGATGTCGTTGGTGTATCGGACGATTCGTGCTCCTGCAAGGGAACTCCGCGCCCGTGCGTCTTCTTCTCGGGCATGGGCTCGGAGACAGACGAGGGTCTCATTAGCTCGTTCTCCTACTTCGGTAGTATTGCCGACCACGCACCATGCTGCACTTCCATCCAGTACGCCAAGTTAGACACGACGAGCTACGGCTGGAACAACGCTGACCTACAGCAGCGTGCGTGTGATCTGGCTATCCAAGCGACTGGTTCAACTACCACTGCGATTGAGAACGCCATCATTGTGTCGCACTCCATGGGCGGTTTGACGCTGGCTGGGGCGATTACGAATGGAAAGTGTTCGTTCGCTGACTCAACGACGTGGGTGGCGTTGAGCGCGCCGATGAAAGGTAGTATGGGCTCAAACTATCTGCAAGATGCATGCAGCGGCAGTCTCACTAGTGTTACATCGGAGATCCTGGAGCTCTTTGGGTCATGCCCAGCTGACGGTGCTGTGCTCGCGTTGGCGTACGAGGGCGGGTCATACAGCACCGACACGCTCAACCAGGAGTTTGCGGCTATTCAGGCAACCTACGCGCAGAATGTCGATGCTGTCATGTGCAGCAACAGCTATGAGGGCCTCGTATCGCTCTACGAAGCTGTTTTCGCTCTCGCTGGCGCGGTGATCCCTCACACCTCGAGCGAGAATGACGGGATGGTTGAGTACGATAGCTGCTCGGCAGGGCTGTCGGCAACCTTTGGGGACTCGTACACGAGCCCGTTCTACGTGACCAAGCTGAACCACTATGACACGTCGTTCCGCAATGGCGACGGGCTGTTCGATGACGCCAAAAAGCCCCTCAAGTGGTTCGAGTGTCTGTTGTAGTCTTGACATTGAGTAATGACAATACTGTACATGCGTTGAATGGTATAGCCAAGTTCGACTTTTGTGCATCCTGAATCGAGGAGCTTTGCCCACCAGTCAAACCCACAAGAGACACCTTGCTTCAAGAATGGCTGGAAGCTTCCTGGTCGCGAAGGAGGAGGATTCGCGATCATAGAGACTCAACGACAACACACTCGCTGGTCGACCACTCAATTTTCCAGGCTGAAATCGATGATTGCAATGTTGATCCAAATGACGAGAAGCCCGACGTGGCTTGCAGCTCTTCACTTCAACTTGCGCTCGCGGGCATTACCCAAACGCAGCGCACGCATCGCTCAACGCACTGTTACCAATACAGTCCATCCAATGCTCATGTACATGCTTACGGCCGGTCACCAGAATGAATAGTGCAACCAGGAATCCATATCGCCCGCGCGTCTGCTCTTTTGGTCCTGCGTGACTGTAGTGAGCTAGCCCAGCCTCTGCAGCACTGGGCAATCATTTCAAACACCGCATTGAACGCGCCGGAAGTAATCATGCCACTGCGCACACCGAGCTGAGGACGACTGCTGACTCGACCTGATGCCAGCATGCAGCGCCGGAGTGAAACCAGCTAAAGGCATCATCAAATGACCCTCGCCACGAGGTAATCCTGACGTCGTCTGCACCATAGCGTAGCTGCTCCGTTAGCAACTCCAGGACTCAGCGAGAGGTGATCAAGTAATTACAACCTCTATACCAAATTATATAGATAAATACAATGATCAAGAGATGTATCAACACCAAAGACAAAATATGCCCTATCACTGCAACAATCTATACTATTCTCTACACGAATGTTACTCATTAATAACTATACAGAAGCCACTCCTGTTTCTTGCGCCGCCGACTGGTGTCGGCAAAGTGGCACATGCAGGATCCATGCGCGGCGCTGCTGCGTCCATCCGCCTCAAAGTTTCTCTCCTCGTGCTGCGCCTTGCCCTCTGCTGACCTCTGCGACCTATGCTGCTGCTGTCTGTTGGCGTCTGGCAATGCCCAAGCCTGTGCTCAATCAAGGCAGCCATAGAAAACGCAAGTGAGACCAATGTGTCAACGATAGCGCTTGGCACTTGCCAATTGACCTCGTCGAGAGCAAGCCCCGCCCTCCGCAGCCATGCTCGCCCGCTTCTCCGTGCTGACGCTGCTCGCGGCCTCGCTCGCGAGCGCCGAGTCACCGCTGCCCTCGTTGCGCCTCAGCTTCTCGCTCAAGCGCAGCTCCATGGCCGTCTACGGCGCCACCAGCTTCGATTTGTATGCCAACCCGGTCGTGAGCGAGAGCAACGCCTCCGTGTCCTTCGACGCCTCCGTCAGCTTCACGCAGGACGACAACACGCACAACTTCCTCGTCGTCGACGGTGCCGCGTACCACCAGGTCGTCAACTCGACGGCCGATGTGACCTCGTGCCTGCCGCCAGACATGCTGCCCAATGTGACAGACATCATCGCTGCGCTGTCTGCCGCCGAGCCCGTCGCTAGCGTTGACACGACGCAGGACATCTCGTGCGCCAGTGGATCGTGGCTCACCACGACGTTCTCGGGTGAGACGTTCGTCATCTGCGAGAACGCCGACTCCAATGGCGGATTCGACATCTTCGGCGAGGACCTCGACATCACGGTGAGCTACCTGAACGAGACGATCGCGATCGCTGCGCCGTCGACGGCTCCCGATAACTGCGTTGCGGACTATGGTGCCGTGGACGACAGCGTTTTGCTGTCCGACATTCGCCTGCTGTGGGGCGCTAGCGTGGACTCGGACACGACGTCGACGACCGACGGACGCCGTGCACTGCGTGAGAGTGTGCGTCTCGCCAGCTCGACGTGCGCATGCAAGAGCACGCCTCGTCCTTGCCTCTTCTTCCACGGCATGGACGTCGAGGCCGATGGCGGTCTCGTCGACAGCTACTCGTTCTGGGGTAACATCAAGGAGCACGCGCCGTGCTGCTCGTCGTTCCACTTTGCGATCCTCAACACGGTCGACTACGAGTGGTACAACGACACGCTGCAGCAGAAGGCGTGCGATATGGCCATGAACGTGACGTCGCTCAGCACGGGCGTAACGTCTGGCTCGACCGTGATCCAGGACACGATCATCATTGCGCACTCGATGGGTAACAACATGCTGGCCGGTGCCGTGGCGACCGGTAAGTGCTCGATCGGCAGCAACGTCGACTGGGTCGACCTCGCGGGTCCGCTGACGGGTAGCATGGGGTCGGACTTCCTCATTGATACGTGCGACAACAGCGGTGCGATCATCGCTGACTTGGCGACGCTGATCGGTCAGTGTCCCGGCACGACCACTCGGCGCTCGCTTGTGTGGGACGGTGGCGCTCACTGCTCGACCCAGCAGGCTGCGTACTACGCGGGAGCTCAGGCCGTGCACAAGAAGTACGTGACTGCCAGCATGTGCGGCACGCAGTACTCGGGTCTTCTGTCGAGCGAGTACCTGTCGTTCTTCTTCGGTGGTCTCATCCTACCGCATCACACATCCAAGAACGACGGTGTGGTCGAGTTCCCTAGTTGCGTGTCCGACCTGGACGCGTCGCTGTTCGCAGCCGACTACACGAGCACGTACTACGCCGCGGCGCTCAACCACGGCGATATGGCCTTCCACAACGGTGAGGGCCTCCTCAGCAGTGCCAAGAAGCCGCTCAAGTGGTTCGAGTGTCTGCTGTAGGCTCCTCCAGTAGTAGTAATCCCCACGAATGGATGATCCAATGGTCCAGCCGTTTGCCGTGCACTTCAACTTGAGCCCACTTGAATGCTACGCCACTATAACGAGTTCACCTCGCCACTCACCCTGCCACCTGGCAAATATTGACCGACCGACCGACCGACTATGGAGCACATCGTGCCGCAGATCGAGCGCGAGCTGCGCGCAAAGTACGCGCACGCGCTGCTGCGCTGGTACGAGGCCGTGGACTGGCGCGAGCCGCTGGTGCTGGGCGCCATCGGCTGCCACGCGGCGCTGCTTGGGGCCGTCGTGCTGTCGCGGCGGCGGCTGGCAGCGCAGGGAGCGCTCTTCCTGCTCATCGTGGCGCTGCTGGCGGTGGCCGAGCCACTTAATGGCTGGGCGCACGACCACTGGCGCCTGTTCGCCTCGCAGCAGTACTTCGACCGCCGCGGGGTCTTTATGGGCATCTTCTACGCGGGTCCGCTGCTTTTCACGGGCTTCGTGCAGCTGGTGCGGCCGAAAGATGGAACTGTGGTTCGTGAGAGGGTGGCTGACGCGGGATTCCTCTGCAGGTCATCAACCTCAAGACCATGGCCGACATGGTGGTGACTGTCAAGCGCGCGGAGCTCCAGCAGCAGCAACGACGCAAGGACAAGAAGCAGCAATAGACACAACGTACAGCTGGATGAATACACACTGTTCCTCTCAAGCTTCGCTGGGCCGCGCGCGGGCAGGGTCTAACGATGAAAGCGGTTGTGGGTCCTAGGCGCCTCGCGCACAGCCCTCCGGGATACAATGCGCCTACTCGAGCTCGGCGACGGGGTACTCCTTCATCCACAGCTCGTGGATAAAGTCGTACAGCTCGCTCGAGACAGACACCTTGTACGGCGTCGGGTTCAGCGACCGCACGACATCCTCACGAATGAGCTCGAACTGATCGGACACGTAATTGCGGCGCTCCTCGAGCGTCGGGAGGTCCACAACGATGCCACCGTTCGCGCCATCCCAAAACAGCTCGTGCAACGGAATGACGTCCGATGGTGTTACGTACGCGCGGCGCAGCTCGTCGAACGGATTCCGGCACAGCAGCTTCTTGCCGACACCCGGCGGCTTCTCGTTGCATCCGATCATCAGGTCCAGCAGCGGTTTGCCGTTCGAGCCAATCAGGCGGAAGGCTTCCTTGCGACCGGGAATCGTCACCTTGCTCACGTCTTGCGACAGCTTGATGCGTGGTTCGCCGTTGATCTCCACGAGCTTGTACACCATTCCGAGCGCCGGCTGGGCCTGGCACGTCACCAAGTGCGTGCCGATGCCGTAGGAATCAATCTCGTGTCGCTGCAAACACACATGACGAGCAGAGTTGTGAGCGACAGCGGGAGATTCCACCGGCCCAGCGACGATGTTGCCACACGTGCTCTTGGTGCCGGTTGAAGAAGTAGAGCCATGTTTTCGAACCTGTTCATTGAGCGAGTTGAGGACAGCCTCGTTGATGTCGTTACTTGCAGTGATGCCGAGGCGCTCAAAGTAGTCGATGCCAAATTGCTTTGCACAATCCTTGAAGGCCGCACGAACACGCTTGGACAGATACGACAAGTCGCCGCTGTCTAGACGGATGCCCATGGGCTTGTGACCAAATTCGTGAAGCGCAAGTGCCACGCACAAGAAGTTGGGCACACCCGACTGCAGCACACATTTATCAGACTAGGTGCCCACCTTGCTTCAACTTTCCGCGGATTCGAAACGCACCGATAGGGTGTCGTATGTGTCAACTAGCGCCAGGAATGCGTCCGGGAACGCAAGCGCATACGCAATGAAAGCCGCGAGCTCTCCCTACACACCACCGCCGATTCGTCAGACACACTTCTCCTCATGAAAGTTGTATCAATTCTCTCACGTACATCATTGCTGTGTGGGCAGTCAAGCTCGCGACGGTACTTCTTGACAGTTGAGAGGAAGTCCTTGCCGTCCAGCTCCGTCACCTTGAGCTCCTCGAGCGACGTGTGCGCCTGCACGAACGCGTGGGCGTGCGTGCCCTTGATAGGAATGTTGTGCAGCTTGCCTCCAAGCACGTTGCTCGTGCCCGCAAAGCCAGCCATGTACGAGTACCTCGAGGCGCTGAGTCCTCCGTCGGGGCCCTGCGCGCGGCGCAGCCCAAACTCCAGCAGACTCTTGTTGCTGCCGGCGGCGCGCTTGAACCGAGTTGCGTTCGTGGTCACAAGACTGGCAAAGTTGAGCAGGTTGAGCAGCGGCGTCTCGAGCAGCTGGCCCACCGCGAGGCTGCCCTCAATACGCACGAGCGGGATGCGCGGGAAGACAATGGTGCCCTCCTGCAGCCAACCGTTAGCCAGAGCAACAGCACGTCACCACCACAAACCCAAGCACCTCCGCACCTTGATGGCGTAGACCTTGACAGAGGAGCAGTCGACCGACGCAAGGTACTGGAAGAACCCCTCCTCGGCGTTGGGCAGCACGGAGCGCAGGTACGCAATGTCGCTGTCCGTAAACTTGAACGTGTTGATCATGGCCAGCGCCTCCTCGAGCCCCGCGAACACCGTGTACTCGCCGTGGAACGGGTTCTTGCGGAAGAAGAGGTCGAACACGGCGTGGTCGTCATGCCGCCCCACCTTCCAGTACGCGTACACCCTGCACCAGCGCGCGCGTTGGTTTCCCTTTCCCCCCGCCTGTCTCCCCCTCCCCCTGCAACGTACATGGTGATCTGGTACAGGTCCGTGAGCATGGGGCCCACGAGTGAGTTCGTGGGCCGCAGATCCTTCGAGGGCGTCGTCATGCTGCGCGGCGGTGCCGAGGGCTTGCAGCCTCCAGGTCAGGTGAGCACGAGGTGGCCGGTCGGGTAGTGATGATCTTGCCAATGCCACGAAAAGCAGAGAAACGTCATTCGAGTCCGGGTAGTCAAAAAAGTGGGATCAGCAGATGGTTTGTAACCTGCGAGAGTTTATGTTGAGCCGCTTACTTGACGAGACATGGCGCGCGGGGCTCTATGACTTTATGGAAGCGCATTGGACTGCGATTGACGTGTGAGCTGCTGCTGATCGAGCCGCGGCGATTGCTGAGAGGTGTATGAATGATACGGGGGTGCGTAGAGCGTGGTGCGGCGTGTATGTAGGCGGCGGTCTCGCGAACTTGCGCGCTGTCGTGCGGTAGGTGGCGGGACCACCTGGATTTTCGCGTGTGGTCGCGACGACCTTCGCAACCTGATATCAATGTTTACGCTTGTACCCACAGCAACTCGTCTGCGACAGCTGCGACATGTGCAGGCTCGTCAGTGGCGCGGACAGTGACTGGACCGCCTCTCGACTGACGATTGGCACGGATGGCTACATGAGACCGACCCAGGCAGCAAGTGACCGGCAGGATAGACACGAGAGACCGGCTGCATGGTGGCGAGTACGTGGCGCTAGTGCTATGTGCAGCAGCGGTGAGCAACCAAGCAGCGAGCGAGTCGAGCGCGGCCGTTCCACGTCGAATACTTGTCATTCGTCGAAGGACTCGAAGAGTGGCCGGCCATTCATCGCTCGCTTGCAGCCCGAGTGATCGAGATGAATCTTGTCTTGAGCTGCAGCACCTCGCCAACGCGAAAGAGAGGAGATTCATCACCCGCATGTTAGTGCTGTCGCTGTGAAGAAGACTGGTGAGATGGAGCGTTGCGATGCCAGACACGGAGAATCTCCGCTCTTCAGCCCACGAATCGATGTGCTTCAAACATACCCGATGGCATGACGCAGCACCAGCATGACACGCTGGTCCGACCTCCTGTCTCCCTGCATCGACTGACGGGACTTGAACTCTGTCTCGATACACACTCCAGATTCATCATGTGCAGCCATGATGGGGATCTCTCGTTGAAGTCGCTTCCTCTTTAGTATCAGACTGCGTCCCGTATACACCAAGGCGCGATTACTGTACGCAACTTTCGAGTCCATAGTCCGCATTCCACGTGTGCCGCAAAGAAAACCATAGTCAATGAAGTCGCATTGCTCGCCTTAATTCGCTTGTGGCATCAAGAAGCGCTGGCATGAGTGCCCCACCTCCGGGCTATGGGGCTTGGCAGCCTTGGAACTACTTTGGAATCTATCCCTACAACGGCGCAGCTTCAATGCCCACAAACACCAACGAGCAGTCTTGGACGGAGCACGATCTCGACCGGTTATTGCTACTCTCAGACTCGGAGGCGTGGATGCTGTCCGACGATGACGGCGACCTCCAGGGTGAAGCAGTTCCGAGCCCTCAACCTCTCGACGCTCAGCATCAACAGATGGCCCACATTGACGCGAAACGCGCGAGGAAGATCGCGTTGGCGAATCGCCGCCGCACAGTCTACCGCATGAAGAAGAAGAAGGAGCTCGACGAGTTGCTCACCACAGCAGAAGCACTCGAGAAGCAGCTCGCCGAGCTGCAACAGAGGAATGAAGATCTCAAGAGTCAGCTTCAGATCGCTGGTCGTGACAGTGTCGGCGCCGTAGGTTGGCGGGGCGTGGCATTGCGTCAGCAACAGCAGCTGATGGACGCCATGTACGAGAATCAGGAGCTACGAGATCTCGTACAACAGCAGCAAGCGGTAACACACCAGCTGATCGGAGACGTTCGGTCTGCATTTTCGTCAGTCGACTATAGCAAGATCGCTAGTCTCCTTCAATGCCATCACAAAGAAATCGTGCACGTGGACTCATCCGATGTCGCACTTGCTGCAGAGCTCGCTGCACAGATCGATTCAACTTACAGTGCAGTTGACGAAGTCCTCCGTGACTGGCCGACGCCATCTGATCCTCCACTCGGATACGTCACAAGCCAAGATTGGAAGACTCACCTGGACGAAAGCTACGCCTACTATGAGACGCGAGAGACGTGGGTCATCCCATTTACTCTTGATGTCGCCGTCAGCGCCATGATGAAGGCGCCACCCTTCCTGTTTGCGAAAGAGTGCATCCCAACAGATATCCCGCTCAGAAACCCAAGCGACAATGTCGTTGCCTTGAAGACCTTGTTCTCCTTCTCGGAATCGCAGCAGCAGCGCCATTCTTTCGACACTGTGTTCGTCATCAAAGCTTTCAAAGAAGACAACCGCGTTGTGTTTGGGTGGCGATACATCTACAAAGAGCGAGGTGGAATCAGGAGCACGTTTCATGAAAGTGGCTGGGGCCTCGCATCGCACGAAGACGCACCCAACACCGAGTACGACCAACAATCGGGTGGTACCAGAATCACCCTTTGCTCCCGAGTGCGATCGCATGGGGCATGCTCATCAAACCAACGAGACTCGCAGCTCGAGAACTTCATCCAGGCGGTTGCTTCCAAAACGCAAACGAGCATTTTGGAGTGGAGTCGCGTGATTGAGGGCATTGTGATGCAGAACACTGTTGTTCTCCAAGAGCTCATGCCCAAGCGAGAGTAGATACGCTCCGCTTCATTGCATTACTTCATTTACATTACCAAATTGAGTTAATGATCACCAATGGCTACAGTACGCGACCTGATTTGACCGAGGGTCATCCCATCAGTGATCTCTTCTACAGAGATAGAACGCATCTTGGCTCCCGCGAAAGCAAGAATCTGAGCAACCACTTCAGGGTCAGCTTTTTCCAAGATCGAGGAACTCTTCGAGTAGTATCCGATCGCGGAAAGAAACGCAAATGTCCGCCGTGACTCTTCTTCGTCTCGAATGCAAACACCTCGATTAGCTCGGAAACGCGGAAAGTAGCTTTCAAAGAGGTCAAATGGGATGCAAATGTGCAAGAACCGAAGCGTTCGGTTCACGTCCAGCGTAGCTAGCACCAACTCCAGATCTTGGTTGCTCAATCGTTTGACCGCCAGGGAGAGTTCCTTTAGTGAGCAAACCCGCGCGCGCTCACGATCCATCAGCATCAAGCACAGTTGTTTGATACAACCCGAGTCAAGCGTGGGAGTTTGTACTTCAAGAGACACCAGCGCGGTTTGACCTTTGACTGATGCTGCAACTATTTCGGAGATGTCGTTAAGCTGCGTCGAGCATATCCGTAGAGTAGTCAGGTGGGGGCAGCTCTCGAGTAAATCAGGCACGTGATCGCGTTGAAAAGCGTTGCATTTCAGGGTAAGATGCTCGATTGTGCTTCCAATCAGTCGCAGCAGTGCGATAGCTGCGCTTGCATCCGTTACTTGGAGAGTCAACGACTTCAGTCCTCTCTGGCTATCGGACTGAGGCGACTCCATGGAAATCACTGCTGAGTGCTGAACGTAGCCATGACCGTATCCTGGCAAATGAACACAGACCCACTCAGAGTGTACAGCTAGTACGGGGAAGGCTTGTTCGCGCTCTAGCATGGTAAGTGGGCTCCCAAACAACTCTCGAACGGGCCGAGGTTCAATTCGTGTCCCGCACTTCACCTTTGCGACAAGAACGCCACAATGACTTGGAGTGATCTCTGCTAATTGCTGTACTCCTAGCAGCGACAGCATGCCACCATGCCAGCTATTCGTCATCGCCGCCATGATCTCCTGCACATCATCCATTGACAGCTGGAGCTTCTCGATGGACAGGTCTTGGATACCGCAGGGACTCGATTCGTGGAAAACTGTTAATGCGAGCCACCGCCAGATGGATGATTTGGCGATTCCTTGTGGAGTATTCCCAGTAAATGCCATCCGAACACGGTCACCGCTGGTGAGCGACGAAAAAACTGATAATACCACTGAAGCCATGCTCGCATCGACCAAATCAAAACTCCATGATGATGAGCCCTTCTTTTCCTGGACAGCCGTCCAGATCATTGTTTGCAGAGCCTCTTTGCGATTCTGATCCGATGCCCTCTGACGCTTCGTACCAATGCGTAGAGAGAACTCACTCAGATTTGCAGGAAGCTGCTGCATCATGAGCGATGTCAGGTCGCTTAATGCCTGTTGCTGCTCGACGCAGTGCGGCATGGAGAAGAACAGCTCTTCCACCGCAACAGGAACCCGAAATTCGTCCATCTGCTTGTCGTGGGTCTTCCATCCGCCCAGTATCCCGCGTATCCGCTTGAGGTCCTGCTCCCTGACCTCAATTCCGCATTCAATCGTATCCGGCAGTCTCTCTCGCTTAATCCACGGCCGTAGCTCCTCCACCGCCTCGTTAAAGATCCCACATTCGGACATTACATCCTGACTCAGAACCTCCAGCGCTTGCATCACGAACCCCACGTCCCTCGCATACCCCGCTCCTTGATCTCTTGCACACAGTCGAAAGCGCAGATGCCTCACATCCACGCGCGGTTTCGGCCTGGGTCTTCTCTGGCTCCAGTTGCTCCTCGCCCAGCTCGGCACGGGCTGCCTCGTCGGCTCTTCACCCAGCTCCTGGCTCCAAAACTCTGCATTCTCCTGCAGCCCAAAGCCCGGACACGCCGCAATGAGCGTCAGCAGCCTCAGCGCGTCGCCCAGAGCGCGTGAAGCCTTCACGACGTCCGCGTCGGGGCCAAGCGGCGCACGCAGCGCCACGCCGAGCCACGAGAAGCGCGGCTCGAGCGCTGCGCTCGGCGCTGGGAGAGCGAAGACGGCGCCGCCCGCCGAACGAACGGCGAGGCCCGCGAGGCGGCGCGCGGCCTCGAGCGGCAGCTGTGACGTCGGCATGAGCTGCAGGCGGCGAGTCTGGAAGTGGCGACCAGCGGAGAAAGGCCGGAGGAATCAGGCGGCGTGGCTCCTCTCGGCTCTGCACGTTTTCGAAGCTGGGCGGGCGGGAACTCCTCATATGTTTGGAAAGGCGCGCCTGCTAATATGTTAGATGAGCATCCGCGGTGATGAGGTATTCCAAGATGTGGCGAGTTGGTTGGTTGGTTGGTGGACGAGAGCTGGCGAGAAGCTGCTGGCGTGAGCTGCTAGCGTCAGTAGTGAGCTTGGAACGGAGACCGAGCTCTTGGCGGCAGCATTTACGCGCTGGGAGGACGAGAGGAGCTATCTCTGCGTGGATGCGACCTCGACGTGTAGGTCCTACGCTGCAATGGGTACACGATGCGTGTCAACTTGAAGCTGTCTCGGTGGCAGCCGCGCGATTAGAGATACGAGATACGACCCATGTGGTCCACGTCACTGCGAGGTGATGGTCGATGATCACTGTTCACTTGGTGCTCGCTCGCAAAGGAGAAGCGCATGCAGACGCACTACAGTAGCCGTTCAAAATGGCGAGTAGCTAGGTGGTAGGCTTGCTCGAGGGATTCCGTTCGAAAAAGGCAGTGCTGCACGATAAAATCATTGCGCTTCCTGTGCCAACTTGACGATGCTACGGTCGATCGCCCAAGCACCAAAGTCATTCCGACCCTCGGGCGTGAAAAACTTCCAGTACGCACAGGATTCGGTCTGGGCAAAGTGTTCGGATAGTGCCGAGGTGGTCTGGATGGACACCTAGTGGTAGTGCATGATAATTTCGCTCGCCACAACGAGTTTACCCGCGACGTTGCGAAGAGGTAGGTTAGGGCCTGCCGGCCGTGAAGGACGCTAGCGAACACCAGGCAGACTACCGAGATCGAGGCCAAAGTCCATCATCATGCCTCCATAAACCTACGTTCATGTTGTGCACTTCATCTAGCAGCCGTTGTTGGTTCCCCATCAACAGTGTACGAATGCGCGATGTACCACGCGTCGGATTGACATGCTGTCATGATCTACGATCAGCAAGACCATCCCCCTCTCCTTGCGTGCAGTGCTCTGTTTGGCTCTTGTGAGTCCTGTTGTCTGTCTATTGTGACTTTGGTGCTTGGTAATCCTTGCCGACGCGACCCATCTGCCGCACCAGATGCTGCCAGTTCAAGCATTATTTGCACGTTGGAGTGTTGCAGCAAAATGTGTCATGAATCGGATGGCCAAAGCCTTGGCAGCACAAACGGAGCAGTCTCCGCGTCAAGTTGGGGCACCGAACCTCGCTCGGACGCTGGCATTGCCGCTAGATGACCCCGTCTTCTTTTTTTATTCGTGTGGGGGATGAGGAATGCGTTGCCTGTTGGGCTCGATTTGTTGCGTTCAAGCTAGCTTCGCCCAGCGTTATGTTTTGGTTCGACGCTGGCATCGATCGAGCCACTCAACTCGTCGCGCCACGTCACCTTTTGGTGCCACGTCCACGGCACCAATTTTTTTTATTTGTAGACAACAACAAAAAAAAAAAGTCGAAAAATGAAAAACCTCGAGGCTTTTCAAAACACCTCGAGGGTTATTTAGAAAACCTCACTTCAAAAGCGAAAAACCTGAGGTTTTATGAGTGCATCCGAATCGGAACGGCGACTAGCAAAATATAACGATATACAAACATCAAGATAGTTGAAATCCCGTCCAAACCGATTTTACACTTTTGAATCGTATTTGCCAGGTTTATTTTTTTTTATTTCGTCAACGGTGCAGCGAGTGGTGGCGCAAATCCCTCCCTCCCCCCCCCCTTTGCCGCCGCGCTGCCCTCCCACATCACAAGTCAGCGAGAGACGCACGCAGCAGCAGCAGTCAGCAGCGCAGCAGCCATGAGCGAGGGCGACAAGCAGGAGGTGGAGGTGGCGGCCGTGGCCGTCGAGGAGCTCGAGATCCCGGAGGTCATCGAGCGCCTGCCCAAGCCCGACAAGGCCGCGCACGACGCCGAGATCGCCAAGCTCGACGCCGACATCAAGAAGCTGCAGGCGCGCACGGTACGGAGCCCAAACGCGGCGGCGCGGCACAATGTGGCGGCGAGCGCGGCGCTGACGGTGGGATGCTTCGTGGCGAACAGAACGTGATCCGCGCCGAGATGGACGCGCTCAAGAACGGCCGCGGGGGCTACGGCGAGCAGATCCAGGAGGCCAAGAAGCAGTTCGGCGAGCTGCGCGCCGCCAAGGACGCGCTCGTGCAGCAGCGCAACCAGATCACGGCGCGCCTGCGCCAGGTGCAGGACAAGAAGGACGTCGCCATCAAGACGCAGCGCGCCGCGCGCTCTAACCTCAAGTTCTCGACCGTCGAGGAGTACGACCGCGAGATCGCGGCGCTGCGCCACCAGCAGGAGACGCGCTCCATGTCGCTCAACGAGGAGAAGCGTCTCATCAAGGACATTGAGGTGCTGCAGAACCAGAAGCAGCAGGTGTCCAAGGTCGCCGGCGACGCCGGTGCCGTTGACGCGCACAACGACTCGATCAAGGAGATCCGCGCGCAGCAGGCTGCCAAGAACGCCGAGATCGACGCCGCGCAGGCTAAGCTCACCGAGCAGAAGGAGAAGCTCGACGAGCTCTACCGCCTCAACGAGGAGGAGCGCAAGCAGGACAAGTTCCCCGCGCTCGCCAAGGAGCGCAAGACCATCAAGGAGCAGCTCGACGTGCTCTTCACGTCGCTCAAGGAGAAGCGCCGCGAGTTCAAGGAGGCCAACGACAAGTACTACAACAACATCCGCCTCGTGCGCAAGAAGAAGGAGCTCGAGCGCCAGAAGGAGGAGGCCGCGCGCAAGGCCGAGTACGAGGCCAAGCTCGCCGAGTACGAGAAGGAGATGGCCAAGATCCACCCGTACCAGACCGAGATGGACCTCTGCGACGCTCTGGTGTCGTTCCTCGAGAAGACGTACGCCAAGGAGCTCAAGGGCGCGGAGAGCACCGAGGAGAGCTCGTCGTCTGCCCCCGTGGAGCTTGACGGCCTCAAGCCGCTTCAGCGCAAGGAGGAGGACTTCATCATGCTTGGCGGCGGCGGCAAGAAGAAGAAGGGTGGCAAGAAGACCAAGAAGGAGGCCAAGTTCTCGCTGCCGCTCGCGCAGATGGAGGCTTTCGCGACCATCGGCCTGGTGCCCCCGACCGCGGTCGGTGCCGTCGGCGAGTCGCTCACGGCCATCAAGGAGAAGAAGGTCTGGTTCAACGAGCAGACGTCGCGCCCCGACGCCAAGCCCGTCTCGACGCCCGCTGCCGCTGCCGCTGGTGAGGACCAGCCGGCTGTGTCGCCCAAGAAGGAGAGCAAGAAGAAGAACAGCAACAAGAAGTTCAACGCCAGCGACAAGGACGCGTTCCCGACGCTCGGCGGCGGCAACGCTGCTGTGGCGCACACGCCGTTCGCGTGGGGCCCGGGTATCAACCCCGCCCCTGTGGCTGCCGCGCCGGCGACTGCTGCTGACTTCGGCGGCGACGTGGTCGTCGACGAGGAGTAAGTCGGCTCTCGCTGAGTCGACTGGTGGGGTCTAAAGCGCCCTCCTCTTCTGGAGCGCAAGGGAGAGATAGGAGGCGCGCATTCGACAAACCCACCCGAACGCACTGGTTTTACAACGCAAAGGAGACGGCACGAGGTCGTGGGTGAGGCGATCGACATGAAAAGGCAGTGCACGCGAGGGAAGGTTGCGCATTGCCGTCCAATGCGTGGCTTGGTGCGCGTGGCTGCTCATCGTGTCGGAGGGCGCCTCACTCGTCGCCCTCGTACACGAGGTTAGTTGAATAAATTAGATGTGAGTTGAATGGCAGGTCGTCATCCGTCTCTGTTGGCGGCTCAGTGTCTTTGACGAGTGGGGATGGCTTGTCGACGAGCGGCTCGGTGGCGCCACGATTTGTAGTGACCCGGTAGTTAATGGCCGGGGTACCCGGCGTTGGCGCTGTGGTGGATGGCCACAAAAACCTCCACTTCTACATTCACCTTTCTCATCACAACGATCGACGTAAACTCCCACTCAACCGGAAAACTTGGAAAAGGAGACGTGAAACTAAATAAACCTGTCGTTACGGTACTGCCCAATTGACAAGCTGGCAGCGCAGTTCATCAGCTTCAAGTGGGTTGCGCGATGCCCTCCCCAGCGATGACAACAGCACTGCATGGACACTTCATATTGCTTGTTGAAGATGCCATAGGAAGGATCTCCAGAGCTCCATCATGAGCCACGGCAAGCTAGTAAAGCGGCCTTTGCCGCTCTGCCTGCATACACGTAAACGGTCATGATGAGACAATAGCATGTTTTGAATTGTCAAGCGCCCACTCGCTCTCGAACGGCAACGAACGAAAGCGGCTGCCGACTCTGATCTCCCTACTCACAGTGTAATTTGCCACCATGGCAAACAAGCGCGCTCGATCGGGCAAGGAGGGCGATCCAGGTCCCCGGCGAGGCAGGTCCAAGATCAGACAAGCTGCCGCAGGGCTATGCAGATCCACAACGAGTAGAGCTGCTTCAGCAACTCGTCGAGGTCGGTCCAAGACAACACGTGCAGCTGGTCCGACGTCAGGCGGTGCTAGGTCTAAAAGGAAGAAGCGCAGTGCAGAACCACGCAAGAGTCAGTCAAAGAGGCGACGAGCCGAAGTCGAAGCTCGTGACGCAGCTAACGCCAAGTCCTCGCTCGTGTGCGTCAAGACGTCGCTCAAGGCGTTTTGCAAGAGCGATGAGGGCATGACTTTGCCGTGGGAGTCCGTGCTGGCGGATATGGACCAGGCCGTGCTGGAGGCTTACGTCCTCGCCAACATCCACGCCGTGCGGATGTGTCAGCTGGGCGATGCAGTGGAGCCACTCAACCAGGTCTTCTTCTACAGATGCCTATCGTGTGTTTGCAACGCCAACTCCACACTCGGGTCTCCTGCATTCCAGCAATCAGTCACGCTGTACAACACTTGGCGAGGTGAAGACGCTCGACGTGCAAGCAACCGGCAGATTACCGCTGGGTGGCAGCAGAACGCAGCCCAAATGATGGCCACTAACACCAAGAACGCGATCGTACGCAACTTCTACCGTCGCTTTCACCGTCACATCAAGCGGGTCTATGACTTGAATGGTGCTGAGGCCTACGTCATGATCAAGAGCATCCTGGACCCTGTCTACAACGGCAACGATACCGAGGTGCAGGCTTGGCGAGAGCAGATCCCGCGCAACGAGAGCGGCTACTTGTCCGACGAGGCTAACAGATTGCTTCCTCTCACCTACATGATTCTAACTGACATTGAGGAGAGAAATCGCCGGTTTCAGCATCGACAGGACATCCCAGAGGTCCGCACGTTCAGTCTCCTGCCGACAAAGAATGGGTTCAAGTGCTCGCACTTCAAGATGTGCAAGACGGCGCTCCGCAGCCTACTTCTACGTGCTGGTGTTCGCGTGCCTCCTCAAGGTGACGATTGGAATGCTGTCGCAGACGAATGGTGGCACAGTCTCTTCAATATCGAGAAGTTTGAAACAGCCAACAAGAAGTTCGCAGGAGAGATCGTGACGGACGGAAAGGCTGTCAGTATTGTCATGCGGAAAACCCATCCGGTGACAGACCGCCCACTTCGGGAAGAAGACTACGATGTCATGTGGGGCCTAGATCCTGGCAGACGAGATCTGTTTGTAGCAACCAACCAGGATGGCGAGACTATCCACTGCTCTACTCGTGAGTTCTACGAGGATGCTCGCTACCACAAGAGCAACCAGAAGATAGCTTGCTGGAAGGAGCGGCGTCCCGACATTTTGGCGGCCGAGCGTCAGATGCCGTCGAAGAAGACCGCGTCGCTCGAGCTGCTGGAAACGTACACACGATACGTTATTCCACGTATGGAAAACCTGCTAGGATTTTCACGGACGAAGGGATTCCGCAACCTGCGTTTTGGTCGGTACATCTTTGCGCAGAAAAAGCTTCATGAACTATGTCGGAGACTGACCCAGCAAGCAGGCAGGCGAACGGTGGTTGGATTTGGAGATTGGAGCAATACCGATTACTCTGGACTCATCAAGAAGTGCCCCGCGGGGCCGGTCAAAAGACTGGAGCACACGTTGAGAAACTACTGTCGTGTACAACCAATTGATGAGTTTCGCACCAGCAAGCTTCACTCACGTTGCCACCGGCAACTAGAATACCAGTACAGTCTCCGACTCTGCAAGGTCAAGAACAGCACGGACAAGGAATGGCGGACGTGCAAGGTTTATAGTGTGCTCCATTGTCGATCCAATGGCTGTTTTGGTACTACTGTGAACCGCGACGTCAACGCCTCGAAGAACATGCTCATGCTCCTCCTCAACATGCTCCGTGGTCAACCAAGACCTACCGTTTTCTGTCGAGCGCCAACTTAACACATCAGGGGCCACAAAGTGTCTGCAGGTGCGCTCAGCGTTGCCCGCAGATAGCACTGTATACTCAGGCATTGTTGCATTTTCACTGGGTTCCATTCCCAGTCATCGTCTTTTATCGTAGGATGCCGGGCTTACCACGGCCATACCCGCGAGCCGAAGGCGAGTGAGTGGTAACAATAAATTAGATCCTATGCAGAAGTTTTGTTGCTCCAGCATTATCTCGATTATTCATGCGCTCATTGCGCTGCTACCTCTGACTTGTCAGCATTTGCAAACAGCGATTGCATGCGCTCGTTCTTGGCCTGCTCGGACCGCAGCATGATTTGTAGCAGCTGGTCTGCTAGTCTGTCCTTGAAGTCTTGGGCCTCTTCCAGATCCACTTGGGCAAGCTGTGAGGCGCGTTGGAGACCAGCCAATCGGGCACTCACTACATCTACATCGCGCTCGACTACTGCGAGCTTGCGTCGAGTGGCGCGCACTTCTGCAGCCATTTGAGGTACTAGGATCTCGAGGTACCTGAGCGCTTGCTCTTGCTCGTCATCGTCAGCTTCGTCATTTGCTTCCTTTGTACTGGAAACAGATGCGATAATACCGACGCCAGCAACACGCTCAAAGCAGCTGAGTACACGACTATTGATGAACTCGAGCGCGGCGGCAGGTGGTCGCCATAACTGATACGCGACGCTCTTGACTCGCCGCCTGCCACCGTCTCCGTTTTGCTGGGCATCTGGAGACATGGCTGCAGCGACGGCTGCAGTCGTCAACTCTTGATCTTGCGCGCGGAGTAGACGTCGCTGCTCGACTTGTTCAGCATATTCAAACATTCCTTCATTGAGTGCGTACGCTGCTGTGTTCAGTGCCTCGGTTGCACGAGCGAGTTCCTTGTCGGCCGCCTCGATTTTCTGCTGCAGAACTGTGCTGTCGTTCGCGACATCACCATCAAAGTGTTCGAGCTGAGAACGGATTTGAGCGAGGACATCAGCACGATCTTTTGAAGTAATGCCACTGCGGTTGGCATCCAGAGCTGGAAAGAGAAGTCGATGCTCATGCGACAGAGGCGCCTCTTGCAAACGAAGTCGAAGATACTAGACCACATCATGTCACTATCCGCGCTCGAGTAGCATGGCAAAAGAAAGAGAGTGGGTTACCTCAATCTGCATTTCTTCTTCCATTCGACGCAGAATGCTGCGAGTGACTTTGAACCGGAAGGATTCTGCGATGAGATCGTCGGAACTGCATGAATCTAAGCCAAGCTTGGGATTGCGTCGGAAGAACTCACTGCATTTCTCCATGTCCTGATCACAACCACCACAATATTAACAGTCGTTGCTAGACTAGCTAATGTGCAACAACAACACTTTGTGCGCCTCACCATTGACAGTAGCTGTTTCTCCACGCGTGCAGTGATGGCGAGCGCCAAGCGAAACAGCATTTTCCACCCATCAAGAAGGAACAAATCCCATACGCGTGCAACAGCAGAAACCGACAGCATTCGAGTAAAGATTGTGACAAACCACTACTTCGACCGAACAAGCTGGAGTTAGCACGAAGTCAAGTAAATGACTGGTAAGAAAAAATGACAAACCTGAGTGGCAAGAAAGCTTGGATGCATTCCAATGTGGCGCAAGTGGACCGACAACTCGAAGAAGTGTTTTTCAAGGAGCTGCTTGTACAGATATATGCACCGAGAAAGCCTAAAGCAATCAAAGGAGAAGTAAGCAATTGGCTTGATACAAGGTAAAAGTGTACAAATCAACCCACCCTGGCATTTTCTTTCGCCAGAGATCTGCCATACCGCCATGGCGCATTAGGGCAATGACAACCCAAAAGGCTGCCTCTTGAGGGGAATATTGGCCGAGCTGAGGGGCTTGGCCATCTTCTTGGTCACCTTCCATTGTCAGTAGTGCAACTGCAGCAACGTAGTTCATGCCCTGTAACGGCAGCGTCCAATGCGAAGTTTTCAGTCTGAGCTCACCAGCACATAATTTGCAGGGGTGGAAGGTTACCTGGCAGTACCCAACTTCAGGGTCGTGCATAGCAAGCGCCTTGAGGACATTGCCCAACTGCGCAACTCCCGCTCCTTTGCGTCCATGCCAAGTAAACACGTCAGGAAACTTCAAAACCGTGCATCTACCTATTCGTGCCATTTACCCTCTGGAGCGAAAAAATGGAGCTTCGGAAATGTCCGTTGCACATCTCGGTAGATTTCGCCTGTGTTGCAGCAAAATCATCCTCAATCAGCTCAAACAATAGCCCTGCGTGAATGAAATCTGTA
This sequence comes from Phytopythium helicoides, assembly GCA_024867545.1. Taxonomy (NCBI): domain Eukaryota; phylum Oomycota; class Peronosporomycetes; order Pythiales; family Pythiaceae; genus Phytopythium; species Phytopythium helicoides. The sequence continues at coordinate 147,014 of JANFNE010000002.1, read as the reverse complement.
CCTTCGACGCCAGTAGACTCCAGACTTGCAGTCATCGAAGGGTCTTGGATTCCAACGAGCTACCCGCAATTGAACACGACGCACTTAGAGAGAGGCGAAGGATAGCACCAACAACGGTTCCAACTCACCGACAAATAGTAGCTCTCTGTTGAGCAGTTCTCCATACTTTTCAACACCTCTTGTTGGTGTTCCCGAATACGCCCAAGACGCATCCAGTGGCTGATCAAGACGGCGGAAACTGAGACCCCCACCACGCCAGTCTTTTATCGTCAAGCTGTTACGCCCAAAACCAACCGGAGGCGCGACGCAGACGGGAATCCTTGCTCGCGCACAACTTTCCGTCTCCACTTGAGCCTCGTGGATGCCTCATGCAGCGCCTTGCTAGCCACTGCAACTGCTTCCAGCGAGTCGATCTAAAAACCCCAAGCACCAAAGAATGAGTAATATCTTCGTCAATACTGCACGTATCGAGCCCAAACTTGGACGAGCGCTCTCGATAGGCATGCAAGTAACGCACATCCAGCCACGAGCGCTGCACGAGCTGCCCCACAGTCGCTACGAGCGGCGCGAGCGGCGCCTCGCCCACTGAGCCCATGCTGGCTCCCGACCGTCTGGTAATGCGGGATGAAAAGGAAATGCGTAGTCCCGGTAGTCAAATGTGTGGGGAAATGACTACCGAATCGTCACGATGGTGGTCAAAGAAGCTGTTGACCAAAGGTTTGCGCGTGGGAAAATGCTCGAGAACGCGGGGCTTGTGATCGTGCGTGTGGGCCCCAGGAGGACTCTCGCTGCTTTTCTTCTGGGCTGCAAAGCTCTGTAGATGCTTGCAGTCTGACTCATGCCATTTTCGCTGTTGGAATCGCTGTATTGCGCTCGTTAGACTGGCCGGAAGGTGGCGCTGGTGCCGTATGAGCGCGAGCACGTGGACAAGTACCACAACTGGATGGCCGATCCATGGCTCCAGGGTATGAGCTTGTGGTTGGATTCTTGAGATAAAATACGTGGTGATGACTAGATGCTGTGACTTTGTGACAGAAATGACGGCTTCCGAGCCGCTGTCGGTGGAAGAGGAGTACGCGATGCAAAAATCGTGGCGCGAGGACCCAAAGAGTGCGTTTGCTGACCAGCATAAATATGCTGCTTCGTTGAATGCGTCTTTATCTCACTCTGGACTTTGTTTCTACTCGCTGCTACACAGAGTGCACTTTCATAATCCTAGAGAAGGGCGGAGGCGATGGATGTGGCGCATCCTTTACAGATGCCCATGCTATCGAGAGTGAGCCCTGTCTCTTCTGTTCTGTGTTATCTTTCATTTAATCGATGTCTTACACGTCCAAAGGAATGGCTGGGGACGTCAACCTGTTCTTCAACGACTACGATGATCCGCACGCTTGTGAGATCGAAATCATGGTGGCAGAGCCCAAGTATCAGCGCCAAGGATTTGCGAAGGATGCTGTCCAGCTCATGATTTTCTACGGTGCGCTAAGGACAATCATTGGTTTTGAATAGGTCTGATTGTGCGCTTACACCAGCAATTCAGCTGTGACTGTCCTCAAAGTGACTCGCATCTACTGCAAGATTCATGAAACCAACGCCCCATCACTCGACCTCTTCCGAAAGTACGGCACTCATTTCTGAAAGACTTTTGGAAATCCAAACACCCTCTTTGATTCTGACTGCTCGTATTGATCGTGTACTATAGACTCGGTTTCAGTGAGTGCAACTACGTGGCTGCTTTTCAAGAGTACGAGCTAGAAATGCTCGCCACCAGTACCGCCGCCCAGCAAATCGTCACTGACGCGAGCACTGTTGCAACCAAGTTCAAGGCAGAACCTGGCCACTAATCCAAGCAATCGTGGCATGGTAACATACACCATCACAGCTTCGCGATGACGGACAGAAATAGAGTTATTCTGGCCTTGTAGATTGTCGCTATCGTCTGTGTTCGTGTGAAGTCGTATTTCGTACAGCTATGCGACCTCAAGCCCCAAGACCGCGAGATCCAGCAGCTCGACTGCTTGCAGCGCGCCCATTTCCAAGCGACAACCGAAAGATCCATTTGCCAGAGGAGGTTAGTGTTTCAGTTGTCGAGGCTCATATTGTAGAGAGCTCTGAGTAATCATCGTATCGTTGCAGATCCCTGTCGCCTTTCAAACTGGTTATCATCGCTTTGAAGCAGGGCGTCCATCATCAGTTGATGCACAGCGACGGCAGCAGCATCTTGACAACGGATTTGTGGCTGACGGCACCAGCTACTATCCTCGCATACGTGAAACCTCTTCGTCCCGAGAAACTCGCGAGCAAAAAATACGCACTGTTGCGAATAGTGTATATGAACTGCCTGCCCTTTGTGGAAAAGAAGAAACAACTATCGAGCCGCACAACAGAAAGCGCAGCCTTAATGGCGTATCAACAGCTTTAGCTGGACGCAAAGTGTCAGGGGTCCCGTTCATGCAGTCAAGAAAGCTATTAGACTTCGGTAAGGATATGCGAGCCTCAGATTAGCGAATTCTGCACTAACAGCATAGTATTCACAACAGACTTCGAGACGATGAATACTCTCCAATCAGCATTTGAAGCCTGTGAAATGTTGAGCGAAGAGGAATTTATGTCAAAAATGATCACCCAAATGGACGCAGAGCTAATGCTTCGCGGCAAGCGGGTATAGTACTCTATCAGAGAGAGCTGTGACCCAATGGAATTCTAACCTGGCAGATATGATGAGGCAGACACAGCTAATGTATGAACTGAAATTGCTGTTTCGAACGGCCGACGTGAATGGCAGTGGAGAGTTGTCATGGGAAATGCTCAGCAGTCACATCTTCCGCTTAGCTGGTGAGTTGTTGCCATCGTTATTGTTTAGTTTGACCCAGATCTAACTTTTCAAAATTACCTTTTGCAGACCACGGTTCCAGAGAACATGACAATCCAACTTGCTCGGTATCAAACGGCCTTTATCTTGCTTTGGCCATATGTATAAGCTAACTTTGCTTCGTTTCCGAAAGTATAAAGCTGACGACACCGTAGCTCCAGTAAATTTCTCTTACGAGATAGAAGGGATGGTAAGCTGAGCTGGCGAGACTTAGTAAAAGAGAGTTTACGTTTGACGTTCTGATGTTTGGCTTGGCAGTTCTACTTTCCTGATGCCGATCAAGTATTCCTGCACAGCGAAAGACAGTCCAGTTTCTGGATGATGGACGTTGAATCAAATCGCGTCGTACGCCAAGCATTGTCGGCACTTCCTACGTGCGTATTTTTCCTTTTCTTTCGGTCATTCGTGTTCACTGAATGCTAACTTGACAACCACGCAGTGGTCAGATAGTGGATGCCATCTATTGGCCAGCAGGGAAGTATATCATCACTTCTTCATCGTCTCCTGTTATCTCATTCTATGATGTTGACTATCTGAAGCTTCGTCAAGTACGTAGTGTTATACAATACGCAGCACCGTTTGTCTGTCTAATGATATTTGCTGGGTAGCAAATACCTTGTAGTGGATCTCAAACCGCACTCGCAGGGCATGCTGATCCTTCGGTTCGACGACTATACTCTTCAAACACTGACGGCCAAGTTCACGTGTGGAATCTCGACAGTTTATCTTGCTCCCATTCTTTTTTTGCCAAAAAACACAGTGTGTGTACCGAAATGGCGGTCATAGACCCGATGGACCAACTTGCTGCAGCATGTCTGGACGGGAAAATATACATGATTGACCTGCATGTGCGTCAAACGGCAAAAACACTTTGTGGGCATCGCCAGGGGGTGACCATATTGAGATATAGCGCTGAGAGCGGCTACTTGATCAGTGGTGGAGTTGACCAAAATATTCACATCTGGAATCCGCATGTTGAGACCAAGATCGGGTCACTTCTAGGGCACAACCATCAATTGATTGGTGTCGAAGCAATCCCAAACTCGTCACAACTCGTTTCAGCGGACGAAAGCGGAATCGTAAAGATCTGGGACTTGCGAAAGTTTTCGTGCCTTCAGACCATTTCGCGAGAGGCATATGTCAAAGCTGGGGATTTAAGAACGCGCACCCGCAAAATGAGAGCCATGAGCTACCTTGCGTCGAAGAGACAAATTGCAATTGCTAATTCAAGCATATACTTCTTGAACGACGTTCACACAAAGTCCACTGACGACGTTATACGAAGAGCTGCTCCAGTACTATCAGTATCTTCATGTCGAGAAAATAGACGTCGGCGCCGCAGTAGTAGCATGCAAGAAACTGTGCTCGAGTATCACGAGAAAATCAGCACTGATGCGCTCAAACTTCCTCTTGCTGTCATCATCGTCAAGCACGTGCACACCATAGTCGCAATTACGGGGCACCATATAATTTGCTGGGACCTCTTATCTGGATCGTTTCTTCAGTGCATACAAAGTGGTCTAAAGGACGAGATCACGAGCGCTACAGAGATTGAAGATCAATATTCGTGCTTTGTTGGCACAGAGCATGGGGCTATTGTGTGCTTGACACTTCCTGGTGCAGCAATCGTCGCTCATAAAAAGATAGTCGATGCTGAAATTGCTACTATCCGTTAGGTTTCTGGAGTCCGGTATTTAGCCTGCTCGCTGGGGGGCATTGGAAATATCCTTGTTGTGCAGTCCGATACCCTGACAGTGTTATTCACACTAAATCACTGGCGAGGTGCGCATACAATCAAGATACAACCCCAATTATCGAGTGAACTCGAACTATCAGTTCCAGTCCGACTGCGCAACTTTTTTCACCCTGGTGAGCTCAAATGGCTTGCCAGTTTGTTTTTATCTACCAACAAGGACACAAGAAGCAACACTGTCAACAAGTCGGAAGCAATCAAAACTCTAGATTCAGCCATTCCATCCCCATCTAACCGAAGTGAACTGCCGAAGAGGATGACCACACCATCTTACCAAATTCATGAAGAAAATGAAACGATATCGTTTGCCGAGTTTCTTGACGAGGCGATGAAAAGAATCGATTTACTACATGCGGATAGAATGCCTCAATCTCACCGAGGAATCGCATCTTTGGATGCAAATGCTTCTCTTCTACAGTTATTATCAAGTAGTACTAATGATGGAACGTTCTGTGTGTGGAATCTGCGCAATGGAGCGGTTACCATGGCTGGCAATTTTGCGAAGCAAAATTTCGAGGAGAACAAAAATCTCCCACCGGCAAGTGACTCGCACACTCTAGACCATTCTATAGCCCATGTTCGATACCTTGAACCCCTTCCGTACTTTATAATGATCACAGGTGGATCGCAACCTCGAATATCAGTTTGGTCATCCGCCTCAACGACTATGCTGGGCAACCATTTTCAGTGTGTTCTCGAACGCTTCCACGCAGAGAACTCGCACGCTCCAAAAGAAGCGGCGACATCAGAATCAATAATCGAGCCAGCATCCCCGATTATTACAACGCTCGAGTGGATTTTCGTCGAAACAGATAACGTGATGTTGATCGCTGTCGGTGATGATCGAGGTATGCAGTCGTATTAAGCGTATGATAAATTGCTGTCTCGGTGATTGAAGTAGATGGTCTAAAACGTTTTGATGCTAATGACATGCAGGGATCATCACCGTTTACAATTTCTGGACAGTTTACGAGACCTTGACAGCTTCAGCTACTAACCCCACACTCACCAAAGACCGAAGCTCCATTCTACTGGATGCTCTACTTCTTCCCATTTCTTATGAATGGAAAACTAAAGAGTCAACTCCATTTCGGAGCCTTTCGTTCACTCCACTCTCAGTGGGTGGCATGAACGTGAGTCTCATTCTAGTTTCTGACAGTGGCTCGATCTCTTTCTGGAACGTTGACGGCCAGTGTTTGGGTAGGCTGTCTGACACCCTTCACCTTGAAAATCCACGAGTTGCAAGCGAGAAAACGCATTGGAAACTAGGGAGCATTGCTCGACGTCAAACTGGGAGCCTTCTGCGTCAACAAAACGAGCAAACTACGTCGCCGACTGAAGACTCCGACAAACTAGCTCAGCGAAGAGCATTTTCACAGGCACTCTCGAATGCCCAACGCGATAGCTTGGCATTAGATGCATGGGAAGGATTGGCTGCGCCAGAAGGAAAGGTCCGTGCTCAACGCAATGCGATTCTCAGCCAGTTAGTTCGTCATCGATAAATAGTTTGCATCTGTGTCAAATTGAATAGAGATTTTGGAACGAAGGTATTCATCGAGGCTTCCTGTTATCAGCTAGCTCATCGCCTCTTGCGCGTGCACAACATCGATCGATGGAAACGGCAAGGTTCCTTTCGTCTAATCCTCCTTGTACTCGTCTCCCATAGCTTCCTCGATCATACCCTTGAGTTCCAGCCTATCAACAACCTTGAGTCAGCTTCATTCTTGTGCATTCGAGTGATATTACCAAGATAACTCACCGGATTTCCGACACCTCGTCACCCTGCAGCACGTCTTTGACAAACTTGGCCTCAACGTTCATCTGGACCATCTCGAGCGCGCCGCGGATGACGCCACATAGCACGTTCGAGTACCAGAGCACACCGTAGGCGCTCGGCGGCAGCTCCACAAACTCTGCGCATGTCTTCCGTTAGTTTCCAACCAAGCTGACAACCACAACAGCATCCACCTCACCAGTAAGCGGGTTCTCATAAATAAGCAGGCTGCAGGCCGTGCCTTCGGCGTTCCACTGCGCGACCTCCGCGTTGACGCCCAGGAACATCTTGAATGCCACCTTAGCGATCACCTCGGCCGTCTCGCGGAAGTCCTGGCAGCTCGTGGTACCCGACTTGGACAGGAACTCGTCGATCAGCCGGATGCCAATGTTGTAGCCCCTGGAATTCATCGCCACGCGAACCGTCAGTCGTGCTCTTGCTCAGCTAAAAGGAACCTTCCACTCGAACGCACATGGAGTCGAGCTGCTGGTTGACGAGCTTGAGGTCCTCGAAGTCCTTGATCAGCTGCGTCACCAGCGCGCCGTACGTGAGCGCGAACAGCTCGCCGTTCTGCGCCACGCGGGACGCGTCAGCCCCATAGTGAGATCCATACGTTTCTACGCTTGCCAGACCCACCGCCTTGGTCATTTTCGCCCACGAGGCGTCGCCCCCGCGCTGCGTTCCGGGCCTCGCGCTCGCCATCTTCGCTGCTTGTCGGAGGATTCGCTTCTGAGACCGATGGGGGCGTTCGCGCTAAGTACGATGGTCTATTGACATGGACCCTACATTCTCCTAGTCTGCACGCGTCACAGATGCCACCTCAGAAGAAGCCCGGCAGCCGCCCGCGAGTTGACTTGCGCTTGAGCTTCCACACGCGGATGGAGCCGTCCAAAGAGCCCGTGACCAGAGTCGACCCGTTGTGGCTGACGGCGAGAGCGGACACACCCTGGGCGTGAGCGTTCGAGATCTGGAAGACCAGCTCCTTGCCGCTCAGCTCGTCCAGCTTCCAGAAAAGCAGTTTGCCGGTAGATGATCCGCCCACTGCATACTCGCCATCGCACGCAAAGCATCTAGTGGAGAAAGAGGAGTGAGCAGAGATGCACGGGCTACATCGATGAGATCTAACTTACTGGATAGGGCCGTCCGCTTTCGCCATGATGGTGACCATGCGCGTCCCATCCGTGTGGTAAACTGACAGCTCGTTGCCGACAGTCATCACCGCGACGGTGGTGACTCCTCCGCAGAACGTCAGGCCAACAATTTCGTCGTGTCTAACGGGACTTGCGAATAACTTCCGGATCAGTTCGCCCGATCGTAGGTCGATCAGGTATACGACACCTGCTCATATGAAATGCAATGAGTGAGGATATGGCATGACAATGTGAACAAGAAGGCGCCTACCAGCGCGTGTGCCAGCAGCACCAACAGAACCATCGGCACTGATGCAGAGAGCCGACACTGGATCTTCACACTCCATGAAGCTCATGATTGGAGCTGATGTGATTCCCGACGCCGTGTAATGCCACATTTTGACCGATCCGTCCCATGAGCTCGATAGAACTCGATCGTCCGAGACGCAGACAGCAGACAGCCCATCGTCATGCGCTGTCACTTGGTCAACAACTCGTCCAAACTCGACCGAGTACATGTAAATGCAGTTGTCCCACGATCCGATGAAAACGTATTTCTCGTCAGGCGAGACGTCGCAGCATGACAGCGCCAAGTTGCACGACAAATTGCGCTTCAGCGTTCCGTCCAGCGATGCAGAAACCTTAAAGGTCGTGTCTTTTGATGTTGAGAACAGTGCTCGCCCATCACGAGACAAAAGAACGGACGAAACCTCCCTGTTGATGAAAAAGTCAGTTAGTAAGCTCTGCACATTTAAGTTGACTGGCGCAGACATACCCAGAGTGCAGCAGATGAGGTGACGATCCTGCCCAATAGGAGCCTTCGGTTGCAGTCTTCTTGCCCGCAAACATCCATCCCCATCGTTGAGGGGACTCGATGCTCATTCGCCGCCGGATTTGAGCCGTTAGGCCACCAACGAGCCACTGGGCTTGCTTGGACACACCAAGCGACTTGCCACGAAAACTTCCGAACATACCACGCTTCCCATCGCCATTTCCGTCAGCGTCCCCATCGTACAGCACAAGATCCGCCTTCTCATCTCCAACTGGGCCGTCTTCGCCATTAATCGGTGAGTCCTTTGTCGGCCCAGACATAACCTCGCTGTTTCTTGGCGACGGCACTGCTGGGTCCACCGCAAGTTCGACGTGCTTGCCGAGCTCGTGACGGGCTGGGTGCGGACTGGTGAACAGAAGTTTTGGCGTTTGTCCAAACTCTTGAATCTGGGCCTCAAACGAGCACTTTTCAACGGGGTCGCTAATGCGCTCCAGGTCGACAGATCCCTCGTACGACAAGTAGTAAAACACTGGGGCACGATTTCGCGTACAACGTCAGAAACAACATAGTCAAGCAAAAATCAACAAAGAGACGTACAGTTGTCCGCCTTGATAGCTTCTTCGCCAACCTGCTTGTAGCCGAATATCAGATCCACCCACTCATGGAGGTGCGCAGAGACGTAGTCGCTTTCCAGAGCCTGACGATTGATCCGGACAAATTCTGACGGTGTCTTTGCCCATGGAGGGAGCTCAACATCACTAACCTGCGAACATAAAATATCATACAATTAAAACAAAAATACTTATAACGTGCGCAAATGATCGAAAGAAGCCAACACACCCGTGTCGATTTCTGCGTCGTCCCAAGGTCCAGGTTTTTACCGTTGCGCAGCCATTCGTTGGCCGACATATTGTCGTCGAAGAACGCTGGAATAAGCTCTTTTAAGTCTGCGTGGTTCGTGTTGACGCTGCTCCAGGTGCTGGCAATACTTTGGAATAGGCGATCAGCAGCATCAAACTTGCCGTTCTGAAGACATAGCATGTACTCGGGTGCCATTCGGACAAAATAGTACAGCACGTAGCCTGGGGTCGAGTAATGCGTACCATAAAGAAACGGAGGAGGAATTCCCTCTGCCTCCATTCCGCGGGGCATAGCCTCGAATCGTGCCTTATAGAACTCGAGTCTCTCAGCGTTCAGCGCTCCGACAGGTTTAGACAAGTCTCGATAAACAGCCGGGTCGCTCAAGTCGATCGATGAGCTCGTGTAGTCTGAAAGGATCCATGGAAAGACTGGGTACTGCGTCAAATCATTCTTGGTGCGTCCTGCTGCGTTGTTCAGGTACAGCAAGTATTCGTAGTTGGATACCTCGCGGCGCTGCCACTTGAGAAGCATGGATTCGAGTTCCGTTTGCTGCAGGCGCTGTAGATCTGGTTGGCTCACCATCATGTCGTATACCTCATCACGATCACGACGGCTCTTGAATGAAAAGAAGAAGCTATCCCCATTCTTCAAGTAGAATTCTAGGCCAGTTTGCTTGAGCATGTGCCGGCGCTTATACAGGTATTCAATCGAGTTGTAAGCCCAGTTCAGCACAGGATCACCAACATTATTAATTTGCGCGGGCTGGAAGTACAACCTGCATTTGATCGACGATATCAGATCTACATTGCGATCGCATCACCATCAAGAGCACCAAGCTTACCGTTGGTTCGTCAGCATTAGACACCCAGGATACTTGAGTAGAGGCACGATTCGATCCACCAGTTTCCCAGTTGTCATCAGTGGCCGCTCTCGAAAATCAACCAGAAGGCTAGAGTCGAATTGACTCGTCAATCTCGGACGCAAAACCGGTGCGAGCAGAAACTCCTCGTCGACTTTGTTTAGCACGTTCTTCTGGTGCGCAAGCTCCCAGATGGGCAACACACTCGCTAAAAACTCTTCGATCTTTGAATGCAGCAACGAGAACACGTGCTTCCCAGGCACCCCAGCGCTGCTTTGCATTACTCCTCCTCCTCCTTCTTCTTCTTGATCCACCGGGGTCGTCTCCTTGGTGACGTACGGATGATCGACTCCCCGCTCCTTCATCTCCGTGACGAACGTCGTCTCAAACGACAGGAAAACCCCACAGTCCATTCCATCGTCCTGGTCATGCAGCTCTGCAATTGGCATCTGTGCCATGTCCCGGAAGAAGAAGCGCATGATCGGCAGCGTGAAGTCCTGCGGCTCGAAGAAGAACCCTCGTGTGCATACCTTCAGACGCCCCTGCACCTTTCTGCACCACCACCCAACCCGTTAATCGACAATACAGCTAGCACTCATTGAAATACATAGCCAAGCTCTACCGAGAGGAGTCTGGCACGGGGTCAAGGAAGCGGTGCACGCTGAAATCCTGCACAGCACCCGACGCAACCACAAACACGTCAGCACCGCTAAACTCACCGCTCCTACATCAAACCCAGCTCTCACATCGAGGAAGAACTCTCCGTCCTCGAGCAGCAGCAGGTTGAAGCGCGTCTGTGGGCTCTTGAAGCTCGATTTAGTCGCCAACATGGTCGCTCCCTTCCTCGCTCGGCTTTCGTCCCGAAAAACCGCTCGAAACGCGGCTTCCCCTGGGCGTTCTCGGCCCGCGAGAGGCGCAAAATGACCCTCAGACGCTCGCGAAGTCCGCCAGCGACAGCTCAGCGGCGCGCAGCTCGATGCAGCGGAGAACGAGGCCGCCGACCGCGAGACGCGCGGAGGTGTTCCCCCCTCGCGGTTGCTTCCGGCAAAGAAAGGGATGATCAAGTCCAAGTCTGACACGCGAGGACTAGTGTCATTAAAGCGAGGTAATTCCTGCGCGGTCATGGGCATGGAGACGAAGGTGGTGACGGCCGCGAGAGCTGCTCGTGACGATGGATCGCGGCGCTCTCCTGCGTGTATTGAGCAATTACTGCGTTTCTCAAGCCTTTACGAGCGCGATGCCGGCGTGGTGTCCATCCAAGCGGCCTACAAGCGGAGAAAAGCGAGCAGCCAGCGCCTACTTGGCCGCCGAGATGTAGAGCACTGCACGAGACAAACAGCGACGCAGCAAGCGTTGTATCAGCCTCACGAGAACTATCAAACCCACTGCAAGGCCGCTGGGGAAGCCGCAGGACCCACCGTTGTTGCCGCGGATGAAGCAGTCGCCGTACTGCGCCTTGAGCTGGCCGTTGACGAACTCCTGCGTCTGCTCCATGGCGATGTTCATGAAGCCGTCGAGGCACGCCAGCACGCCCCTGTACTCGACGCCGTTGTTGAGCTTCACGTCCACGGGGCGGCCCAGCACGCTCTTGAGAAAGTCGGACGGCGTCTTCTTGCCCGCGTCCGCCATGGCGATGGTTCCAAGTCAAACTGCAAAATAAGCCGCTGGGGAGCTCCTGGTGTGGCGCACACAGTAGTCCTGAAAAAAAAAAGCGGCCGAGCCAACGGACGGGACGTCATGGAGCTCCAGCGCGAGTATCTGCGTGGCGCGAGGCGCAAGGCGCAGCGAGCGCGCGACTATTTCGACGATGAGGACGAGGAGGAGGGCGGGCAGGCGCGGCGGCAGGACGACGCTGGAGAGGTGGACCCGCTGGACGCCTTCATGCTCGGCATCGACGCGCAGGTGGTGCGCGAGAAGGCCGAGACGCGCGCGCCGGTGGACAAGGCAAGGAGCGAGTGCGGCTGTAGGATGGGGGACCTCTGTTTGCTCATGGACTGGTGGAGCTGCAGCCGTCGATTTTGAACCACGAGGACGAGCACGACAGCTTCATGGAGGAGATGGCGAGGGTTAGGAGAGCAGGATTGCAGCGGCGTGGGGCTCGAGGAGAGTGGGCTGACATCGTGCGCTGCAGACCTCCAAGAAGCCGCGAACGGGAGCCAGTGGTGGGAATGAGGACGAAGTGGACTCGGACCAGGAGGTCTACAGCACCGCCAAGCGCATCGATGAAGGTGGGGACTTGGAATGGGATTACTTTTTTGTTGTTGGTAATCCACGCTGACGCTTTATGATGGTAGAAAATAAAGCCAACGAGGACGACCATGTCGATCCTCGCAAAAATATGGAGGTGCTGCCCCCGCTCAACCACTCGCTCGTCACGTACGAGCCGTTCCGCAAGCAGTTCTACTCCCCGCATCCCGATATCGCCTCACTGACACAACAAGAAGTAGCTGCGCTTCGCGAAGAGCTGCAAGTTCGGGTCGAGTCGTCCACCAGCGCTGCTGCAGTCCCAGCACCAGTGCGCTCGTTCATGCAGGTCGGTGTTGACCGCAAAGTGCTCAAGGTGCTCATGTCACTTGGGCTGGAGGCACCGACCCCAATCCAGGCGCAAGCGTTTCCCATTGCCATGTCTGGTCGAGATATGATTGGAATCGCCAAGACGGGGTCTGGCAAGACGCTGGCGTTCACTCTACCAATGGTGCGGCACGTTATGGACCAGCGTGAGCTCAGTAAAGGGGAAGGCCCGATTGCTGTTGTGCTCTCCCCAACGCGAGAGCTTGCTCACCAGATCTTTGTACAAGCGCGCAAGTTCCTCGTCGCACAGAATGCCGAGTGCGCGTCTGTATATGGTGGAGTCGGTAAATGGGAGCAAATCCAGGTGCTGAAGCGTGGTGCAGAAGTGGTGGTTGCGACGCCAGGCAGATTGATTGAGATGATTAGGAAGAAGCATGCGCCGATGAATCGCGTCACGTTCGTGGTGCTCGATGAAGCTGACCGCATGTTCGAGATGGGCTTTGAGCCCCAACTTCGCTCAATCATGACCCAGATCCGCCCGGACCGCCAGACTCTCATGTTCTCCGCGACGTTCCGCCGCCGGATCCAAGCCTTAGCGCTGGATGTCCTGACTGATCCGGTGACCCTCACGATTGGGCGAGCGGGGCAAGCGAATGAAGAAATTCACCAGATACCCGTTGTCCTCCCGAATGATAACGCCAAGTGGCCGTGGCTTATGAACAATCTACCTCGGATCGCCTCAGAAGGTCGTGTGCTAATCTTCGCGAATAGCAAATCTGGATGCGAAGAGCTGACAAAAAATGTAAATGCTGCGAACGCGAAGTTTGGTGCTCGCTCCCTTCACGGTGACAAAACCCAGCCTGAGCGCTCGGAAGCACTAGCAAAGTTCAAGTCTGGCGAGTGCGCGATCCTCATCGCAACGGATGTGGCCGCACGAGGTCTGGATGTCAAAGATGTCAAGAGTGTCGTTAATTTCGACGTGGCCAAGAACATTGATACTCATGTGCATCGTATTGGTCGCACGGGACGTATGGGCACCGAGGGGTTTGAACCCGGTACAGCGTACACGCTCGTCACGAGTCGTGAGAGCTCATTCGCTTCGCAATTGGTCCAAAACTTAGATGTATCGGGACAGCAAGTGTCGCCAGAGCTTCTCGCACTTGCGCAGCGGGACCCTCGCTTTCGTCGAGGGAAACCGAGCGGAGGCAATCCAGCTCCAAGCACGAACCAACTGAGTCATACTCCTAAGCAGCACTTCAGTGGCATGGATGCGGAAGACGCTGCTGAACTGCAGCGTTGGAACGATTCGGGAAGGAAGCGAAAGGCGGAGCAGCGACGCGGCTTGGGGTTTGCTCCGTCAGTTGCTGGTCCGAGCGCTGGCTTCAAGAAAACCCTTGGGATGTTTGTCAAGGCGACCACTACAAGCGAGACAGAACCCAGGAGCAATATCCCAGCTGCAATGTCAACTTTTCGTGCGAGCTTTGTCAAGGCTACGACGCCCTCAAGCGAGCCATCCATTCAAACCACAGCTCAGCAACAGTCAGTCGAGGCAACCGCTAGTGATGCTGTAGCTGCTGCTACTGCTGCTGCTCCTGACCAGACCCCAAGTGATGAAATAGCCCGGCCCCAGGCCATACCGTGTCAACCAACTCAACCTTCCAGCAGTGTCGGTGTGGCGGTACCAGCTCCGAGTACGGCTGCACCTGCCGTTGGTGCGAATGGATCTAGTCTACAAGCATCTACCCCCACTTTGAGCGAAACTGGCCGCCGAGGAACCGATTCAAGCGACCAGCGAGGACGTAGGCGAGAGTCCAGGTCACCCTCACGATCTCGCAGGAGTCGGGATCGATCCCGGCGACGAAGCCACAGTCGCAGCAGAAGTCGAGGCAGGCGATACAGGCGCAGCAGGAGCCAAAGCAGGAGTCGATCGCGTCGACGCAGATACAGCCGAAGCTCAAGTCGGAGCTCTAGTCGGAGTCCAAGCCGGAGCCGGCGCCGTTATCGGCGACGCAGTAGGAGCAGTAGTCGAAGCCGCGGGCGGAGAAGCCGCGATCGGTCGCGCTCTCACTCCCGTCGCCGGCGTTGAGCATGATGTGAACGCTTGCACGTGGGAGGAAGAGCACGAGGAAAGCACTAAAGAGAAATACTTACTCGAGTACTTTCTACCGACGTGCGCGCCGTGTGGCTGGCCGCTGGCTCGGAACGCTGGCTCGCTACGAAGTTGCCGCGCTCGCGCTTGTTGCGCAGCGCGCGGCTCCACTGATACACTGAATCGCTGCGGATCACCGCGCACTCGAAAAGAAAGCAATGTCATCTATCTATCTCCCCCCATGACGAGGAAAAAACGAGCGCTAACGGTACGAGACTCGATGCGCAACAGGTAACATGAGTTTGTCGGTCCACAAATGTTTAGTTGGCCTCGTTGGCCACCTTCTCTGTAGTTGTCTCGGTCGCAGCAGCTGCCGGCGCCGCGGCATCGGCGGCAGGGGTCGCGGGAGCGGGCGCAACATCAGACGACGGCGCGGGAGGGGGCACATCGTCCGAGGTTGAGAGAGCAGCAAAATCGTCCGCCACGTTGTCCGTCGGGGACAGCGGCTCAACCTTGTCGGCGAAAAAGTCCACATCGTCATCCATCGGTGTAGGGTCGAACGTTGCGTCAAATCCTGCCGACTGCTCGAACTGTGCCCACGATCCGCCAGACTCGAAATTTGCCCACCGGTCGATACCGGCGCCGCCACTGGTCGCCTGGCGAGCCAGCTCGTCGTCGTCTTCCTCCTCGCTACTGCTACTATCGTTCATAATTTCAGGCATCATCACGGTGTCGCCTCCCTTAATGTCGAAATCCGTGTCGAAGCTGCTGCCAAAGCCCGAAGCTCCCAGCATCTCGGCGAATTGAGCATTCAGAAGCTCATCGCTCTGGTTGAAGCCCATAACCGAGTACGGGTCGTCGCCGCCAGGCGAAATGGTGACGCCACCAAGCGGCATACGCTCACGCTCGTAGATCGGCGCCAATACATTTGTCGCCAGCTCCTCCCACTTCTTCCAAACAGCTTCGTCCTCCTCAAACAGCTCTAACACTGTGTCCGCCTGACGCATGTCGTTCAAGGTCGACCGGCCTTCAGCGGTACTACTTCGGATCTCCTCCAGCAGCGTAATAATCATGTTGCACATGCGGTGGAGATGTCCAACGTAGCCAAGCGAGCAACCTTTTGTCTCCTTCGTGGCTTCTTCATTTTTCTCGTGGGCGTCAATAAGGCGAGAAAGCAGATGTGCGTTTTTGACAAGTCCAGCAAGAAGTTCCTGGCTGCCGCCCTCCAAAATGCCAACGACCATGCTCTCAATGTCTGCGTGCAGCATGTTGACCGACTCAAATCGGAAAAACAGGTCCAAGCAGATGTTCAGTGCATCCTCCTTCAGAATAGCAGCATCGACCTGCTTGTACTTGGACTGAATCAGAAGCACCAGCAAACCGACGAGCTTCAGGCGACGCAGGCCGAGACGAGGCACCTCCTTATGGCGCTGGTTGAGGATCGTGCCAGCGTCCTTGTCGTCAACCTTCAACGTAGCGCAGAGCTCTGGCACACGCTCAACAACGCATGCAATAGTCGGCGGCATTTCGTCTGACGACGAGTACTGCGCGTTCGTGTGTCGGGAAAGGAGCGCACCAAGCACCGAAAGCGCACCAGTCATCGATGACGCCGAGAACGTAGACTCAGCGTTTGGTGGAATCGCAATCGCCACCAGCTTCGAGACGACTTCCTTTGCCTCGAGGTGCTCAAGGAGAGTAAATGACACCGGAGAAGTGGTCGACGTTGGAGACGACGGGTCGTTTTGCTGGGCACGGATACCGCACTGGATAATATCGACAAGGATGTCTGACGCATGCTTGTGCACGTCGCTGTCAACCGGCTTGCCCTCGCTGTCCACCGGAGCAAGACTCTCGATCAAGAGGTCCACAACAGGGGTTTCGCTTTGCCACGCCAGCGTCTTTTGCGACGACGTCGGCGTTCCGACAGAGATGTCGTCGTCGTCGTGTCCAGCGTTGTACCACGCGTTGGACGGCGGGAAGCCGATGGACATGCCCGGGAAATCCATGTCGTCCATGTAATCTGCAATCAAACATGCAACGCAGCGTGAGCTCAGCGTTTGTTGCGCACAATATTGCATTCATAGGCAATACGTTACCGCTCTGGTACGGCTGCAGCAAGCGCTTCAGCAGCTCCGACACCGAAAACGAGTCAATGTGGCGCACAAACCCCTTGAGCAACTTTTCCGAGTTTCTGTTCATGACAGCAGTCATCTCCTGGGGCTTGCGCACCATGAGCATCGTCACGATCTGCAGTCACGAGGATTAGGATTGGCCTATCAAATCGCAAATCACCAGGACGATGCACACACCTTCTCAAAGTACCCTGCAAGGCGCGGGTCGAGGTCACCGGGGGTGTAGAGGAACTCAAACAGTGCCTCGACGAGCTTTCCCTCCGATGCGGTGGCGATCGTCTCGGTGATGCTCATGATGTCGCAGCAGATGACCTCGCACGCCATGTACGGGTACTTGAGCGTGCGCATGTCGTCCGTGGCGTCCTCCGACGGCTTGACCACATACTGAATGAGCTTGAGCACCACCGCCTCCTGGGACAGACTGCACCATCCCAACCCCCGTCAGCACCTCGCTCAAACTACAGCCCATGCAGCCATCCCGCAGCAATGCAGGCACGTACAACTCGAGCAGCTTGGTGTTGCGCGTCTTGACCTCCTGGATGAGCTCGTCCTCTTCAAGCACCTGCTCGAGCGTAAAGTCCTCCTTCTCCAGCAGGTCGTTCAGCGGACTGCGCAGCGCCGCAGCCGCACATCCCCCAGTCAGCACAAGCTCCACACTCCCTCCCTCCAGCAGCGGCTGGCTGCGCACCTCGAGATGTTGAAGAGCGCCGAGCCGCGTGCCCAGACGCTGTTCTCGTCGGCCATGGCGGAAAAGAGCGACATCTTGGCGAGTTCTGGGCCTGAGGAGCTCGCGGCGGCGGCAAATCGCGGCGGGCGGCGGCGGGCGACGCGCGGGATGCGGCGAGACGCGCGCGGGGGCTCGGGGGCAGCGGGGAGCGCGGCGGCAGGAGCAGCTCCTCGCGCCTTCTTTCTCCCTCCACTGGTGGATTGTGATGGGGGTTTCCGCTTTTTCCCCCCTCTTGAGAAAAAGGAGTGGACCACGCGAGGACTACACGCCTTATTTACGGGTGTGAGCAGTAGTTTGGGGAGAGCGGAGATGTAGTTTTGGGATTAGGATGTGAAGGTGTATAGAGACGACTGCTAGTTATGGACTCATATATTTATTTTAGGCTAGGTGATACGTTATTTTGGGTCAGTCCATGTGGCGTTTAGAAATGGACAGTTTCCATGCGAGAGGGAGCGGATGTGATTGGCGGAAATACCGCAGTGACTAGTGACACAAGATGATACACGCGGTACAGCTGGCGGAACAGCGTGATTTCAAGTTGACTCACACACCCTGTTGAGCTCCGAGTCGAGAATTGTCGTTGATGATCGATGCTCGTTCAAAACCTTTTGTCAGTCCTTCGGTAACGTCGAGACTGAAATGATATGTTTCTTTGGTCGCGAAATTGATTTATGCAAGGGGGCCACCATAGATTCCACACAGCTTTTGATTGAGTTGGAAGCTGCACATGCTAAACCGTGTGATGGTGGTAGAGTAATCGAGCCAAACGCGTGTGTATCCCAATATATTGACCCTCTTTGATCTGCCTGTATGCATTTAACAATCTAATCTGTTCACGCGAAATCTACCGGCGCTGATGGTTGATTAAGCGCATCGCGAGCAATTTGATGAGCAGGAAAAATGCGACGAATGCAACCTGGATGGCCAAATTGCGCGAGATGTCCTCATGCTTCATCTCAAAAACCCGCTCCACGTACTCCTTGACAGTGAATCCGTCGTACGCAGCAGGAGCGTTAGTCAGTGCCTGGCAACCGATGGAGCTTCCACTTTCGTCAGAGCAATCTGTGAAGGCGAGTGCAGAGAAGACACTCATGGAGTACGATTGTGGGATGATGTAGTAGAGCCACTTGTAGCCAGCCGGGATGGCGCTAGCTGGTGGGTTAAAACCCATGACGACAACCGCGACGGAAATGTAAAGAACTCCAAGAAGGGCCGCAACTTCTACACTCGGAACAGCGTACGCGAAGAACTGTCCAAAGTAGATTTGACTGACAGCAAGTAGTGACGCATTGATCCAGTAGAGTACGGCGGACCAGAACCCTTGAAAGCCCACCATCGGGAAGAAAATAATCGTGAACACCAAACAACTCGCGAATGCATACGGGATCTCCACCAACGAGTCTGCCACGAGGTACCACACAGTACTGTACGCTTGAGCTGCTCGCTCACGGTAATAAGCAGCGCGCTGGTCCAATGCCACAGGTAGAACTGCGTTGAAGGGAACAAACCCAATGAACACAGTGGAGATGTAGATTAAACCCATCCCAGCATTCACACCTTGATAAGTTCTGTAGCTCGAACCCACGTACAGAATACCAAACAGAAGCGCCAATGCAAGCGATACCGTGAAGCGAGTCACGTTGTACGACGGAGTCCGCCAATACAAATCAAACACACGACGAGTCAACACTCGAAGCTGCGTCATCGAACTCGATGCTCGCTTCCGATCAAAGTTGATCGCACTAGAAGTCGCTGACTCGCGACCAACACCTTCACGATCAAGCATATCCACCAAGATCTCACATTGACGACTCTTGCTGAAGATATCCACGAAGTCAACATCGTCCGTAGACATCACAGCCTTGCGCTCGACATCCACGCCAGCACCAATACACTCCAACATCCACGTCGCGGGATTGTAGTCACTCGGGATCGGAGCGACACCGGGAATCGACTCGAAGTACTCGATCAAGAGTTTGCAGCTGTCACCGAGATCGCCGAAGAACACAGTCTCGCCTCCTCGCTTCAGCAACAACAACGAGTCGAACAATGAAAACACCTCCGACGACGGCTGATGAATCGTGCACAGCACCGTGCGACCGCTATCAGCCACGCGACGAACGCCATCCATGATGATCTTGGCCGTACGAGCGTCCAGTCCGCTTGTCGGTTCATCGAGAAACAGTACGGACGGATGAGCAGCAATCTCCACACCGATCGTCAGTCGCTTCAATTGCTCCGCCGAGCACTCTCGCACGATCTGATCCGCGATTGCTTGCATATCCAGCATCTCGATACATTCCTCGACTGTAGCGAGCTTCGCATCAATAGACACACTGCTATCTTGACGGAGGAACGCACTGAACGTGAGTGCCTCGCGGATCGTCGCCGAGTCCAAGTGCACGTCGGTCTGTTCGCAGTATCCCGTCGATCGTTGGATGGCGAGAGCACTCGCTTCATGACCATTGAGCAGCACTTTACCCCTGATCGTGCCTCCCGTCTTGCGTCCAGCAATCACATCCATGAGTGTAGTCTTTCCGGCACCAGACGAACCCATGAGCGCCGTCATCGTGCCTGGAAGTGCGTATCCGCTGATTCCCTTGAGCAGGTCGATGGTCTCATTCTTGGACGACCCGCTGTTACTCGCACTGCTAGTCGGTTTCGGGACAGAGTACCACAGATCTTGGAACGCTAGTGCGACGGGGACAACATGGGGTCGTTCATGGGTCACGGCGATCGCCACCACCGCAGCAGTATTCTGTTGAGCAGCAGCAGCAGCCTTGGGTGTCGACAATGCTGCGTAGTCAATAGCGTGCTTGTCGGTATTGTCCGTTGTGGAAACATTATCGTTAGCAGGAGCCGAGGTCGATGTTGTTGATCCCGATCCCGATCCCGACCCTGTGCCGTCGTATCGCTTGCACTCGAGGGCCAAGAATCCGAGAAACAAACAGACGATGTAGAATCCGATGAGGTAGAGTGCGCCGGCCCAGATCCACATCTTGTCGGACTGGATGTCGTAGAGTGATAGCGAGTACTCTCCCATGGTCATGCCATAAGTGGCGCAATAGTCGACGTTTTTGTAGACACAGACGTCGAGTGACGGCGATCGGTAGTTGTTGACCGCGAGAGATCGGAAGCACCACGTAAGTGGATCAATCCAATAGATCCATACCAGATACGATGGAATGTCTCCGTAAGTGATGAGGAACCCTGCGAAGACATTGAAGATTAGGTCTGTGTACAAGGCAACAGGTTTGAGCATGTTGATGTTTGGTGCCAATGCCGTGATGAAGAAGAACCACGCTCCAAAAGCAAGGTTGTTCAGAATCAGCATGACGAGAAACACGAAGAATGCTGACGCTTCATCCACCAGCCCGCACATCCAATACACGATCGTTCCGAAGAAAATACTTTCAACTACCGCGAAAGGAAGTTGGCTGATAGAGTTTGCGATCACATATGCTGCCGTTTGGAAGAAGTTAGCTCTGCGTTGCTTGTAGAAGACATCACGTAGAGCCATGTTGACAGGAATGTGTGAGCTCAAGCTCAGCACAAGAAATAGTTGCGCTTGGTAAATTATGCCTTCCATCACTTGAGCTTCACCGGAATCGGTTTGCCAGAAAACAGTCCCGTAGATCAATCCCATAAATGTAACTAGAATTGCCCGACTCTTGATGTAGGATGTGTTACGCATCGCGAGTTGGAACTGTCGAATTGCCAGTGTTCGAATGTTTTGGCTGATAGACTGCCCAAACATCGGAAGTTCGTCCAGAAACTTCTCCATAAACTCACTCTTCACACCGCTCAACAAGGAATTATCAACATTGTCGAAGTCTTGGAGACGAATGTTTGACGATTGAAATTGCTCCGCAAACTCGCTCGCAACTCGAGGGTAGCTCCGAACGACACCTCCGACACCTCCGACACTCGACGTCTCATACTGAGCCTGCTGAGGCGTGCCCAGATCAAGAAGGAAGTCCGCCACATCACGATCAGCTGGCCGCTCGAATCCAAGACACCTGAAATACTCGTCCACGTCACGCACGGGACCGTAGTACATCACCTCGCCCTCACTCAACAACAACACATCGTCGAAGAGACCAAACACCTCGGGAGACGGTTGCAACAAAGAAACCACCAGCGTCGAACGCATCCGGTCCGCCTGCTCACGCTGAGACTTGACAATATCGAATGTCGCCGACGCGTCCAAACCCGTGCTGATCTCGTCCATGAACGCAGCGGGGCGCAGTCCGAAGCTCATCTCGCCGAGCGTCACGCGCTTCTTCTCACCACCCGACACGCCACGAAGCATCTCGTCACCCAACACCGTGTCCTTGCAAACGTCGAGTCCGAGCTGCTGCGTCACGATGTCCGGGTGACGGTCCACGAGCTCATTCAGCGTCGTCTTGGCATTGGCGTTCAATGGCTCGGAACCCTCCGTCAAAAGTCGACCGTTGTGTCTCGCGAGCTGAGGCTGGTTGAATCGGTTCGCGTACGTCAGCGTCTCGCTCACCGTCAACACCGGGAAGTGCTCGTCTCGTTGAGGCACGAACGCGACCAGCTGAGGCAACCGACCAGCCAGTTCTCGCTGCGGACGACCGTTGTACGAGATATCCCCCTCGATCTGCACGTTCGAGTCAGACGGGAACGTGCCGCTCAGCAGCCGCATGAGCGACGATTTGCCGGATCCCGGCTGACCCAACACCAGCGTCATCGTCCCGGGTCGCAGCGTGAGCGTGACGTCCTTGAGGATGGTCTTGCGCACCTTGCGTTTGGACGCTGTGAGTGCCGCGAAGGTTTGTTTGATGTCGTTGATGAGTGTGGGTAGTTGTGCCTTGGTGTGTTTGGTGGCGAGTACGTCGGCTGTGACGGTGAGGCTGTTGCATCGAATCTCGACTTGTGGTAGTTGTCCGCCGTGGATGGCGGGCTCTAGCGCCGCCGCGAGCTGATCGTGAAGGTTCTGTGGCGTGAGTTTAGCCATTGACTTGCTGGGCTGG
This sequence comes from Phytopythium helicoides, assembly GCA_024867545.1. NCBI lineage: Eukaryota > Oomycota > Peronosporomycetes > Pythiales > Pythiaceae > Phytopythium > Phytopythium helicoides. Next base: position 124,537 of record JANFNE010000002.1, on the reverse strand, counting down.
GCCGCGCCACTCATAAGTTGTAGGAAGTAGCTTTGAGGCTTGTGCAGTTGGCGGCTAAAGCAACAGTGAGGACCATCGAAGCAATTGAAGCGGTGTTGAGGTACTGGCTCGCGCTGCTGGAAGTGATGCGCGTAATGGCCTCATCGTCTCATGAGGCGAGATTACCCGCGACCACCGATTACGGACGGGGCAATGTGATCTGATAGAAAGTATAGAGATTGCGAAGATGACGGCAGTTGGCCGATTACGGATGGAGGCGTTCGTGTCATCTCGCTAGGTAGATTTGGATAGGTGCAGCGAGTGACGGTCTGCGCGAAATGATGCGTGGATGAATATTGGTTGGTAGAGGAAACGTGGCTTCGGAGTGGCGATAGATTAACGATGAGCTGTTGTGAGCTCGTGCACGTCGGGTCGATCTGCCAGCAACGAGAGGCGATTCCACCAACGCCAACGATAACAGCAATTATATGGGCACGATCATGGGACCACGGATACGACCTCGGGCGAGAGGACGATAATGGCATTGCCACTTCAGACCTGGATATGCGCATGATCCCTGCCATGAGCACAACCATGGGCAGTACCGTGCTTATGGACAGGTATAAACCCGATCATGGCCTCTAGCTCGTGCGATCATGGACAGAAGCACAAACATGATCATGACCAAAGGGAATCGTGAACACTTCAATGGGGATGAACGCACTCAGAAAACTGCGAAACTCATTGCTATGAGCGGTCTGTCTGCGTAAAGAACGGGAATATAATTATGGCCCTCAATCTGACAGAGGATGAGGCGCTCACCCACTGCACGAGCCTGGATGTCTCTTCCAGTCCACGAAGTTGGCGAGATCGACAACTCAGTATCACCAGCGAGGTCGGCTCGGTGCTGACGATGAATCTGCTTGGTGTTAGGTGATTCTGTTGCTTGCTGCTTCCGTCGTCATCCAGCACAGACTATCGACACCCGATAACTATAGATCAATGTTACAGACAAATCATTTATAATATTGATGTGCCCCACGTACGATAGAAGTCAGATAATTACAGTTCTAGTCAGCTTCAACGTGAATGTGAAGGCGATCGTACAGCATCGATGTGGAGATCGATGTGAGGAGCAAAACCAACCCAGCATCCTTCTCGAGCTGAAAGATGCTCAAGAATCGAGACTACTTCGTGCAGCTATACCAGCGAGCAATGAGCACGGAAATAAGCAGGTGCAGGTGCTCTTGTGTCTTGGGTTTTATTTGCTCTTGCCTCCCACTGGAAAAATCGTAAGAGCTCTGTAAATTAGCAAGAGGAACACGAATTTAGAGTTTGAAACTTGACAAAGCGACCTGTGCAATCATTGCCTTATTGCGAAAATTGTGGGGGCCAGACCAATCAATTATTGTCCCCGTACAATATTGACAATCCTTCAATAACAATCTTTTTTTGGAAAGGCCTGCCTCCCAGTTTCGCTTCCTCTTCTCCAAGTTGTGCCACCAAATCCTATCTGACTTAGCGCAGGGTTCGATTGAGAGGCACAGGAAGCTGTCCAGCGCGTATTGTGGATGCGTACTTCTTTCCCGAGAATCATTGGCGGCGATAGACTTTTGTCATGCTGTGCAATATCTGTCGCGAAGACACGGGATGTGAACAAGTTGTCATTTTTTTATGAGCGAGGCAGACTGTACGCAACGCTACGGCCTGCCATGCCCATTACCTTTCTCACCCTACGCTCCTTGCTAGGCTGTATCGATAGGCGACAACATATGTAAGCGCATGGTGGATGATACATCACCTCCCTGGCGCCGCAAACATCCAACCGAACCTGACAGGAGCGCATCTCACAGATTCGTGGCGGAGGAGAGGAGGCCCTCAAGCACCAGATTACTGGTCGTACAATTCACGGTTTGCCTGCATCCTTAGCTCTTGTCAGCAATTTGCGCATTTGTGCAAGGACTGTCAGCGCGAACGCTTGAATGTGATACCCATCTCTGTGGTGACTCGGTTCGTATTCAACCGTCATTCATGACGATGTCTCACATTGCTGTGGTCATTACAGTCATCTGCGTGAATGTAGTGGTAGTGCTGGCACTACGCCCTCGATCGCAGACGCCTAGAACAACCACGCATCATGGTGTGTGAGCAAATCAAATCCAGCACACTCAGTTACAAGTAGTAAACGGACAATCTCATTTAGGTTTTTGCATTCACGATTGCAGCCCACAAAGCTCGAAACTCGAAGCCAAGTCACCAACACAGCCAACGGCTAAACTCACGCCACAGAACCTTCACGATCAGCTCGCGGCGGCGCTAGAGCCCGCCATCCACGGCGGACAACTACCACAAGTCGAGATTCGATGCAACAAATTCACCGTCACAGCCGACGTACTCGCCACCAAACACACCAAGGCACAACTACCCACACTCATCAACGACATCAAACAAACCTTCGCGGCACTCACAGCGCCCAAGCGCAAGGTGCGCAAGACCATCCTCAAGGACGTCACGCTCACGCTCCGTTTGGCAGTAAAGTCGACAGGTCAAGGTGATTTTCCGAACACAGAACTCTCCTAAAGCCATAAAGCAGTTCGTGCGAACGGGTTGAATTTCTATTGGAGGAAGCCAACACAAGTTAGACTGTTTGTGTCTGTAACTGGCGCGACCGTGGTGGCGCGAGTTGGAGGAATGCTTCAGAGCAGAAGCCACAATCTTGACCCAGTTCTAATACAGTAGGCTTTCTCGATGGATACATGTAGATATGCAATATGCAGAATGCAAATTGGCGACTGGGAGTGTCAGACAACTTTACACGTGGAGGTTCTTACCCTGCAGCGTGTATAGAATCGTGACCACGTCGCGCAGCACACCGGTTGCGCCAGCAGTAGCCCCCGATCCGGATCCCTTTAGCACCAGCGGGTTGGGCTGTAGATCATGTTGGTGAGAACATTACATTCGAAACCACTTGTACATGAAACGGTGCTTACCTGGTACTGATGCGTTGAAAATCCAAAGGCAATCTCGTTGCCGTGCGCGTAGAACGCAGGATGGCTCTCGTCAACGAGTGCCGGCTTGACCTCTGCTTCGATCTCCGGGAAGTTGGTGAGGTCAATCGAAGCAACGTAGCGGAGGCGCTTTCCCTGGGCAACAGCCTGCTCATAAAACTTGGCGCGGAATGCATCGTCGTGGGCCTTGAGAGCTTCACATAGCGTCTCGACTTCAGTCTCACTGCCACTCCAACTGATCGCGTCAAGGATCTCACGAGGGACAAGCGGCTCAACCTGGTACAGCCAGCACACACATAAATGTGTTAGCAGTCTCAGCACAATAAGTATCACAAACACTCCCTACCCTGATGGCGCGTGTCTGGAGTCGAACGCCTAGAGCACGAGCTAGGACGACAATCTTGGCAACGACGTCCGCACCAGCCAGGTCCTCACGAGGGTCGCGTTCACAGTAACCACGAGATAGCGCCTCACGCACAGCCGATGACAGTGACGCGCCTTTCATGATCTCGTTGGTGACAAAGCCCATGGAGCCGCTAAGACCCGTCTCAATGCGCAGAACTCGGTCGCCCGTGCGAAGGATATTACCAAGAGTATCGATCACCGGAAGACTCGCACCAATTGTCGACGTGTACATGAAGAAGGCACGTCCACTCGCGCGGGAAGTGGCAGCGATACTCTCGCGAGACGAAGTTGGTGGTAGGTCACATACCGACCGCGCGTTTGACACAACAACCTATTCAAGCACGCCACAATGGATGTGAGGGAACATGGTTTAAGCAGTGAAAGGGGAAACGGCATACGTGGATGCCGCGTTCGAGGCAGGCAGTGTACAGGTCCTTGGGACTTCGCTGACCGGAGCAGTCGACAAGCATCGGGATTGGCATGTCTTGCAGCGCGTCGAGCTGCTCAAGAGTGGGAGCACCCGCGTAAGCGACGTCGGAATTGTGTGGGGTCGCATCCTTCTTGCACTGCTCAATTCGAGAAAGCAGCTCCTCAAAAGTGAATCCGCGGGAGTTGAATTCAAATTTGCTGCAGTTCGAGCCAAAGCCAACAATCTTGACATGAGTCTTGTGCTGCTGGCGGTAAAGCTCCTGCTGTTTCTGGAGCTGGGCAATCACTTCATGGGTAATCTGTTTGGGAAACAAGGTAACACGAGCAAAAATGAGTTCACAGCCGTCATAACAAGACGAGCGGATATTTACGTACGTGGTTGCAGCCGAGAAGAACAACGCTGGTATCGACATGATCCACGTTGAAAGCGTCATGCACGCGGCGGACAGCGACCTTGGTGTCCTCACCACGGATAACACAGCTGAGAGACCGAGAACTGGTGCCCTGACCCACTGCCAGCACGGAAATACCGGCATCTGCAAGTGCTCCAAAGAACTTGGTTTGGTTGTACGGAACGCTTGTAAAGTCCTCCGCGACGATAGAAAGCATTGTGACAGGGGACTGAACATTCAGAGGATCGACCTCGTGTGACTCCATCTCCACCGTTAGTTCTTCATGGATAGCGTCGCGAGCAATGATCTCACTGTCCCGCGGGATCACAATGTTGATCGCTTGGCCGTGAGCTCCGCGAATCGAAAGCCAGACTGGAATCCGACGAGCCTCAAGCACCTTAGTGATACGCGCGCCAATGTTCTCGCTGATGGAATTGGACGAGTCGGCGACCTGGAGGCTCGCATCCTGCAAGATACGAGTGCGCACTTCGAGCATTGCGAGGTTCTCCAGCGACGTTGTGCACGTTTCAGCCTTGCCTGTGTGCTCAGCACTGCTAATATATGTGCCATGTCCATTCGGATCCATGGTGTTGCGGATGAGCATGGTGACGCCAGCCTTGATCAGCGGTACCATCGTACGCGCGTGGAACATGCGTGTTCCGTACACAGCAAGCTCCAACGCCTCATGGTGATTGAGGTGCGATAGCGCGACAGCTCGCTCGACAATGCGCGGGTCAGCGGTCATGACCCCTGAGATGTCGGTGTTGATGACGACGTAGTCAGCTTCCAACGCTGCCCCGACAATCGTGGCCGTGTAGTCTGATCCATTGCGGCCAAGCGTGGTTGTGCGTCCACCAAGCTCAGCGCGGGCTCGACCGATAAAGCCCGTGATAACCGGAAGCCCCTGCGACTCCCATCCAGCTGACAACTCTTTGAGTTTCTGCTTGGACTCTTCAAAGGCGACGACTGCGCATCCGTACGTCGCATCCGTCGTGAGCCACTCGCGGGCGTCAAGGAAGAACGCCTTGACCCCCGCCTTGGTCAACAGTTTCTGTTGTCAACGCCAGCGTTAGTAGGGATGCTGGCACAACTTGTGAGCAGATCGAAGGACGCACTTACCGCAACGATGGTGGCGCTCATGCGCTCGCCAAAGGAGAGTACCGTGTCAAGCGCGGCGGCGGTCTTCTCCTGCAGCAGGCTGATACCGTACAGCAACTCCCTGAGCGGCTTGAAGAACGCTACGACCTCGTCCTCCATGCCTTCCACCTCTTGGCCAGTCCCCAAGCTCTCGGCCACGAGACGCTGCGTCTCGCGCGCATTGTCGATCGAGAGCTTCTCGATGGCGTCGACGACCTCAAGCGCCTTGCGCGCGTCGCCCTTCGCCGCAAAGTCGACGGCCTCGAGCAGGTGGTCGGTCGTATGCCCCATGGCCGACACGACCACCGCAATGACTCGCGCTCGCTCCTCCCGCACGATGCGCACGAGTCCCTGCAGCCGCGCGGGGCTCCCCACCGACGTGCCGCCGAACTTGAAAACGTTGCGCGCCCCATCTTGCGAGTGATCCAAGTGGCGAACGGCGCCGTCCAGCGACGCGGTCGCCGCCTCCAGCGAGAGCTCCGGCAGCGCTGCGGCCGCCCAGTTGGCGCCGATGAGCATGGAGGGCGACGTGCAGTCCATGGCTTGGCGTCAACAGGGAGGGATCGAATTGGCAAGTGCGTGGCTGGTGGCGATGAGTGGCTGCGACACGCAGCACGAGGAGCTACGATCGTTTGATTGGCTGAAATAGGAAAATGGAGGGATTTCATTGGGCGAAAGTGGGAGGTCTGACTAGCGGTCCGTAAAGCCAGACCACCTGTCAATGAGCTGCGTGCACCTTTGCTCACTTCACATCGGTCTCACTTCCCGCGGCCACTCACATTCACAACGACCTCGAGAGCTTCGAACACCAGCGAGCGACTCGCCAGCTCGACTGGAGAAGCTGCAAGCTCCGCTGCTTTTCGCTAGTTGAGACCGATGGCTCCCCGGCAGGCCGAGCCCGAGGCCGAGCCGATGACTCACGCTGACACACCACCCTCGCCACTGGATTCGATTAACCGGTCTTGCCTATCGCCGAAGCGGACGTTGGAGATCATTCGAGGTCAGCGAGAGGAAGCGAAGCAAGTGGAAGGAGGCAAGAAGACTGGCAACAGCAGGAAGCTCCGGCTCGCGAAATGGTACCTCCACATGGCGCTGATCCACCTGTCCGAGTTTGGAGCCGAGGCCGCGCGAGGGCTGGTGCTCCCCACGCTCTTCACGTACGCGCAGGAGCTCGGCGGGGATCTCGTGTTCGTCGGACTACTCACGTCCATGTTCAGCGTCGGCCGCTTCTTCTCGTCGCTACTCTTCGGCTGGCTCTGCGATCGCGTGTCTTTCCGGACGCTGTATAACCTGTCGGGAGGTTGCGCTATCGTCGGGAATCTGCTGTACATCTTGCCTTACAGCCCCGCACTTCACAGCCGCGCACTCCTCGCATTCAGTCGATTTGTTGTCGGATTTGGTGCCGGCAACCGGTCGGTTTGCCGCGCCAATATCGCCATGCTGACGCGTGTAGAGCAGCGACTGCAGTACTTCACGCTCTTCGCGACGGTGGTGTTCCTAGCGTACGCTCTTACACCAGCCCTCGGTGGGGTTGTTGGAAAAGCGGAGGTGAAGTTAGATGGCGGCTTTCTCGTGTTCAACCGACTCACGGCGCCTGGATTCCTCCTGATCGCACTCAACTTTGTCGTCGTGACCTTCAACAATCTGGTCTTTGACGCTAGCATCTCACGAGAAGATGCTCCATGCGATGATGGCGATGACCAAAATGAACGCAATTCTTCACAGAGTGGCAACAATGGCTTGCCGACACCGGCTGCACAAATCCAAGAACCTGCTCCGCTCATGACTGACCGGATGGCGACGCTCGGCATGCTCGTGTTCATCTTTCTAAACTTCAATGCCCGCGGGATCCTATCCATCTTCGAAACTGTGAACGTGCCGCTCTTCTTGGAGGTGACGGGTCGAATTACCGTCGAGTCGGAAGAATCAGTCGATGCAACTCAAGCTACTTCGTCCTTCTACCTCGTGATTGGCCTCCTCGGTCTCGTGACATACGCGTGCATCCAGTCCTTCCGAAAGCGCTTCTCTGATGTGGCTTTTGTCATTTTTGGCTTCGCGGTTCTTCTCATCGGGAATGCGATTCTTCTTTTGTTGAACGCATTGGACTCGGCCGGGATTGAACGTGCGGACCCTGCAGCTTACAACGTATTTGTACTCGCTGAAGTGTTCGTTTGGAGTGTCGGCTGCCCTGTCACGTCGGCTGTGATTGTGTCAGCTTTTTCGAAAGTGCTTGGCACGAGACGGCAAGGTTTCCTTATGGGGATCTTTGGCTCCTCTGCATCGATCGCTCGCACAGTCCTCCCACTTTTGCCTGGGCTGCTTTCAGACTGGCCCGCGCTCTTTGCTGTGAATGTCGCGCTGTGCGCAATCTGTATTGGTGTGCTCGTACTATATCTACATCGACTCAAGGCGATGCGAAAAGAAACGTATTCAACGGTGGCAACTCAGACACCAACTCCCTCTTCGAAGGAGGAGATCGTATAGAGGGCGAAGAAGTAGCTCGTTCCCATATGAAAAGAAATATAAACCTCAAGACTGTGATCACCAGCTAGTCAGAGCTTGTCACGTTGTCACCTTGTGCTCGTAGACACTCGAGTCTACTTCTCGTTGCACTTGCACGCTTGAACCTTGAATGGCCCAGTTGGCGTCGATTCATCGACGAATTCCGGACTTGGAGACGCATTCATCGCACTAATGACCGCCTTCAGGGTGCTTTCCGTGTTCATTGGGTTGAGTTGATGCAGGTCGAGCAACCCACGCAGCATATTTTGAATCTGCAGTCTTCCAAACGAATTCGAAACCATAGCCAGCGGCCCAACCATATCGGACTGGTTGTCATCGTCGTCCCGCGGTCGTCGTCTTTTTTCCAGCTCTCCAGTGGGAGGGTCGCCCCATCCAGCGTCTCCTTGATCAAACTCTTCGCTCTCACTTGGAAGCACGCTCAAATCCACGGCTTTCAACAACAAATCCCTGGCGCTCACCACTTCCGCAGCCGTCGAAACTCCTTCCACTTGGGCACCGCAGCTCGCCACCTTCATTACCATCATGACACCTACCACCAGCAGTCGAGCATCCATCTCGTCTTCCCTCGTCAACTTCCCAACTAGCAGCAAACCCCCACCTCCAGGAAAAATCCTCGCCACCACGCCAACTTCAACCGCCTCGCGCTTCAACCGCGTCACTCCCGCGCATTAAGCTTCTCCCCCCTCCGCGTCAAGCTTTCAAGCTTGACCACCTCATTCCGCCTGTCTCGCCTCTCCCAACACCTCGATGCGCGTGGCCGCCGTCCTCGCGGCGCTCGCGGCCGCCGCCGACGCCGCGACCTTCCGCTATGGCTTCAGCGACTGCGTGGACAACACGCGCACGCTCTTCTACTACTCGGACGACGGCGGCACGTGCTCGGCCGCGACCGAGGGCCAGGAGCTCGCCAAGCGTGCGTGGAATTCATTGTGCGGCTGCTGGCGACGACTGACAGCTCCGCTGTGGACTTGTGGGCAGCTCCCGTGCGTGGACTGCGCTGTGACGTGGCGTGCGACCGCGGATTCTTCCTAGGGGCCAAGTGCGTGGAGGTGGCTGAGCTTGCTGGGGTGGACGAGGCTGAGTGATGGGTTGAACTGCTGCTGCCAGCTTCTCGGGGGACGTTCCGGTGTCGGGCTGCGAGCGATGCCCGACGGGCAAGTACTCGCTGGGAGGAGGCAAGCTCTTCTCGCAGCGGACTGGGGCGTGGAGCTCTCCGCTGCCGATTGAGGTGGGAGCAGGTTGCTGGATGGAGGAGCTGAAGGGTTGATTGACGCGATGGCGATGCCTTGCACAGATCCACACAGACTGCGTGACGCAGGACATGTACTCTGGCGAGTGGGTGAACAATTGCAACGCCTGGAGCGCGTCGCCCGACGGGGCCTATGTCTCGTCGGGAGAGAACTCGGGCGTGCTGGAGAACTACGAAGCCACTCGGCTTTTCTCGACACTGCGTGTGAGTGCGACGCTCGTGCGTGACGGAAGTATCACGTACCAGTACCGCGTGGATGCGGAGGACCCGTATGACGGCCTGATCTTCCAGATCGACGACAATGCCGCGACTGCGGTGATCTCGCAGTCTGACGGGTGGAAGGAAGAGACGTACACCGTTCCTGCTGGCGCGCATACTTTTTCATGGGACTACGTCAAAGACTACGCCGGTGATAAGGGTGAGGACAAAGCGTTTGTCAAGGTGATCGAGATCGTCGGCACATCGTATTCGGACCTTCACTGCCACACGTGCGGTGGAGACATGACCATGACAGGAGGATCGCTCTGTGCGTTTTGTGATGTCAACCAGTATGCTGCCGCAAAATCGGACAGCGAACTTGACTTCACGTGCTACCCGTGCCCTGAGAACACGTATGCGCCAAAGGGGTCGATTGGGCTTGAATCTTGTGTTCAGCAGCGCCCGTGCTCAGAGGATGATCTCGTGTCCAAGTATTCACCTTGCATTAACGGCAAGCGTGATGTGACGTACTCCTGGAGTGATCCGATGACTTGCGACACCACTCTCGAGGGATCGATTGGGCTTCCAGCGCCGAAGACCAACGTTGATTGTTCCACATGCGCTCCAGGGTACCAACTGATGGATGATAACACATGCGAGGTTTGCCCAGCAGGACAAAAGAATGCTGACGGTGGGGACGATGGGTGTAGTTCGTGCCCGGCAGGTCAAGTTGTTGTGAATGCACTTGCCTATGGCAATGGAATGCCGGATGCGTGGAGCTCATGGCCAGACATTGTCGACGTTACCTCAGCGAAGGCTTCTGGGTGGAAGCTAACGCAAAAGGGAATCGTTTTCTCAGCTCCTCGGGCGAGTAGTGCAGCCAGCAGCACGAGTCAGTATCGTACACGATACCCGCTTGCGTTCAACGTCACCTTCGAGCGCTCGGGACAATTCAACTTGACTTACCAACTTGCTGATGTGCCCACGTTTGGAGGTGAAGGGGTTCGCGCTTGGCTTGAGCTGGAAATGAAAGACGTTGGAGCCCAATCTAGCAAGGTTGCGACGAAGCCACCTGTGGGAACTGCTACGGAAGCGTCTACCTCTACTGAGGATGCCGACGCCGACGCCGCCGACGACGACGACGAAAATATTGTGCATCTGCTTCATGGAGGGGAGAATGGTACCTTCAGTGAAGTCGTTACTGTGAATGTGACTGGGACGACAACCAAGCAGCTTCAACTGGTACTTCGGGCGACCAGCCAGGCTGCAGCGCAGTTCATCCAAGCCAAAATCGCGTACATGGGCTTTGTTGGCACTGCTGATGGTGGAGGCGTTGGATGTGGAAGTTGCCCGTCAGGGTATGAGGCCGTCAGTTCAGGTGTGGTCGCTGACACAGACATTGATGATGACAGCGCAACAACGTCTGTGTATGGCTGCCAAATTTGTGGTGCTGGAACGTACGTCAAGGTCGTGAATGGAGTGCCAACATGCACGAAGTGCCCGGCCAATACGTACTCTGGAATTGGCTCGAGCGAGTGTACTCCGTGTGGAGCAAACACGTTTAGTAGTGTTGGGGCCCTTTCGTGCGCTGCTCCTCAGTCGCTGACGCTAAATGCGACGACAACCTCAACTTCCTCCTCATCGACGTCTACTTCCGTGATCGAAGGTCTTCAGCTTACGTACAACATTTCCTTGTTGGAGTCGCTGGTGTGGGGCAATGAGAGTTGGATATTTGAAGACACTGTGTACGGCAATTCGACAAGTTTGCTCAGTACGGAGCCTGTGTACGGAACAGAAGCGTTCGAGATGGACAAGCAGAACTTCATCTTCGCAGGTTTATTCCGCCCGGTGGCCGATGACTGGAAGGACATCATCTCCGGCCAGATAGTCGAGCGAGCTGTCGAGACGGACGCGAACCACTTGCCGTACATTGTCCTCGTGACTATGTTAAATCCTCGCCAGGCAGGCAATTACTTCTTCCAGAAGTCAGCGCGCTACGGTGAAGTCATGTGTTCTGCACCATCGGTAAGCTTGACGTCTCTTTTGATTACGGTATGAGTAGTTAAAATGCTGACTGTGCGCGTTTCAAGCAATGGCGTGTATCGAGTGCTGGAAGTCATATGGAGATCCAGCCACGCGACAATGGCGCAGGTGTCAAGGTTCTGTACACTGGTGGCTCACCTTGCAGCACGGGAGACCTTGCGTCTACCACGATCGACTTCGAGTGCGATCTCAATAGCGGTATGATACCACAACCTAGTTGCTGCTTTTGTCTGGACACTAAAGTGCGAGTTTTGGGTCCACCCAGGTACCACAACGCGTCCTTTGACGAGCGCTCTTGACGATGACAAGTGCCACTGGAGCGTGGTTTGGAAAACAGCGTATGCTTGCCCGGTGTGCAACGACGACTACTTCGATGAGTTGCGCTCGGCTTGCTCCGGAGGTGAGCAGGCTGTGTCATATGCGAAAAAACTGGCATGCTACGGCGGGTCTTCACTCTCGGATGCGCAATCGGTGTCAACTTGCACGGAGCAAGCCGTTGTTTTGGACACAAAGGCTCTGTACTCTGTGTATGCGGCCATCTGCGTTGTGGGCTTCGTCGTCCTGCTGCTCATGATGGGGATTTTGATCATCCACAGAAAGTACCGCAACGTACGCCTATTGATTGTGTATAGCGTACGAGGATTTCAAGCTGACTTTGATAATTTGTACAGGCATACAACGATTATCTCTACTTGAAGGGTAAGATGCCTGTTGATGTCAAGACGAAGGAGGACGGGTCGAAGGAGACGACGTTCGAGTTCTCGAGTGACTCGAGTCCGCTCCACAGCTCGCCGCTCGGGACAACTCCGTCACCAATTAACAGCAGCAGCGTCGCGTTTGAGGAGAAGCGTGAGGACGAAGAAGATGCCGAGCATGGCATTGTTCATAGCGTGTAAAACAGCTCGCCAGCTTGCGCCAGGGCTCGCTAAAATGCTCAGCTCTACATGTAGACGAAAAGTAGGGGCTCATTGCTGCGTGGTGCGACAAGGTTTACGAAAATGAAGGCGTTTCGATGTCAAATCACTGCTTCTTCATACCTTGCTTCTGTGCCACACTGCTGCAGTCAACTCTGTAGGAAGCGTCTCCAGCTCGAATGCTGCGACCATTAGCGTCCCAGATGGGTGGAGCAGCGCGGCGGTTGCTACGAACGGCATCGCCCTCGACCATGCGTCGAAGTGCAGGAATGGCGTTGCCTGGAACAGATGGAATTGGACCCCTACTGGAGCAGTTGGATTTGATCAGGCTCGGCGTGGGAGTTTCAATACTAGCTGATGCTGTCTGTTGCCGACGCTGAACCATCCACTCACACAATATGGCCATATCCTCATAGGCATCTTGGGTTACGCACAAGGTGTCGCCGTCTTGAATTTCGTCGAAACTGGAAATTCGTTGGAGAAGATACGACTTGCTCATTTTCGAGGCAGCTCCGCCTCGCGTTGTAGGGCTAGAGCATTTTTCACGGTAAATATTGACGATGCGAGACACTCCGAGACGAGATGTGATTCGCTCGCGAAGTTGAGCCATGGATGAGAACGTCATGTAGACAAGACTGTCGCGACGATGGCCGAACTTGTACATCGCACATAGCACTCGACTCAATTCTTCGAGTCTCAAGCGTTCCCCTTCCTTATGAAATTCTTGTCGCTCTGTTTCACTGGGATCGTTGGAGCAGCGAGCCTCCTGGCGACTCTGGAATTGGACTAGATATGATCGATCAGGCACAGCAGGAGCGGGTGCTCGAGGCAACGATTGCTCTTCGGCCTTGTACTTTCTGTGCTTTCGAGTCTTATGCAAAGTTGCGCTTTTTCGATATCTCTCCTCAACCAGCCTTTGCTGCGCTGCTTGCGCTTGCCTTTCCTGAAGACGAGCAAGTTGCTGTCGGGAAATATGTCGAGTAAAGCTTTTGTGCTGGAATTCGCTCCAGTAGTTGGTGAGTGTATCGGAGCTCGAGCTCTTTCTTGCTCTCACCGAATGCGAGTTTAGTGCTGGTGGATCTTTTTTTCGGAGCTGGTAGCGAAGAGATAAAGAGCGACGGTGACCCCGACACACAAACACACCGGAGCCTCGACTAGGTCGGACATCTCCAGTCGATCTACCCTTGGACAGTATATGGGTCGCTTCCTCCATAACTGCCTGCGAGATTGTCTCGGTGCTAGTACTAGCCTTGGAGATGGTTTCGCGAGCTTGCTGCGGCGCTTGGCTCTGGCTCTCGGAAATGTCAGCGATAGTGGCGTTTTGACTCGGTAAAATGCATTCTCCAACTACATCAGCGATACTAATGTCAAGGTTGGCATCTTCATCTTCACAAAGTGAAGGACATTCTTCAGAAACTACTTCGTGGACCATTTTGTTATCAGCAGAAGCGAATGGAGCACTTAGTTCTGTCATTGCACTTGATAGCGCCACAAGCTCTCCGGCAAATTCATTCAGCTCTTCAAGCAACTGCAATTCCTCAACACCTGTAAAAGCATCGCAGACCAGCATTTGGTTTGATTCTGCATCGCTAAGAGAATCATTTACATCCTCATCGAAAAGGCTGAGCTTGCCATCGCTTTCACACTCGTCTTCATCCTTGCATGACCCACTAGAACAAATGATGTAAGCCGCGTCAACCTCTGAGCGATAAGCACGACTACTAACCTTGGTGACTCGCCCCTATCACTATCCACACCGAGAAGATCCATAAGCGCAGCACACTCTCTAGCCGCAGTTTCAAGCGAGTCGACGAGGTTTGTGTGATCCTCACTGGATCCATCTTGGATTTCGCATTCCGAATTGTCAACACTGTCGAGCTCTGTAATGCTATCAACCTCCAATGCTTGTGCGCCTTCGAGCCCATCCGAGAGCAAAGCTAACATCGTGGCCACATCCTCAAGCTCTTCAGCAAGTGGGCCATCCATTCCAAGACGTCTCACGATGGTCCCCTCGCCGCACGCAACTACCCTCTGCAATTTGATAGCGAAACGACATTCAGCTTCAACTTGGCTTCGAGTCCCTTCGTGGCGCGGCGAGTCACTCGGGATCCTGTTGGTATCCGTCACTTTAACCTGGAAGGGTCGCTATTCCCGTGCTTGTCCAGTTGGAGAAGACTGGAGACGTTCGTCTTGGTCCGGGCCTATGGGAGACTTGCGGCGTGACTACGTCGTGGGCGTACTCACGAGCTTGTGGGGGCTGCAAGCGCGTCTTAGTGACTCGAAAACCACTGCGGACGCGCTCAGCAAGTTCCTGGACGATCCACTGTGCCGAGCTCTCCACGCTCGACTGTGCCGATCAGGCAGCAATACCAAGAAAAAAGCGAATAAAGAGGACGAAGCGAAGGACAACAATGCTGACGAGCCCGCTCGATACAAGAGCGAAGACATGGACGAGGGTGGTGACATATTTCTCTCGACAGAGATTGATCGCGATGAAGCAGGCTCTGGAGAGCAGCAAGAGCAGCAGGCTGAAGTGCTGGCGAGGTCAACTTTTGTGAAGCTGTCAGGCGAGCCACTTCTACCTAACAACATGCGCAAACAGATTCAATTTACTTCTGTTCACGCACAAGCTCCCGTTCAAAGCTTGTACGAAAGTGTGCATCAAGTCTACGCACCACTGTTGCTACGCGACGATGCAACAGCGCGCATGCTATCCCAGAAGCTCAAAGATGCTCTCCAGGAGCTGGATGTTGGGTTGGCGAGCGCTGTTTTGCTTCAGAGCGAAGGGTCCAAGGGTAGCAATAAACCAAACTCCAGCAGCAAAGCGAGCGATGCTACAAGCAGTACGGCCAATCTGATGTCAATCGTTACCATCACCGATGAGTGTCGGTTCTGGGAAGAGCTGGTGAGCGATCCACGAAACGCAAAACGAGCCCGTAAGTTTGGCGTTGCGTTTGATACAATCGCTCCTCGTTTCGTAAGGTTGGCGGATCTCACTTTTGATGACATGCTCGAGTTGCTTGACGACGCACAAAATGCTCTGGACGACATATGGCGGGCAGATGT
The DNA here is from genome assembly GCA_024867545.1 of Phytopythium helicoides. NCBI lineage: Eukaryota > Oomycota > Peronosporomycetes > Pythiales > Pythiaceae > Phytopythium > Phytopythium helicoides. The sequence goes on along the minus strand of JANFNE010000002.1, from coordinate 109,197 downwards.
ATCGACACGGGAGCAGCAGTACCCGCAGACTCGCATGGAGCATTTGCTTACACTCGTAAGCAACGCACTGAACGCGTTTGTACTCGATAATGCCTCAGCCATGAGGGAATTCGACCTTTGGGTGAGTCCGCTTCACGATGTCGCTCGCTTTCTCCAGCAATCGGTGGCTTTGTGCGATAAGTGGGGCTCGGCGGTCGAGACGTTGACAGGGACAATGTGGCCCGCGGTCGAGGAGCATCCATGGGTTGTTTCATCATCCAGCACATCGAGTGGAGACGGAAACACAATCCAGTATGCACAGCTGCTAGTCCAGCGTCTTGCTCAGCGCCTCGAACATATATTGAAACTGCGCACAACTTTTGAAGAGCTTAGCTCGCTGCTACCACGTGAGAAGCGCCGATCCCTCGCGACTGCATGCTTTGCATCTTTTTCATCGCTTCAACCTCTTTACTACAACCCATATACGGAGGTATTGTGGAAACGCGCCGTTGCGTCATTTGAGGCAGCGCTTGCTCCTGTTGAAGCTCAGGTAGGTGCCGTTCTGCGGGATCAACTTGCCTTAGTGACCGCCCGCCCTGGCGCTGCTGTTAGATTTCTTCAGCGGTACCTTCATCTGCTCGAACGCCCGTCATTGGCGTCAACGCTTTCTGCTGAACGTGACGCTCTCCTTGCTCAATTAATGACACATGTAGACCAACTAGACAGCGATTTTGAAGCCCGGAAGACAGCATCGTCATCGTCAATCTCGGCAGGAAAAGGTAGTTTGCACGTAGGAAAGACGCTCAGCCCCGAAGTGAACTCAATCGTCTGGGCGCAGACTTTGGGCATCCGACTTCGCGAGCTCCAGGCGCTAGCTCGAAGAGCACTTCGAGATCTGCCGGCGTTCGCTTCACTCTCTCGCCATTGCGAGCAGCTCGCAGGCCGAGTGCAAGGATTTGTGCTTGACAAAGTTCGTGACTGGCAAGATGTAATTGAACGCCATCTTGATGAAGACGGAGAGCGCGCACTACGATTACGTGGGCGACTCATGCAAATTGACGCTCGAACTGGTGAACTTGTAGTGAACTACAGCGAATTTCTTGTAACACTCCTTCGCGATGTGCGCCAGCTGTCTGAGCTATCGGCTCAGCAGCGACAGCTACATATTCAGTATCGCGCAGAAGGAGGAAAAGACAGTGAGGCATCTTCATCTGCCAGTGCAGCAGTGGGACTTGATGAATGGGTGCCTGAGCGGGTAAGGAAGGTTGCCGAAGAGGCTGAGAAGTACTATCGCTTTGGTGTGACGCTAAAAAAGGTGGCAAATTTTTACAACAACATGGAAGCTCAGATCATTGACGAGCAGAAGCCAATGCTATTGGATGCGCTCTTAGCTTTCGAAGCCGTCGTTCAAAGTCCAAACGGTGGTGGCTCCCAGCAGACAGGAGGGAAAAGTCCGAGCAAGTCGGCTTCACGCGAAGTTACATGGCAAAACCTGGATGAATGCGATGAGTACGTCAAGCAACTCCAGGATGCGGCTGATCGCTTAGCTGCTGAAAATCGAAGACTCAAACGCGCCCACGAGAAACTGGGAGAAGAGCTGGTTGCTCTCATTGATGTAGACTTACTCCGGTATCCATCGCGCTGGAAGGAGCGTTGGGATGATCTCAAGAAAGCGGTAACACTGACTACACGCAAGCAGGATGCCGCACGTACCAAGCGTTGGTTTCTTTTCTGGGACCACCAAGTGTACAAAGTCCTCGAAAGTGGCTACCAGCTTGGCCTTGAAATGCTCAACGAGAATCTGCCTGAGATCAAAGAGATCCGTACAGAGCTACATCTTGCACCTTCATCCTCTTCAGGCGCATCCTCCTCCTCTCTGACTCTTACATCGTCAGCCGCATCTTCCCTCATGCTCAAGCCACCAATTGAAGAGCTTCGAACCACATACTACAAGGCGATGAAGAAGTTTGTAGCCAGGCCGACAAAATTTAACGGGTTTGCTAACCCAGATATTTTCGCTGCGATGTGCGATGCTAATGCAGGCAATCTCGTGAGAGTATATTCGACCTGCGAGCAACTTTTCACTCGTGTAGAAGGTCTCGTGTCGGAGTATGAGCCGTGGGGAGCCGTGCTCACTCGTTTAGCGAGCGGAGATGACGCCCTTGATACCCTACTTGACACTGAGTTGCACGAATGTGCTGATTGGGAACTCAATCTCAAAACGGTGAGAGCGAAGCGCAAGGATAGCGACAAAATACCGGATTCAGTGCGTGTCGATTGTATTCTAGTATCACTTATTCCTTTCAAGAGATCACTCGACGAACTCTTGTCACGCTTTCAAGATGCGCTTCTTATGTCACTGCGGCGAAGTACTTTGAAGCATGTCAAGGCTGTCGAAGAGTTTGTTGACTCCGCTATGGAGAGCCTCAATCGCCGTCCGCATTCGATTGAAGAAATTGCTGAGGCTCAGCGTGAATGGAAATCCATTGATAGCGACCGCCCAGCTGCAAATAATCAGCTTTCAGCAGCTGAGAAGAAAAAAGCGCTGCTACTGAATGCCGTTGCCGTGTCAACCGCATCTTCTCTAGACACTAGTGAGGTGGAATCGCGTCTGGCACAGCTGCCAACTAGATGGGAGAACTTTGAGATTGCTCTAGAGGCATTCAACGATATGATTGAAGAGCAACGTGAACAACTTAAAGGCGAAATCTCTGCCAACGTTATTGAGTGCAATCTTGAGATCGATCGTGTTCGGCAGCGATGGGCTGTCCTTCGGCCGGTCGAAGTCAGCTCATGGGAAGACGAAGCTATCGCTAAAATCTACGTTGCTATGGCTGACTGGCGTGCCAAGCTTACAGAAATTGAGACCCGCAGCATCGCACTCGCTGCTAACTGCGCCGCCTTCGGGCTTGATGAACCTGCATTCAATGGATTGACAGCTCTTGCGGCTGACGTTACAAAGTTGGATCAGAGTTGGCAAGCCTATCAGCAGTTTCAGGAAGAGATTAAGGCTATCGCTACCACGGACTGGATTACTTATTGCTGTGCGAACATATTTGCCCTCCAGGATTGTGCTCAAAAGTGGTTTGAGCAGACCAAGCAACTCCCAGCTCCGGCGCCTTCCCAACCACCCTCAAGTCCTAGGCGCAACAGTGATTCAGGCAACGACAAGAATCCAAGTGGAAGTGGAGGCACGGAACGCAGTGCGGTCGCACTACGTATCAGCGAATTCAATAGCAGTGTGAAACGTGCAATGCCTGCATTCAAGCTGTGTCGTGGGGAGCCATTCAAAGACGATCACTGGACCCAGCTCTTTCGCAAGCTCGGCTTTCCTCGTACTGTGGACAAACAGAATCTGACTGTTGGCAACTTCCTAGATGCCTTCCCGATTCTAGAACAACCCGCAACGCTGCAATTTGTGAAGATCCTACATGCACGAGCACAAGGAGAGGTAACGATTCGCGAGGCACTTCAAGAACTACGCGCATGGACGGAAACAGCGGAGTTGTCTCTTCTAATGCCCGATGAGGATACAAGCGGTGCAAACTCAGGGAGACCTAAAGTACCGATTATTAAAGACTGGAAGGACTTGACTCTGGCACTGGGTGATAACCAGTCGCTCCTTGCATCCCTCAAAGAGTCTCAATTCTTTAAACCATTCGAGGGTGAGGCTATTCAGTATGAAACAAAGATGACGCTTCTTGATCAAGCGCTGTCGCAACTAAACACGATCCAGCGAAAATGGGTATTCCTTGCTCCTATCTTCGCCAAGGGAGCACTGCCAGCTGAGCAACCCCGCTTTCGCAAGGTCGACGAAGAGTTCACTACGATCATGGGATCAATCGAGCGAGATCCGAAGCTCTTCAATCTTACTGATGACATGCTCTTCCCTCAGCTGTTAGACCGCCTCGCAACGATGGTTGACCAGCTTGAACGGTGCCAAAAAGCACTCGCCGACTTCCTTGAGGAAAAGCGCTCTCGAATGCCTCGATTCTATTTTATTGGAGACGAGGACCTGGTACGTGGTTTCTGGTGTTCATGTTGTTGCTGGTATTCGGATGTTGAAATCATGTTCTATTGCAACAGCTGGAGATTCTTGGACAGTCACAAAACCCCGCTGTGATTCAGAGTCATCTCAAGAAGCTTTATCAAGGCGTGAATCGTGTCGAATTTTCTGCTTCTGGAGACTCGATAGTGGCAATGCTTAGCTCAGCGGGAGAACGCGTCGCTCTTCAAACACCTGTGCCAGTCACAAGTGCTGTCGAGCAATGGTTAGAGACTTTTACAGCTGAGATGCGGCGCACCCTACGGGCACTGGTAGCGCAATGTGTTGCAAGCACCGCTCCTGACTATCATGACTTCCCTTCTCAAGTACTCTGCCTATCAGAGCAGATTCGATTCTGCCAGCAAGCGGAAGAGGCCATTGAAAAAGGCAATGTCAGTGATCTACGCCGCTTCTTGCAAGACACGCTACGTGAACTAACTGCTCTCGACCTGACAGCAGAACCGCTGTTGGCACTAAAAGCCAAAGCACTTGTTCTTGACTTAGTGCACCACATTGACGTATGTGATCAATTACTCGCAGCTAACTGTCGTTTGACCACCGATTGGGTATGGCAAAAACAACTGCGATTCTATCTTGAAGGAAGTGGGAGCTCGAAGTACTGCAAGATTCGAATGAACGATGCAAGCTTTGATTACACTTACGAATACCAAGGAAATGCACCGAAGTTGGTGCACACACCATTAACCGACAAATGCTACTTGACTTTGACCCAAGGCATGCACATGGGCTTTGGCGGCAACCCATATGGACCCGCCGGTACTGGCAAAACAGAATCGGTGAAGGCACTTGGTGGGCAGTTTGGGCGGCAAGTTCTTGTGTTTAATTGTGACGAAGGGATTGATTTTCAGTCGATGGGACGCATCTTTCTTGGACTCGTCAAATGCGGTGCCTGGGGTTGCTTTGATGAATTTAATCGCTTGAAAGAAGACCAGTTGTCCGCTATTTCTCAGCAAATCCAGGTAATACAAGATGCGATCAAAGACCGGGTCTCGACAGTACAGCTACTGAACCGAGCAATCGATGTTGACTTCAACGCTGGTATCTTTGTAACGCTAAATCCGGCTGGAAAAGGCTACGGTGGTCGTTCTAAGCTTCCAGACAACCTCAAGGCGCTCTTCAGACCAGTGGCTATGGGGCGCCCGGATAACAACCTGATTGCAGAGGTTATACTGTACTCTGAAGGGTTCTCCGAGGCCAAAGATATTGCGTCCAAAGTGGTGTCGTTGTATTCACTTTCAGGTCAGCTACTGTCACCTCAGCAGCATTACGACTGGGGTCTTCGCGCGTTAAAGGCCGTCCTCAACACTGCAGGGAAGTTACTGCAGTCTGCCAAAAAGGAAATTGCCGAGTCTACGAAGAGCTCTGGTACGAACGAAGAGGGATCCGTATCTACGCCAAATCGACTCACAACAGCTCAGGAAACGGAGTTGCTCATCAAGGCGGTCCGGATTAACACGCTTTCTAAGCTCACGTTTGCAGATGCTACTCGTTTTTTAGCGCTGATTGGGGATGTCTTCCCTGGCGTTGAGTCTGCAGATGTTTCCGGTGGTGCCCTCGGAGAGGCTATTCGAGAGGTTATGACAAATAAACCATTCTTCCTGCAGCCAGATGATCGCCAGATCCGAAAAATGTTGCAGCTCAAGGAGTCACTTGATCAGCGAATGGGATGCGTAGTTGTCGGACCGTCCGGAAGCGGCAAGTCCACTGTCTGGCAAGTTCTCCAGCAAGCGCTTGCAAGGTGTGGCCAGATTGTGAAGACGCATGTGATGAATCCTAAATCGATGCCGCGCGAGCGACTGCTAGGCAAAATGGATCTCGATACTAGAGAATGGGCTGATGGTGTGCTTACTGGAGCTGCTCGGCAAGTTGTGAAGGAGCCAGAAAATGTCCGCTCATGGATTGTGTGTGATGGTGATGTGGATCCAGAATGGATTGAGTCGCTGAACTCTGTGCTGGATGATAATCACTTGCTGACGCTACCTAACGGTGAGCGCATCAGCTTTGGCCCCAATGTCAATTTCCTGTTTGAGACACACGATCTCCGTTTTGCTTCGCCTGCAACGATTTCCCGCATGGGAATGATCTTCCTATCTGACGAAGATGTTGATGTTGCTCGACTTGTGAGCAAGTGGCTATTGGCGCTTCCAGTGGCTGCTGGTGACGAAGGCAGCAAGCAGCGAGGCGCTCTTCAAGGATGGCTGGAAGAGCTTTTCTCTAGAGCCCTCGAAGAATTGCGAAAGCACGACCTTGTAGTCGACACGACCACTGTTGGTACCATCATGGGTGCTCTAAGTCACGTCGCCGTGGCGACAACTCGCTCTGAATTTGTTTGTGGATTAATTCGAGGCTTGGGTGCAAACGTATCACAAGGAGCGCGAGCAGCATTTGCAAAATCCATTTTCCTGATGGCCAACGAGCGCCCACCTGACATGACTTCACCTCTTGACTGCTTCTGCGTTGGGAATACGTATTACTCGTACGAGACAAAGCGGGACACATATGGCTCCATGGACGGGAAAATGGACCGCAAAGATTTGGGTGCATTACTTGCTGGCAGTGTTGCCGACGGAGCCGGTGGTGGTGGAGGAGATGGTGGAAGTGGCGGTAGCCTTGTGATTCCAACCATAAGTGTTCAACGTGGACTAAAAGTCTTGGAGCCCTGGGTTGACAAGATGGAACCATTTATTCTCGTTGGGCCAGAAGGTTGCGGAAAGAACATGCTGATTCGTCAGGCTCTATGTGGACTGAAAAGCGTGTCCGTTGCTGTGCTTCATTGCAATGCGCAGACAACGGCAGATCACGTGATTCATAAAATCGCTCAGAGCTGCGCACTATTTGCGACGCCTACAGGTCGCGTATATCGTCCTCGTGATGCTGAACGCCTCGTGCTATACCTCAAGGACATCAACTTACCCAAACCCGATCAGTACGACTCATGCATGCTGATCGCATTCCTTCAGCAGCTTCTGACCTTTAATGGATTCTATGATCCCAACCTTGAGTTTCTTGGACTAGAGAAGGTTCAAATTGTCGCTTCGATGAATGCAGCTACCACAGTTGGCCGGCATCCGCTATCAACCCGTTTTACTGCCATTGTCAAGGTTGCTGCCATGGACTACCCTAGCTCCGAGGAGCTCTCAGTTGTCTATTCAACTTTCTTGGAAGCTGTGTTTGATCACGCCGCTGCTATTAACCAAGCTCCATTACCATCTCCTTGGGGTGGTGGTAGTGCAAACGATGCTTCATCAGCTCGTGATAAGCTTGCGAGGACTCTTGTGGAAATATATGACTCCACAAAGTCGAGATTCTCCGTAGATGAGCAGCGCCACTATCTGTTTACACCTCGAGATTTGACTAAATGGGTCCTATCACTGCTGCGCTACGACCTTGCAACGGATGCAGTGTTAGACGTCTTAGCATATGAGGCTCGCAGACTCTTTCGCGACCGACTTGTGGATGCAGAGTCTATTGCGAAGTTTGATGGAATTATTAACAGTGCGCTCAAGCAGCAGTGGCGGCATGCCCCCAAACTCCAAGATGTATACTTCTCAGCACTTCTTGGTAAATCAGCTGCTAGCACTTCTGCCCCAAGTGTTGATGGAGGAGAGGGTGGGTCAATGGCAGTTGCTCCGCTTGCACCAAGGCTTCAACGCACTACAAGTGATGACTATGTGCAATTTATTCAACAAGGACTCGCTCTGTATGAGCGCGAAGAGAAAGAGCTACACATCCAGCTTTTCGATGAAATTCTGGACCATATTGCTGTTATCGAGCGCGTGTTATCAGAACCCGGTGGCTCGATGCTGCTTGTTGGTAGTTCTGGTGTTGGTAGACGCTCGGCTACAACGCTGGTTGCTCATCTCCTGAGCTACACATTTGTTTCACCTAGTGTTACTCGTGCTACGACTTCCGGAGGTAGTGGTCATGGGCATTTAGATGGAAGTGCAAACGCCGCTCTTGCTAGCTTTAGAACGGATTTAAAGAGCTTACTCGTGAAAGCCGGAGTGGAAGGGCAGCATCACGTATTGTATCTTGAAGATCACCACGTAGCACAAAGTGATGCTGTGCTGGAGCTTACAAACTCACTTTTGAGTGCTGGAGAGGTGCCGGGATTGTTTACACACGAAGAGCTTGAGCCTTTAATTTCACCACTCAAGGAAAAGCTTCTGGAGATTGGTGGAGGTGGCAGCGGCAGCGGCATTCGAAATGTCCACGAGTTCTTTGTTCTCCGTGTACGGCAGTATGTACATGTTGTACTCGCGATGGACCCACGACACCCTCAGTTTGCACTCCGCTGTGAAAGTAATCCTGCCTTGTACACAAAGTGTGCTATCGCGTGGCTAGGTGAGTGGAGGACTGCAAGTCTCAAACAATTACCAGCATTACTCTTGTCAGGTTGTGACCAACTTGCGGCTAGCTTACCTGCAACCGCCCCATTGGTTGCATCTGTCTACCAACGCAGCGCACAAGAGCTTGGAGCAACACCTCGAGAGTTTGTGAGCTTCATAGGCACCTGGAGAGCCCTGTTTGATGTGCAGTGTCGTAAAGTTGTTCTTGAGATTCGTCATCTCAAGAGCGGATTGAGTAAGCTGGAGGAAGCCGCCACTACGGTTGACGAGCTGAGCAAAGCAGCGGGAATTAAAAAGAAAGAACTAGGCGCTGCACAAGTTTCAGCTGATGAGGCTATGACAGAGATTCAGCGAGCGCTTGATCGGGCGGCAATCAACCGTCGAGAGGTCGAAGAGCTAACCAAACAGCTTGGCAAGGCCGAGGAAGCTACCAACGCCCGAAAACGAGAAATCGAAAGCGAGCTGAGTGAAATTACTCCAATTCTTCAAACAGCGAAAGAAGCAGTCGGCAACATCAAGAGCGACAACCTCAACGAGATTCGTTCTCTGAAGATGCCGCCTGAGCCCATTCATGATGTGCTATCTGCTGTGCTAATGCTGCTGGGTATTCAAGATACGTCTTGGAACTCAATGAAGAAATTCCTTGGTAACCGTGGTGTCAAGGACGACATCTTGAATTATGACGCGAGACGCATTACGCCGGACATTTCGCGCGCTGTCACCAAGCTTGTTAAAAACAAAGCTTCATCATTCGACCACGAGACCATCTACCGTGTCTCTGTGGCTGCGGCCCCATTAGCGACATGGGTCAAGGCCAACCTCAAGTATTCCATGGTTCTGAGCAAGATCGAACCTCTGGAGGCCGACTTGAAGGAGGCAAAGGCCTCACTGGATGCTTCTCAACAGCGCTTGCAGCAGTGCCAGGGGGAATTGAAGAAGATTGATGCTACTGTTGAAGCTATGAAGGCACAGTTTGCAGAGAAGACGAAGGAAGCAGAGCTATTACGTGTCGGACTTGAGGCTGCCCAAGGCACATTGACAAAAGCTCAAACACTGCTTGGGAAGCTTGGTGGCGAGCAGCGTCGCTGGGCTGAACAGGTTCAAGAGCTGGAGAGTCGACTCATGGACCTCCCGGTGCGAATGCTACTTGCTGCGGCATTTACCACATTCTTGGGTCAGTGTTCGGAAGATGTCCGAGCTCGCGTTGTGCGCTCGTGGGAAACGGAACTACTTGACATTGTTCCAAATGGCCAAAACTCAGGTTCTCATAATAGTTCGTCAGCTCGCCCACGATTCGATTACTGCAAGTTGCTAAGCTCTGAAAGCCAACTTTTGACATGGAAGGGAATGGGGCTGCCGTCAGACACCTTGTCGATGGAGAACGCGCTTATTGTTGTAAATTCCAACACCGATGCGGAGGATAGCAGCAACCAGAAATCAAATAGCACTGCTCCATCTGGGATTCCAGTGAACGATCGCTGTGATAGGCAGCCTCGATGCCCATTTATCATTGATCCAGCCAGCGCAAGTACGTCATGGCTTCAAGCCGAACTTGCTCGCGACACATCGAGACCGCTCTCGGTCGTAATGGCTCGCGACGCTCGGTTCGTTAACCATGTGGAGCAGGCAGTACGGTTCGGAAAAACGCTTCTTGTGTTGGAGGTTGACACTGTTGAGCCGTACTTGTACCCACTAGTACGGCGAGATCTCGTGCGGCAGGGCCCACGGTTCGTTGTGGGATTAGGCGATAAGGTTGTTGACTACAACGAAAACTTCCGCTTGTTCCTTGTGACAAGAAACCCAGCACCTCCACTGGCGCCAGACGCCCGCGCGATCGTCAATATCGTGAACTTTACAGTTACAAAGTCTGGTCTCGAGGGACAGCTACTCGGAGTGACCATCCAGCACGAGCAGCCAGCACTAGAGCTGGAGAAAAGTGCCCTATTGCGGCAAGAGGAAGAATGCAAGGTACAGCTTGCTGCTCTCGAGAAGCAGCTCGTAGAAACTCTAGCGACATCTGAGGGAGATATCCTTGAGAACACGGCGCTGGTCGAGTCACTTACAAAGACGAAAGCAACAAGCGCCGAAATTGAACAAGCTCTTGAGAAGTCAGCGCGAAAGGCTGAAGAGCTGGATGAGAAGCGAGACTCGTACCGGCCGTTTGCTCGAGAAGGCGCGACATTGTTCTTCCTTGTGAAGCAGCTCAGTGCTGTGAATCACATGTATCGTTTCTCCCTCGCAAGCTTTTTGAGTTTGTTTCGCGGTACGCTAGCAACCAAGATGGAAGCAGCAAGCACCAAGGATCGCATTTCTCGTCTTTTACCGATTCTTGAGCATAAAGTCTTCATGTTCGTGGCTCGTGCGCTTTTCAAAGAGCACCGGCCAATGTTTGGGATGCACGTTGCGCGCGGTATGCACCCTGACTGCTTCGAAGAGAATGAGTTCGAGCTATTCGTCGGAAATGTCGTTGGATCTGACGGAGCAGCTAGTTCAGATGGTATGAGCGGATCTTCGATGCATACACCGTTTCCGGACTGGGCTACCTCCGAGCGAAAAGAAGCATTCAATCGGCTTTGCGAGACACTACCCCATCTTGCACAGATATGCAAATTCGACAGCTCGAACCTGTGGGTGCGCTGGGCTCAAGCGGCAGAGTGCGAGCAGTACTTTCACCCCAAGGTTGAAAGATCAGGAGGATCGGGTGGACTCTCTGCGTTCCAGAAGGTACTGGTCGTGCAGGCGTTGCGACCTGATCGTCTTCAAAGCGCAATCCTTCAGTTCATCTGCGGGGCTTTGCAGCTAAAATCACTCACTCCACCACCACTAGACCTGCGAACTGTAAGCGCCGAAGAAGCGACGCATACGACACCAGTGCTACTTCTCACAACTGCAGGCGCAGATCCGAGCAAAGAGTTGGAAGAAGTGGCAACCTCTGTTGTCGGTAAAGGACATTACTCTGAGCTTGCGATGGGAGGTGGTCAGCAAGAGCGTGCTCTTGCACTTCTTCGTGGATGTGCTGAACGTGGCGAGTGGCTGTGCTTGCAAAATCTGCATCTAGTTGTCGCATGGCTACCGACTCTAGAGAAAGAGATCAGTGCACTATCTCCTTCACACAAGTTCCGTCTGTGGCTAACAACCGAGCCTCATGACGCTTTTCCACTTGTCCTGCTAGAGCAGAGCCTGAAGATTACGTTTGAACCGCCGCCAGGCCTCAAGAAGAACTTACAGCGCACTTACGCGTCATGGTCACCAGAGTTTATTGACCGCGATCACTCCAGTGGAAACCACAGTTCTCGAGCTCAGCTACTTTTCCTGCTCGCATTCTTCCATTCTTTACTACAGGAGCGTCGAACTTACATTCCTCAAGGATGGACCAAGTTTTACGAGTTCTCGTTTGGTGACTTCCGAGCGGGTGCTAACGTTATGGAGCTTGCATGCCGGAGTGGAGCCGGCGCATCTATAGACTGGCTGACATTGCACGGACTTATGGAGAACGCAATTTATGGTGGGCGGGTAGATAATCCGTATGACCTTCGCGTACTTCGATGCAACTTGGCGGAGTACTTCAGCCCGGAGCTGCTAGCTGGGGGAAAGAATTTGCTTCGAGGTGGGGTCAAACTCCCTGGGGCTAGTGCGCGTCACGAAGACTATCTTGCGCTGATCGATAAGCTGCCGGACAGTGACGCACCATCTGTATTTGGCTTACCAGACAACATTGAGCGATCGGTACAGCGGACAGTGTCAGGAGAGGTTATTGCTCAGCTGAAAATGCTATCAGCAAGTGAGAGCACAGCGCGTCAATTCGACCGAGAGAAGTGGCGTGCTCAGCTCGCACCGTTACTCGAAGCGTGGTCCAAACTCACATCTACTTTACAGCTGGATAGCAACTCTTTTGCTGCTAGCGGAAAAAGCGGCAACTCGCAGGCGGTGGCTCCAGCAGATGCGTTCGTGTCGATGGAAAACGCGGTGGCGCTGGAACTGACGCTGCACGTGAATAACGCGCTACAAGCACTCAAGAAAGTTTTATACGGGTCTGGTCTGCTCACCCCGGCGATCCAAACTGTTGCGGCTGCTTTGCTTTCCGGAGAAGTACCTGCGGAGTGGCGTAACCGGTGGGATGACGGTGGAGAAGGATGTGCCGAGTGGCTGCGTGCACTTGCCAGACGCAAGCGAGCGCTCACAGAGTGGCAAGAAGCAGCGGCAAATGGTACACTGCTAACTCGGCCTCTTGATCTAGCAGAATTGCTGCACCCTGGTACTTTTTTGAACGCGTTGCGGCAGCAGAGCGCTCGCGCGCAGAGGTGCTCGATGGACGGCATGAAGCTGCTGTCGTGCTGGGAAAAGGAGCGATTGGCATCGGCCGGTGTGTCGCTCGAGTGGTTTGAGATTTCACGCTTGCTGCTTCAGGGAGCGTCATTCGAGGGTGGAACACTACTCGAGGCGAGTGCGGATGCCCCCGAACTGGCACCTGTTCCATCGTGCTATGTGGCCTTCGCACGCGACGATGCGGACGAGCTGTACGAAAAGGAAAGTTGCCTACGCGTTCCGCTCTACTACGCGACTAACCGCGAGCGGCAGCTTGTGGAGATCAGCATGCCGATCGCGGGCAACCACACGCACTGGGTGCTCGCGGGCGTCGCCCTCTTCCTCGGCGAGTAGCATGCCGGTCACGTCCTGTGCACAGGAAGTTCCGGGTCAGCAGCACCCTCTATGGCCAGGTTAAAGTGGTGCGTCTAGCCTTCATACAGTCGAAATATGCACATAAAGAAATGGATTATGTACTTCAACTGCACCGTTTTCAAGCTTGAAGTGGGTCTCCAATGACTTCAACAACCGCTCGAAGCCCTTGCAGGAAGCTCCACTCTCCTCAGACTGCCGCCGAGCAAAGGTCGAGTCGTTACAGAGGCCCAGCAGCAGCCACAGGAAGAGCCTGCGAAGTCTCAGAGGTTTCAGGCCGCTGGCAGTTCGCTGCGAGACCAGCGGCCGCGTCGGTTCGTCTCTATTGCCCCCTTGCGCGCCAGCGACGAGCACTCGCGCGGTCCGCGTAGGCTTCTCGGAGGGAAGCAGGCCGAGCACGTGCCACTGTGCACCGTGACACTGTGGGGGCGGTCCCGCCTGGTGCCACTCTGGAGCTCGCGGCGGAAGAAGCGGTCGCCGGAGAGAGCGAGAGCGCCGGGAGGAGCGCATGGGGTGCTGCCCGTCCAGGACCCGCGCGCAGGCCCAGACCGCGCACGCCAGCGCCGGTGTCGCTGCAGAAAAGGCGGCCGACCCAGTGCTCGTCGATGTGGAGCTGACTGGGTCCGGCCGTGGTGACGCGAACGCAACAGCGCGGAATCACCACGCCGTGGAGCAGACGGCGCCCCCGGAGCTGGTCCAGCAGGAGGAGGAGAAAGAAGAAGAGCTCGCGGCCGTAGCAGATGATGTGCGAACTCATCTTGTAGCAACTGGACGACGCAACAGCTTCCAGCTCGACGTCAACAAGCTCCAGGAGGTCGCCAATGGTGTGGCTGCTTGCAGCAGCAGCGCACCGCCGTCACTGGCGCTGCGGTCTCCTGCCCGCACGCCCGTGAATTACGAGGACATGCCCATCTCGTCAACATACCACCGAGTGCACAGCGCAACGGTCGCTGACAAGGAGGCAAAACGCAGGACCGAGGAGCAGCTCGAGGCCGAGCAGCGAGAGCGAGAAGTGCAAGAGTACAAGGCGGCGCTTACGCTGCAGCCTGCACTGCAGGTGTGAGACACATCGATTAACAATTGCAGTCGTCGAGCCCGGAGAAAGTGTAGAAGGCTGCTTGGCGAACACTCCGTGTTTTCATCGTGCACCGTTGTCTCGCTGTATTTACAAAAGATAATCTCAGTTCAAAGTTCTTGACGGCAACGCGGTGCCGGACTGTCAACGTAGCTGTTCGTTCACATCGGACAAATCAAAAGCTCTAGACCGTGGTCCGGCACAGATGCATTCAACCCCGTTCGGTGGAGTTGTTCGCAGTGGCACCGAGGCGGCTCTTTGGCACGTAGTGCTGCGCTCGAGGTGACTCATATGCCGCAGCTCGTCGCATTTTGGCGACAAGCTACACACCATTATCGTCACAGAAGCCGGATAGGCTTCCGTGTCACCACGATGTTCTCCATCACCAGCTGAAGCACGGCAAGTGATTCCGAGCTCAACTGTGTCAAGTTGGGCAAACACAGAGCAGAGCAGTCTCCAGCAGCTGGCGCAGTAGATCGTCATCAAGCATCACCGCCGTCACGCCTTCACGCCATGCCAAACCGAGCTTCAAAGTTCTCGAGCGCCGGCAGCAGCAAGTACACATGTAGGGGCTGCACAAACCAGCGACTCATTGCTAGAGGGAGAGAGCAATGCCGATATGCCGATCATCACGCAATAATGCAATGAGCAGCGAGCCAACCCTTAGCAGTGCAAGCACTTGTCCGTCATAGTACACTGTAGTACACGAGACAAAAGTCTCCATTGCGCGCCACGCTCGCGCACGTCGGAACAAGGCGTGGACAGCATAGTGGGACACTGGGAGCTCCTCCCGGGGTGGGGTGGCACACGTCGGGAGGCCAACTCAGAAATTACAAACGCTCGCGACCGCCGCCAAGATCACCTTGGCCGCTCAGCAAGCAGCCGTAGTTCCACAACCAGCAGGGCCCATCGAGCCCGTAGATCGCCTCGAGCAGCTCGACACCTCCATAATGTACCGTCGACGCTTCGATTGCTACAGTCGCTGATTTGAACACCAAGCAGTTGAATAGCGCGCGCGATCGGCCAAAAAAGTGAGAGAGAAGTGAGAAAGCATTCTCACAAAAAAAAAGTCTCAGCATTCAGGGTTCGCGCACAGCCAAAGGATTGTGGCGGGCTGCACGATGCGACGACAAGAGCAGACGGGGCGGCGCTGACTGCGTTTCTGACTCGTCCGGGCCGTAGACTGGGCGCCAGTATGCCCAGCTGGTTTCTGCTTTCACGCGATCCTGCTTGTCGCCGCGTATACTTGACCATGCGGTATACGACGTCGAAGTGCGTCGCCGGGGAGCTTCAACCGTAAGCGCCGCCGCATGGTAAAAAGCTGTCCGCGCGTAAAAGCTGCCTGCAGGGGAGGATTCAACACGAACGCCTCGCGCGATGCTCGCGCAGCACATGGCGCGGCGCTCAGCTTTCACCTGATGCCTCTTGTGACAAGGTACAGTATACGTACGCTCTGTCACTATTACGGCAATAGTGACTGTACCTTGTCTAAGATTTCAAAAAGTTCGAAGCGCGGCTCACTTCGAGCGGCGGCCAGAAAAGAGGCGCAGGAATTCGGTAGGATGATGCTCCTCGATGGGATTGCAGGTGATGCTGGATGAAACGGCCCGGGTCGTGGCGGTCCGGGTCGTGGTTCGCACTCGTGACGCGGCGGCTCGCTTCTTCGCCTTCGAAAATGTGCTACGCAGAGCTTTGCATATTCGAGCGAGTCGCGCGTTGCGGGGGAAAATGGGTGGCTGGACGTGTACGATCGCTCCGCATGGGAAGGATTGTAGGCTATGCTGGTCGAATTCAGTGCTGTTCGCCCAAGGACGTGTTCGAAGTACAGTATACTGGTAGCGAACGGTAGCGCGTGCGCGCGTGGTGTGTCGGCACGCAGAGTGCAGCTCTGCTCTGACTAGCCTGCCTCAGGCGTTGAGCGTTGTTGTGCGCCGTGGTATATATTCAGACAGAGTAGTACCTGGGTCTGAAACTCGAGAGCCACGGTTGCGATTGTCAAAATCCCCCCGCAAGATCGCTCTGCTATCGATATGTACATTAGTTTTATTTTGATGAGGCTCGCCAAAGCTGGCGGACCGAGCGCCGATCTGCGAGGCAAGCCGTGCACCAGCAGGCAAGCAGACCGCGCGTGTATGTAACTCGCGAAGCCCGGACACGTCAACAGATCTGCGAAAGATGGCCGCATTACGCTCTCGACTTTCCGTGTACCGGTCAGCGGCCGGACGGCGCTCTCATGGGCAGTCTCCCGCTGTAAAGGACTCGACACTTTTTGTGCGCGCCGCTCGGAAACCACGTGGCAGTGTCCCGTCTGCCGCGCGCGCGATGGTAACACTCCTGTCAGTTCGTATGGCGTTATGTATGCGTCTCGACTTCAATCTATCACGAAATCACAGTTGCACATCCGCGGCTAGGGCTCTGCATACACGCCAGTGCCGAGCCCGACAATAAACAGGGGGCGTGATTGGCCATCCCCTCGGCCGGGGGTTTAGTCCAAGAGAAGAAGCGCTGCCGTGGCCGGTCTGCTCGAATCTCACCCGCGCTATCGCCACGGTCCTGCCGCCGACCGTGGCGCTAGCTTCCAATCCGGTTCAATCCAAGGCACCAACTATTGATCGCGTCTCCGCTCGTCCAATATCCTGCTCGTTCAGTGAACACGGCGGGCGCTGACGGGCTCCGGCCGCAGTGGGCTCCTCGAAGCCGTCCGCGCACCGAGCCGAGCCGGCGTCTCGTCGCCCGTAATCACCTCGCTGGCCCCCTATATACAAACTCCCTGCCATTCCCAAGTCTGTGTCGGTAGCCCGCGCCAAAAATCAGCTGTCGCGTCCCGTCTGCCCGCCGGGCCATGGGGAGGAGCAGCAAGTGCGCCACCGGCGGCGCCCGCGCCCATCCCGGCGCCGCCTGCGGGTCTCTCGGCTGCGCGGCGCCGTGCAGAGAGGCGGCGCGTGCCACGCCACTCGCCGCTGGGCGTCGGGCGGGTCGGTCACTTTGCATTTGCTCCGCACTGGCGCAGGGCCATCCGCTGCTCTCCATGGCCGTGGGCATGACGCTCAACCAGCTCTACGCGCCGCCGCCCTACGGCGAGCAGGACGCCGCGCCGTCGTCGGGCGCCTCCTCGTCGTCCTCTTCGTACGCGGCCACGGCCGGCGCGGCCTCCGCGAGCGACCCGGCCGCCTCGCCCACCAGCCGAAGCCCCGGCGGGTTCGCCAAGCCCATGGCCGTCAAGGGCGCCGCCTACGCCGACGCGCGCGCCTTCCCGCCCATGCCGCAGGGCTACGCGCCCTACCAGCACACAGGCTACGTGCGCCAGGCGCAGGACGAATACGTCGCCGACCCGCTGCCGTTCGAGTACAGCGGCATGCGCCGCTTCCCCGCGCCAGGAAAGGAGCAGGAGCGACTCATGCCCGGATACGCGGGCGACGCCTACGCGTCGAGCGCCGCAAGCACGCACCACCACGCCGTCTACACGACCACGTCGGCCTCCGGAGCCGCCGACCGACAGGTCTACTCGAGCCAGGGATACGACCCGCGCCAGTACGAGATGCCCAGCCACTACGCGCCCATGCCTCCCCGCCCCGCGCCGTACGGAGTGCACAACCCGCCCGCGCCGCTCATGTCGCTATCGCACTCGTTCCCACCGCTGCTTGACCCCCAGCAGGGACAGCAGCAGCACAGCGTCGTCCCCAAGAAGGAGGTCGACTCGTACGCACCAGGATCGGGATATATGAGCTCCTCCGCGCCCGCTGCGCCCGCCGTGCCCGTTTCCAGCGGCGGTGCCGCGCAGGAGGCCATGATCAAGGTCAAGACACCGCTCAAGCTCAAGTACTGGCGCAACGGCCGCCGCAACCTCCAGTGCTTCCCGTCCTGCAAGGTCTTCGGTGACTACTCGGCTATCAAGATTGAGGACCTCAAGCAGCACGACTTCATGTGGGGCAAGTGCCGTGGCAGCATCGTCACCGAGGTCACGCTCAACAGCAACGTCGCGTTCGACGACCTAGTCATCCTCGGCCGCGTGCACTCGCTCGAAAACATCCCCGTCGCCTTTGAGGAGGCTGTCATCCGCGAGTGCATGCTTGGCCGCATGGTCGAGCCCGACGTCATGGACTCGATGAAGGACCAGTGGATCACGGGCGAGCGCCTGCCCGACTTCGTGCAGCAGGACTCGCACGTCGCGTGCTACGAGTTCAAGCCCAAGGTGTGGAAGTACACGGAGGACATGGCCCAGGGAAAGTGCAAGCGTCGCAACGTCAAGTACTACGTGCAGTTTGAGGCCTTTGTGCTCGTCATGTCGGGCGACCGTCGCTACTACGCCTGCATCGGCTCGGGCATGTCGACGTCCTTCGAGGTCGGCTCGTCCCGCGTGCTTGCTCGCCAGAAGAGGAAGGCTGCCAGCACGGGCAACACGGCGGCGGCTGACAAGCTCAGCGGCGGCCCCCAGCAGGCTGCTGCCGCTGCCGCGGCTGCTGCTGCGGCTGATATGCAGCGCATGCACCAGCAGATGCACCAGCAGCATATGATGCCTCACGGCATGATGCCGACGCACCCGATGGGCGGCGTGCAGATGTACCCGCCTCAGTACCAGCAGCGCCCGCTGCCTCCGACGTTCCCCCAGATGATGGGCATGCCTCCACAGCAGCAGCTCCACGACGTGCCTCTGCACCAGCCACCGATGATGCAGCAGCAGCAGCAACCGCAGCAGGCGACTCCGCCTTCTGGCGCATCGTCGGCGAGTGTTGGCAGCAAGCGCAAGATGAGCAGTGAGCGTCCCGCGTTCCCGACGGACCGCGCACCGAAGATGCTCAAGACTGTTGGCGTCGCGCAGTCGGTGCCCATGTGATCTATCCCCCAGCCCTTTTTAGCTGAGAAGACCCCCTCTACCCCTCCTGACGTGTCGGAGCGGATTGGAACCGATTCCCGCTTGGGAATACAGAGGATGGTGCAGCAGCATTGGTGCAAGCTGGAACTGCACCACCTCAGCCTGTTTTTATTCTGTTCACCGTGGACTAGCGTGTTGGTTTGTGGTGGCGCGCGAGCGTGATATGAGCGCGCGAGGGCGTCGGCGATGTAGTCGGCGACCCACGACGGCCGTGGATCGATAGTTTTTGCCGCGTAGAGTGCCGTAGTAAAGGGAGAGAAGAGTTCTCCCAAGCAGTAATGAAACCCGAGATTCACGTGTCAACCAAAAAGCTTGATTTCGTTGGTCGGTAGTTGCACGGAGACATGAGCGACTTGACGAGTGCTGAAGTTGAAGGCAACCCTCGTCTCCGCACCACAGTGGCATGTTGCCATCTCATGAGCTGCTCCACGTTGCACTCGGCTGTGATCAGGACATCGATGCCTCCGTCCGACGTTGCACTCGTACAGTTGATCACCATTAGCCATGTGATAATGAGTCGTTTGTGAGGTGAGTCAGGTAGATGGTTGAGGTGTCAACTTGTTGATGAAAATGTCTTGACGATGCTCCCACTCCTACTTACAGACCTGCCACTTACTTGGTCCTGAAGCCCTCGAAGATCTTGCACACGATCTTCCAGTCGCCGTCCTTCTTGATGAGCGACAGGTTGTCCTCGAACGCAACATCGCCCACGTGGTTGGACAGGTGCACGCGCAACACGGCCGACGTGGGTGTCAGACTCACGACGTCGACCTCGTGCGTCATATTGTTCGTCGGGCCGCAGGCCTCGATCGCCTGGTACAGGTTCTCGATGGGGCCGTCCGTGCGCGTTCCAACCGCATCGCCGTAGATGATCGCGTCCTTGTGGAAGATCTCGCTCAGCACTTGGCGGCTCGACGTGCGGATCCCAAGTGCATAATTCTCGGCGATCTGCTTGAGCACACGGATCTCCTCGACGTTGACGTGCTTGATGAAGGACGACATCAGCTGGTTTGTGGTGGGCTGAAGCTGGTGAAATGGAACTGAGCTCTTGACCTCAAAACTTCGGTTTCGGTCATTACAACCTGCTTCATCACCTTCAAGAGCTCCCAATCGACTTACGGGACGCCTCCATCCTCAATCACCAGCAGTGGAACGTACGCATCCAAGAATCCCAACGTGATGATGAGGAACGCATCCGACCCGTCATCCAGCCAAAGTTGAAGTCGCACTTCGTGTGGCCAACACCATCGCGTATACCAAAGAATCCGGGTATACACATGATGCGGCTGCTGCTAGCTCTGCTAGTGCTGGCGTTCCCCGCCGCTGGTGGCGCTCCGCTGCAGGCGCTGGACGGCCGTGGGCGGCCTGTGGCCTGGTGGGTCGTCCTAAAGCTGCCGACGAGCGTGCGTGACGCGTCGGACGCCTCGGCGGTGCGTCCGACGCCGTGCGACTGCGCGCCTCCGGATTGTTCAAACGTCGATGGAGAAACGCGAGAAGACCGCGCTGCGGGGCTGTGCTATCTGTACGCGGACGCCAACACGCCCTCGCTCCGACACTTTCGGGAGCTGGGATTCGACTGTCTCGGGCAGGGAGGGGATGATCCAGTGAGCCACACGCTGCGGCAGAAAGATGCGGATCCAGAGAGCTATTGGGCACTTTTCAATGATCAGCTCAATGGCATCGCTCGCCCGTTTGAAGGCATTCAAGGTGACGGGGAAGGAGACTGGAGGAGGAAAGATGTGTGCTCGGGAGGGGACGACTTTAGCGCACATGCAAAGGGAGCCGTGGCGGTCGATGCCGAGCGGAAGGGGGGATTCTACCTGCAGGCGTCAACGCCAGGCTTCCCCGACCCGTCCATTCCTGTCAACAACTCTTCTGATGATGCTTTTGTGCGACTAGGATGTCAAAAAGACAACAACCTCAAGTTCGCGCAGCACTTTGCGGCGTTTTCACTCGAGGCTGACCAATTGGAGAAACTTGCGGACGCGTTGGCGGTTGCTAGGCTGTGCTCTGGTAATTTCTATCAAGGGGATCTGAGACGCGCACTCGCTAGTGACGCGCTGTGGAGAGATGGAGGAGCTTCCGGTGCTTCGGGTATCCCTGCCTCTCTTTTTCATGCGCTGCTCGACCCGACTTCGACCGACGGGTTGGGCATTTCAGACCAAGACGAGGGCCAATTGCTTCGCAAAGTTAATCTAACGCTTTCACAATTGGCTCCAAATCAGCAAAAAGATTCAGAGGCCACTTCGTCGGTTTTCGCACGGCTACCAGAAAACAGCTTCCTTCCTGCAATTAATGACCAGCTCACGAGCTACTCCCGTCTGAACAAAATTGGTCGTGTGCAAGTTCAAATGATGGTAAAAGGTCCGCATGCGAATGTGCCTCCTTGGGTAATTGTGGCCAACACGCTGGGCTCTGATGTGAGCGTCGCATCTTGGTGGGACGATGGATATGGTATCCCAAATATATGTGGTGGCGATGCATTCGGAGCGACACCGAACAAGTTTTGTCTCGAGGATCATCGAATTGGCGCTGACCTGTTGCCACCTGAAGGTCGAGCGCGGTTCAACGTAGAAAACTTGATCGAAGCCACGTGGGTGCTTTCCAAAATGCGAACAAACGGCTGCTGTGCGAATGAGCTAACTCCGAACTTTGCATTTCAGGTGGAAATTGACCGATGGTAGCGACATCTTAACATGGCAGCTTGTAGGCGGTGGACGCGCAAAAGACGGCAACCACGGTGCGTTTATTTTGCCCACAATCTATTAACTGAGATATAACTCATTATTTGTTCGTCAATTTGCAGCAAAGTGGGGCATCACAACCCCACGTCAAGGGCAAGAATCAGCCCACTCATCAACAGTCATCTTTGCTGACCTCAATATGGAGGGGTACCCTTGCTCCAAAGCTTGCAATGGATCGCAAGCGGGGCGTGGTGGCTCGTTCTTTTCTTTTCATCAGGAAAAGCTTCATTCTAGCTTCACTCAATCTCTCGTCACCAAAGCTTGCCGTTGCGAATCGAGCGTCGTAGGCTCTAACATATCGACATATGAGGATCTACGCATGTGCCATCACGGATGTATCAAGAAAATTGAGTCGGAATGGCTGAGCGAGCAACTGCCACTACTCAGTTTGAATGCAACCTCGTATTGGAAGAATTGATGGTATCAACAGTCACTTTGTTACTTTTTCCACTTGAGCCGACAAAATAATCATCAAATCGAATGAATCAGCTCAACCAATGATTTTGCTTTGTATCATGCCGTCATGTAGTTGCTCTATTTTCAGGTTGTATGCGATCATCTGAAACGACCAGGACGATGCGTTGCAAATTTCTCAGCGCAATGAAGACGAAGCAAGTAAGCAAGCAAAAATAGCCAACTTCTCATAGTGCTACCACATCTTGCAAGATTCAAAAGGCCCCCTTCGACTCAAAATCGACTTCAGTTATCGCTGAAGAGATCACATTCGTTCGTCTAGAGTCTGCAAACCACAGCACCATCTTGTTTTCTTCGCAGCTGAATCATCATGGGATGCATGCATTCGGCCGAGGTGTCCGCGCCAAACCTGTTCCAGCGCAATCTGTGTGTTCACCACAAGGTGCCAGCAACCGATATGTACACTGTGATTAGTGAGCTCGGCAAGGGAGCGTTTGGCGTTGTTGAAAGGGTTCAGCACAAGAAGACCAAAAAGATGTACGCCATGAAGACGGTCACGTTCGACTCCGGGCATAAGCGGCACGAATTTGAAAAGGAGATGGACATTCTTCGTGGCCTCCATCATCCCAATATTGTGCGAATGGTCGAGACATTTGAAGATGCCCAGCATTTCTACATTATCATGGAACTTGCACCTGGTGGCACGGTAGCCTACTGTTCAACTTGCTGCTCTCAAATGGTAGTTTGTACTAATATGTTCTCTTCTTTCAGTTGCTCGATAGAGTGAAGGCTCGAGGTAAAAAGCTGCGAAACACTCTGATCTTCAAAGCAATTTTTTTTTTTACAAAGGATGGAATCGACAATTTGTAGGAAGCGAGTTTCCTGAGGATATCGCCAAAGAGGTTGTCCATCACCTGGCGTCAGTTGTCCAATATTTGCACTCGCGCTTCATCTGTGTGAGTGCTCGTATCGAGGTGGGCGGTTATCAATGGTACTGACGTCAGTTACAATCTCTAGCACCGCGACTTAAAACTGGAGAATATCCTAATCGACAGCGAAGAGCTCGGAGGGTGCATCAAGCTCTGCGAGTAAGAAATTATATTCTGTGGCCTAGAAATGTGCTGAGGCTAACTCGTTCCATCTGTCTGTTGTACGAAGCTTTGGCGCGAGCACACTGTTTCGTATGGGTGTTACAATGCGAAAGGTGCTCGGTTCCGTTGTGTATATGGCGGTATGAGACTTTTGCATTCTGGCTCGTGGAGGGTGCTTTTTTTTTTTTTTTTGACGGAGACTATTTGACTAATTCTAGCCGGAGGTTCTTGAGGGCAACTACACAAACTCATGTGATCTGTGGAGTCTTGGTATCATCATGGTCCGTAAACATTGAGCCTGGAATCATGTTACCCGTGTTACATTCCAAGCAACTAACACACTCCACAATAGTACATGCTCCTGAGCAACACGCCACCTTTCCACGGAGCGACAGAGGACGAGTTGATCGAGAAGATTTTCGAAGCCAAGGTGACTTTTACAGATCCAACGTGGGAGAACGTGTCCAGCGAAGCCAAAGCGCTAATCAGGAAGCTATTGACCGTAACGACCGCTGTATTTTGCCCAACGGTGTGCTTTAACCTAATAGCGCACATTTCTGAATATATTAGGCGGATCCTGCCCAGCGATACACTGCATCGCAGGTTCTTTCACACCCATGGATCAAGTCGCGCGATAAGCCGATCCCGTCTGAAGTGTGCGTGTTATCTCTTTTTTTCTTACGAGCTGATTTCGGGCAACCCAACTGTTCTCATTGTATTGCAGCTTCGATGTATTTGTGCCACGAGTCAAGGCATTCTGCGGATACACGGCATTCCAGCGAGCTGCTCTTGTTGCAGTTGCGTTTTGTATCCCCTCTCCGCGCATTAAAAGACACTCTGACGTCTACAACGAGCTAAACATCGCCCATGTAAGTCCATTATGTGGATAATAATGCTCGTACAGGACCTAACATCCTTTCACACATCGATTTTCAGAACGGTATTCTCACATTGAAGGAATTGCAAGAAGCACCAGCCCTAAAGCGGTTTTCTCTGGACATGGAGAAAATTTATCAGGCGTAAGTTCATTTTATCGATCTTTACTGGTAGAGTCAGTCTTGACACTTTGCTGCAGGCTCGATCAACAGCATGAGAGCGGTGTGAATCTGCTGGAGTTTGTGGCTGCGACTCTAAGCCCAGAAGATGCTGCGAACGAAGTGTATCTGCGTTCAGCATTCGAAATCCTTGATCGTAACGATCACGACGGAATCACGACTGAGGATCTGAAAGGTACCGTCGGTGGTTGATTTCTGCGTTCTCATCGAGAGTTGTCTACTTTTTATTCACTCGCAAGTTCTCTGTTGCTCTAGAGCTGCTTGGTCAGCATTTTGATACTTCAGCTTGTCACGAGCTTATCAAGCGATTTGATTATGATCGGGATGGAAAGGTTGGATTCGAGGATTTCACAAAAATGATGAAGGTCCGTGTGGATCGCAGCGCCGATTGCAAAATTGCCATATTATTCACTGATACTCTTGTTTTCGAACAATCAGCTACCCAACCGCTTGTCACAAAGCACAAAGAGATGCAAGCAAGGCGGAAGTTCGACTCCTACTGGGAGGTGCTCGTCACCTGCTCTCCCACCTCCGTCTCCAACTCGTCGCCGCTCAGTCACTGTGCGAGCGACATCGGCAGGAGTTCTCGACAGTAAGCCCAAGCTCGAGCACCGCCACAGTGCAGATTCAGCCCTTGAAGTGGATGATGCTCTTACTGCTCTCCGAGCTGAGCACCAGCGACAAGAGGAGGTTGCAGCGGAGCTTGCAATTGTCTCAAAGGAAGAAGCGCTTCAAAAAATCCACTCTCTTCATGAAGATTTGACAAAAGTTCCATCTCTCCAACCAGCGGAATCTGCATCGGTGGCTGAAGACGAAGTTCAAGTGACTATACAGGAAGTAGAGCCTCCAAAGCCAAGCCTAAAGAAGAGCGACATTGCTGCTGCTGCTGTCCAGGTATCTGCTTGAACCGTTTAGGAGTCAGTTTCGAAGTAGCTGGTTCCCTTTGCATAGCCTCTTGATATCTTTACTGTTTAGTTGGAATCACACATTTTTAAAAGATATCTGCGCATGATGAGACCCTCTGCTAGCAGTCACGTCACCATCAATGTTAGTTGCATCAAACGGAAAGCCACGATTGCAACTGATACATTCGGTTTATTCGACATTAGTTCTTATCCCACTTGATTCGGGCTCAGCAAGGGCAACACCAGCCGTTAGCGCCGAGATTGTGGCAGCATGCTTTAGCTTCACAAGCAGCTGAAGCGCTTCAACCCACTCTCCACGCTTTGCCATCTTGAACTCACTCAACTCCCCGCCGTCAGCAACCTCTAAATCAAGGGTACGAGCGTCTTCATACTCGATCGAGAAGCAGAATGGGGCTCGTGCGTCCTGCTTGGCTCGCTCAAACACGCGAGTGGCTTGGCCAACAAGCACCCGTGAAATGGTGCGCGTTGCGATTGACGCCTTAGGTGTTGAGCTGCGTATTGTGCGATAGTGAAGGTTCTCTAGATCCGCCGAACACCAGACGAAGCGGACGTGCGGCTTTCCATACCGGCCATACTTGACAAACAAGCTGCCATTTTGAAGTAGCTCCAATCGCTTTCGGACTACATCGCTGCCAACGCGGTCATTTAAACCGTTTTGCGACTGTAGGAGCTTCATCATGACGGTCGGTGCGGACAGGTCAGATGCATTACTCGAGCTTGGATTACGGATTACAGCCAGAGATGGTTGACGAGCTGCATCTTGTTTCTTCTTGGAAGATCGACGGGAATCAAGATCATTGTCCCGTCCGTCGCTTTCAAATGTTACTGTCGGTCGATGTCGATAGCTAGACGATGAAGATGCACGCATATTCCGCCCGGTGAACGACGAGTGTGAGTCTGAATGCGCCTCACTATCGTCATCAAGCTCGCTATCACTCTCAGTACCTATTGCTCCACCCCTTGATCGACGTGAATCATCGTCTGCATTGCTGCTTGCTCGAGAAAAAGATCGGTTACGAATGGACGATGGTCGTAACCTGCCGTTCTGCTGGGAATCGCTCACCCCGGTACTAGCTCCAGAATGAGATTTCGATCGTGGAATAGATGTTACTGCATCCTGCTCTTCGTAATGGTACGAAGATGAGCTCCCCGACTCGTTTCGTGATCTATTGGGTCCGTTGGACCAAGCAGTTCGCTGCATTTGAGCCCGCAATCGCTCAGCCTCGACGTGATGCTCTTGAAGTCGTTTTTCAAGATGATCAACGACTGCTTGATGTTTCCGTGCTGCATCCTGCATATTAGTTGTTGCAACGGAAGCTGTATGAGACCTTTCCATCATGACGGCCAAACACCCCAACGCCACTTCCATTCCTTGCTCTCGGATCTCTTTCGTCACTCCGTGGAAAACATCCAAACCACGTCGTACAAGCTCATCGTTGTCTGCGCTGCTAGTGAAGAGTTTTTCAGAACTAGCACTCGTCGTTCCGTCGTCTTTTGTTCGGATGGAGAGCTTGTCTCGAGGAAGATTTCCTGCTCGTGTCAGTTTCTCAACGAGCACTTCGCACTGGATCCAGTCAGCAGATGAATCGGGTTTTGATGCTGCTATCTTTGCAGCATCGACGGCTGCGTCTGCCTCGCGCTGGATATGAGCAAGTCGAAGCTGCCAGTTTTGTTCCTGTTTGGAGAGCAGCAGCTCCTGTGACTTCAGTTCATTTTCAAGTTGCACAACTCGCGCTTGAAGATTGAAGTTAGTGGCTTCTAGCTGAGTGTTTGCTTTTTCGAGAGTGTCCAGGCGTTTTTCGGTGTCTACCTCAGCGTTGACCGCTACATCAACCGTGACTTCCGAACAGCGCTGCATGAAGCGACAGGTGGAAATGGACTCGTCCAAGAATTCCGACTCAGGATTGAGTGTTGCGATAAAAACCGACTTGCAGTTGCCGCCCAAGCTTCCTCGAAGCACAGACGTGAGCATGGAGTTGCGGTATGGTACGTGGTAGCCCTTAGCCACGCTGTTTCGCTTGGTTCGTAGAGACAAAATCACCTTGAAAGGAGCTGCCGTGTTAGCTACAACAGTTGTGTCAATCGTGCTGCCTGCAATCATCGTACCTGCTCAAGATGATGCAGCGATAAGTTGATATGTTTGCCCTCCGAACGCATTCTTTGTGTTCCTTCTCGCTTGTACACGCGCTCTGAGCCTGCAAGGTCGACTAGGTGGAGCTTGGACGTCACGATCATATCTGAATCGGGCGGTCGTGCCTCGATCATGACACTGAAAATCGAATGAGATCGCGAGGATGCCTGATTCATTGGTGTGTCGCTCGTTACGCGATTCATGTTGCCTAGGAAGAGCAAATTGAGGGCTTCTTCTTCAGAGACGGCCTCGTATACCCTAAGTCACCATGGAGCATAGTTAGCAAGAGTCTAGAATGTAATATAGGTGACTGACCGCACCCCAGATTTCGAAAGTGCATGTCCCCATCCTCGTCGTCCATGAGCAAAACCTTGGTCCATTCTTCAATTGGGCGATCGGTGTGTGACCTATCATGAATTACGTAGGTAAATCGTCAAGCTGACATAGAAAACAGTATTAGCTTCAGTCATACCTGTCAAGCAAGTCGTAGACGCTCTCGTTGTAGATTTCGAGATAGGATATGTAGCACGAGTACCGCATGTGTGCACGCTGCTCAAACTCCTCGAATATGGTAGAGAGCACACGTGGAATTATCCCGCGATCCGCATAATGCTCTCCACCTGTAATTGTGTACGTTTTGCCTGATCCTGTCTGTCCGTAGGCTAGAATCGTGCCATTGTAGCCGTTCAGCGCGCTGTGGACAATATCCTGCATCAGCGTCGGGTTAGTAATCATTTCTCAAGCTATTCCAAATGTTCCAACATGTATCAGGCGTACGAGGCAAACGTCGTTGAAGACCTGCTCTTGCGAGACGCCTGGGTCAAAAATGTCGTTGAAGCGAAACTCGAGCTCATCGCGCTGCTTGAGTTGCATGCGGTCCTCGTCCTCATCGGGCGGTGGGAACACAATGGCAGTCGCCTGGTCCTTTCCATCCCCAATCTTTTCTGTTCGATTGAAAGTCCCGATGTGGTAAGCGATGTGAAGCCATACATCTAGATGAAAGTGTCAGCACCACACCGAGGAGAAATTTGGCGCAATCGTGGCCGCGCCTGGGCGGCCGCATGCGCGCATACGTCCCGATGCTCCACTTGACCATTTCACCGTCGATCTCGAGCAGAACAAACCTGACTGTCTGTCCTTCAATCCAAAATCGCCACCACCAGCTCTCAGCCCGCGCCAATTTTTAGCAGCTCCCCGTTCCACCTATTCATAGTCTCGAACCTCCGCTTCCTCCATCGCATGTCAATCAAACCACTTCAACTTGATCTGCGCTCCATGGTTCGCCAGCTCAGGCTCTGAATTTCCACCAGTCTGCGCGCTCCATTCCATTCGTGCTCCAGTGGTCAAGCCATCAGTCACCAACCGCCGAGTCTATAGTGAAACCAAGTCAAATCGCCATGGGGCGGAGCGCCAACGCCACGGACGTGACGCCCGACGCGCGGCGCGATATGGCGCTGTTCCTGGCCGCCAGAGCCAAGGCGGACGGCTCTCTGCAGCACGGAGCCATCGCGGAGGCCATGGCACGCTTCGGGCGTTGCCGGGCGACCGTCACGAGCGTCTGGAGGGAGCGCAACTCGCAGGGCGCCGTCCGCCGAGGCAGGGGCCGCCCGCCCATGGCGCTGGACAGCGAGGGTGTCGCCGAGAAGCTCGCCATGATCGCGGCGCTGCCGGAGTCCCAGAGCCAGTCGGTGCGCGCGATTTCGGACGCCACGGGCATCCCCAGGTCGACGGTCATGCGGCTACGCAAGCTGCAGGAGGAGGCAGGGCAACGCCAGGGGGTCAAGATGGAGGTCAAGCAGCTGGAGATGGCCGCCCCACTCGTGGTGACAGACTTTAGCTGGACCAAGAGCGAGCTGATCGTGCCCGAGGACATGGTGATGCACCGGGGAGGATGCCACTGCCGCGATGTCGAGTTTGAGTTTGCGGCGCCGGCGGAGATGACGCAGATCGAGTGCAACTGCTCGTTCTGCCACATGAGGAAGAACGCGCACGTGGTGGTCCCCAACGCGCGCTTCCGACTGGTGCGCGGCCAGACTGCGATGACACAGTACACGTTCGGCACGCATGCGGCGAGATACTTGTTCTGCCGCAAGTGCGGCGTGCAGCCCTTCTTCGTGCCTCGAACCGACCCCAACAGCGTCGCGGTGACTGTCGCGTGCGTCCAGGAAGGATCGATCAAGAGCTTATCGACGGAATTATTTGACGGGAAAAACTGGCAGCCGCCGGTCGCCGTAGCGGAGGTGAGCAAAGCGTCCACCGAGTGCGTTGTGTAGTGACTCAACGATTGAATTTAGACTGTGCCGTAAACACCTCGGGTGTTGAGGCAATTTTCTCCTGCCAGCATTGTGTGGGTGTGCTGGTATTATCTTGTGACGGCAGGAAAGCAAAGCCTTCATGGTGCGTCCTTGAAAGGAAAACAAAAAAAAAAAGAAAAGAAAAGAAAAAAGCTCTGGCCAACTTCAGCAACTTTTTACGAACTCTTCACAAGCAATGGATTGCTTGTCAACGATCATTGTGGGGGCTGCTAAAGTACTACCAATATCGCATCAAGTCTCTGCGACCATCTCTCGTGATAACTCTGTTGATTGATTCCTTTTTCAGTGGCGAAGATTTACCTGGTGAAAAGACAGATGCAAACCAACAGCATTCAAATGCAATGGCAGGAACAAATTTGAGTCTCCTTCATAGAGTTCACTTCCTCAAGGTGAAGCGTCCTGATCGCATTCGCACCGGCGTCACGCTCCAACACATTCTTGAGCAGTAGCAGCCATTCATGTGGTCCACATGCCCACATCACCTCCATCGGCGGAATCGCTCGACCATCTCCTCCCCGTCCCCAGTAAATCATGGATTCGTCGCTCGTGACGCATCGCGGCTCGTGCCACTGCCGTGCCGTCACCTTCGAGTTCGATGCGCCAACAGCGCTCGTGCGCTCAGTCTGCAACTGCTCGGTGTGCCACATGAAGCAAAACGCGCACGCGATCATCCCGGCGTCGCGGTTTCGACTGCTCTCGGGCGAGGACAGTCTCACCAAGTACACTTTCAACACGCACCGAGCCAAGCACCTGTTCTGCAAGACATGCGGAGTCCAGTCCTTCTACATCCCTCGCAGTAACCCGGACGGTGTGGCGGTGACCGTCACGTGCGTCGACCCAGCGACGATCTCGAGCGTCACGACCGAGTACTTCGACGGACATAACTGGGAGAAATCGTATGCGGCTTCGGGGATTGCCAGCCGCTCCAAGTTGTAATCCTTGGCGTAAGGAGAGCGACAGAAGCAATAAATAACCGTGGAGATGGTTCGAGTCTTGTTCGAGTTACATAGATCTCTGCTACTTCTCGATGGCCTCCAGAATGTGGTCTGCTACAATGTCGCTTCCCCGCACTGGACGAATAGAGGCCTTGGTTTGACCTCGAGATTGGGTACCATTATCGCTACTCTCCCTCCATTGTGCGAGAGTGCTAATTATGACTGATAGCTCGGCAGTTCTCGCGTGCGCGCCTTCCTTCTGCAAGGTACTGTACAAGGGAATTGTCACGTGAGATATCAAAGCGTTACGAGGATCAACAAACGTTGTGACAGTTACCGCAGCGCTTGTGTGAGATTCGACGTCGTGCATTCGCTAAACAGTAACTCTGGGAGTAACTCTCTGCGAAGCAAGTCTGGCTGTGAGCCAGTGGATCAAACGTCAAACCACAATCCAATAGTTTACGCACCTTCCAAGCAGGAGGTTTGGGAGTGAAACAAAGCGCACGGCGGCTAATTGTTTAGCGATCCACTCGGTCAACTTGTTGGCACGATAGATGACGATGGTAGGTAAATTCGCGAGCGCAGTCTCCATAACCACCGTCCCGGATACTGCAATCGCGACATCCGCGCTCTGCGATATCGACGATTAGGCTTGGAGGGCAAAAGAGCTGGCATCTAAAATGCTGTACCTGAAAGTACTCGAAGCGATTGCGAACGTCAAGACCCGGGCAGATGCTCCACGTGAATCCTGGAGCAGATTGGACTAACTCACGCCGAATGATGTCTTCTATGCCAGCCACTGTTGGAAAGATAACATGGATCTGCAGAGATCCTGTCAGATCATGGGTGAACGACAAGTTGCATGGAATACGGTACAAACCTTTCCGCCGCCTGAGTGGCAACCAAGCTCATGACCGAATTCTTCAATTGCGTTAACCACCAGTTGAAAGGACTTGAGCACCTCATTTTCTCGACTACAGCACATGATCAGGCAAAGAGTAAAGCTGAACTAGGTAATCACACATGCCACAAACCTGCCGACTAGAGCGCAAATAGTATAGGTATCGCTTGGTAAGTTGAGTCGAGCACGTGCTGCTTGTTTGTTCAACTGATTAGACAGTAGAGGAGCAACAATAGCACTGCGATTTGCGAGCGCCGTTTCCTCGTAGGCGTTAAGATCCAGCAATGCGTCACGACCGACGTCAAAGCTTGCCAATGTCTCCGAGTGGTAGTTGAGCCTTATTGACGCAGACGGTTGGAAAGCACCATGAAACTCAAAAAAGTCTTCTACTGCTGGATGACCGACAAAGTGGCACCACTTTCTGTCCGATGGTTGATCAATCTTGGAATTGAAAATTTCTTCTTCGAATGGCAGAATGGCAAACATACTGTCCAACAAATTCGCCATTCCGGAGAAATCGCGCCTATGGCGTCTGTGACGATAAGCCCACACTGACGGGGCAACGTAGTGCATTCGGGTAATCGATGCAGTATCCTCACCATCTTGCAGTGCACGAAGCACGCGGAACGAAAATCCCTTGGAATCGATGGTAAGCACCACATCTGGCTGAAAGTCTCGAATGTCCTGAAGTGTGTCGTCAAGCCGTCGCTGACATCAATGCAGCATCGTATCAGCTCTAAAAAACACCACCCATTAAGCACACAGGGTGATAGAAAACAACACGCACGCGAATTCGCAAAATATGCGGAAGCAGCTCGACGAGCCCCATAACCGACAGCTCTCGCATGGGAAAAAGCGATTGGAAGCCCGCAACGCCCATCATTTTCTCTCTATCCCCACCAGCATCAAGTAGGCGACTCAGCTCCCATGCTTCCCAGCTAGAACAGATCCAACTCACCCGCCGACCCCGCGCACTTCGAGTTTTTGGGCCCTCGGGTCGCCGCTTTCTCGCCTTCGCTCGAGCGCGCGCAGCACTTTGGCGCCGATGGCATCTCCCGACGGCTCACCCGCAATCACATACAGTCGGTGGGCGCGCCTGGCGGTGGAGAGCGAGCGCCTTGAAGCAGCTAGCGCCGAAGGCGCCAGGCGGCGCCACATGCTGTCGGATTGGCAAATGCAGGTGAGCTGTCTGTTTTCAGCCAATCGAAGGTGGTGTTTTGTTGATTTGCATGAGTTTCAGCCAATCAAAACGCCATAATGCCATGATGTCTGTGAAGTCTACTGACTGCTTCGTCTCCATGTTGATCGCCACCTCCTTCCTGCCTAGCGCCTACGTCTGTGCGGGTGCGTCTACCGCCTAAGCGAGCGCGGCCTTGTTGGCATCGATCACCTGCTTCACCACAGGGTTCGTGGCGGTCTTAGCGGCCTCGAGGAAGCGCACGCGGCGCTCTTCGAGCTGCTTGGCAGCTGCAGAGCCCGCCACCACAAGCGGCTTGGCACGCAGCAGGGCCTGCAGACACAGCAATAGCTTCTCCTTGCGGATCGCAATGTCGAAGGCCGCGATGTGCGTCTGCACGTCCTTCGGAGCGTGCTTCTGCAGGATTGACGCAAACCGCCAGGCCTCGTCCAGCGCCGGCTTGCTGACCAGCGCCTCGCCGAACGGGTCCGTGTCCTTGGGCGGCTCCTTGTGGCGCGTCGTCGTCGAGCTCTTCTTGCCGTTCTTGGCCGCCTCCCGCTCCTTCTCCTCCGCCTCCTTTTGCTGCTTGGCGCGGAGCTCCTCCTCCTCCTTCTTCTTGAACTCGGCCTTACGCGCCTTCGCCTGCGCGCGCTTGGCCTTCTTCTTGTCGGCAGCGGACATGCCACCTGCACCGTTGCCGTTCGCGCCAGCGGCCAGAGCAGCAGCGCGATCAGCGAGCGACAGGTACGTGTCGATGGCACCGTGAGCGGCCTTGACGAAGAACTTGTGACCGTAAATTTCATCGCACAGGCGCAGCATCTGCAGGTAGGCACGCAGCGTCATCTTGCGAATGCAGTACGTGTGGAAGTCGAACTGGTCCTCCACAAAGTCGTTGAAGTGCTTCTCGACAGCGAAGAATCGCTTGAGGGCCAGACCAAACTCTCCCTTGCGCATGCGGCTACGACCGCACTCGATCTCGTACCACATGCACTGCATGTCGTACAGGTTTTGCTGCGGGTCGCCCTCGTGACGCGTGAACAGAGCAATCGTGGCATCAGCCTCCTCGATACGATCAGCATGCAGCAGGTACTCTGTTGCCTTGTTGTTGATATACCGGTCCGCCAGGTCAAGCTTACGACCCTGCACCATGACGTCAGCAGCAGTGTTGAGGTCGCCGGTGTGCTTGAGGATACGAGCCTTGCGCTGGTAAAAGTCGAGCGTCGACGGAGATTGCTCGATGCACTGCTCGATCACCTTCAGAGCCTTCTCATGCTGCCCAAGCCGGTCGAAGTGCTGAGCAATAAAGTACCGAGTCCAGAGAAGCGTCGACTTGGCATCAGTGTCCGCTACAATAGGCTTGCCACCCTCAAGCTGCTTCTGGTACTCCACCACAAGCTGCTCCAGCACCGCAACCTTCTTCTTGTCGCTGTAGAGCGTCTTGACGTCGGCATTCAGTGACGGAACCCCCTTCGTGAGCTGGCGCTTCAAGAATGCATCAGCACGAGCCTTGAAAGCGTTGCCGCTCGTGTAGTCGAGAGGGAAGCGCAGGGTGATCACAGACTTTGCGTTCTCGGCCTTCTGGGCCTCGGCATCATAGAACTCTTCCAGCTTCTTGGCAAGCTCCTTGCCGTTTGCCTCCGTCTCGAAGTCAATCAGAGCGCACGGGACAGTCGCATTCCTAACAGATGTCTCGAGGAGGTCAGCGCGCTGCAGAAGAACGCACTGGAGTCCCGCGTGAACGCCGTAGTCGTCAAAGTTGATGTCCAGGAGCTCCTCAAACAGCACACGCGCCTCGTCGAACTTGCCGAGGCGCAGCAGCAGCTCGGCCTTCTTGCGTCGCCACGCCAGCGTATCCGTGATCATGGACTGGTTCTCGTCAAGGTGGGCGACCGCCCGCTCAATGTCGCCCGACTCCTCAATGAGCTGGTTCTGGTAGAGGTAGATCTCGCTGTCCTCGTAGTTGGCGCCGCGCGTGGCCTCGAGCGTGCTAAAGTACTTTTCGATAATGTCGATGGCCATTTGGTAGTTGCCAACGAGGTGGTGCGCGATGGCGAATCCGATCCAGTTGTTGCGGTTGTTGGGCTTGAGCGTGAGCATGGTGCGGCGCGTCTCGGCGTGGCCCTTGAGGTCGCGCATCTGGATCTGCAGCAGGTACAGGTCGCGCAGGATCTGGAGGTTCTCCGGGTCGATGCGGATAGCGTTGCGGTAGCACTTGATGGCCTCGGGGTAGTTTCGGTCCGAGCGGTAGAGCAGTCCGAAGACGTGCCAGCACACGTGGCTCTTGAGGTCGTGGCGCAGTCCGTTGCGCACGAACTCGTAGGCCTCCTCCTTCTTGCCCATGCAGTTGAGCGTCAGGCCCTTCATGGCCAGCGTCTCGCCGTGGTCGGGGAACTTCTTGAGGATCGCGTCCGCGGCCTTGAGGCCCTTCTTGTACTGCTTAATCTCATAGCATTTCTACAGCGCAACGATTAGCAGCCAGCGCGCGCGCAACCGCGCCAGACTCGGCCCGCCACGCACCACGATGGAGCGGAAGAGCGCGCTCTCCTTGGACGGCAGCGGCTTGCTCATCTCGACTCGCTGCGCGCCACGGACGGCGCGGAGCAGCTCACGGCAGGCGGATCCTCCACGCGGGGTGTCGTCCACCACACTTTTCGCTTTGTGCGGCCCGCGCTTTTGTGACTTTGGCGCTTGCGCGGGGGAGATACGCCAAAAAACGTAAATACGCGTGGTTTCTTTTTACGAGATCCTTACAAATCAGATGCTATATGGGTTGGCTTGATGGCTTTGACGCCTTCCGGGACGGTTGTTGATGACGATGGAGGTGCCGGTGGCGATTTGTTAGTGTTGAGGCCACGATTGGTCCGACGCCAGGTCCGGAATGCGTCAGGGAAGGAGGATGGAACGGCAACAAGCACTGCAAGAAAAAAAAAAGCTTCAATCAAAGCAACGGCATGTTGACCTTCGGGTTCGACGCAACAACGTGAGCGCTGCGCTGGGGCAACACGTCGCCGTACACGCAGGGGCAAGCGGCTGGAGACCCCCTACGAGCGTAGGGCGACTCGAGCCGGCCTGCCCCGCACTAGGGAGAGGCATCTGGAACTATTCAACGGCGCTGCGGAGCGAGCGGAGCGGCTTACAGCACCTTGTTGGCAGCAGCCTTGGCGGCGTCCGTGGTGGACTTGAGCACCGAGTCGATCTGGCTCACGTGCGGCGCAATGTGCGGCTTGATGAAGTTGTTGTAGATGACGGTCGAGCCCTGCGTGGTCGGGTGGTACGCCCAGATGAGGAAGCTGATCTTGAAGAAGAAGTAGAACGGGACCCTGTGGAGGCGAAGCAAGCGATCAAGTTAGCAAACGTAGATCCATTAGCAAGGAAGCTCTCCAGCAGCGAGACGCACCACGACAGGATGAGGTCGGTGACCGACTCGGTGAGGTTGAAAAAGGCGTAAACGACCCAGTAGGTGAGCCACTGCGTGTCGTCGTCCGTGCCGGGGGTGCTGAGCGCCTTGAACGACATGTAGGCCGGGTAGATGAAGCCCACGAGGCCCACCACGAGCTCCTCGCCGCCGATCACGAACAGCAGCACGCCCGCGAGCAGCGCGCCGACCACGAAGATGTAGAACTTGTCCACGCCCGTCTGCTTCTCGAGCTCCACGATCTTCTCGTAGCCCTCCAGCTTGAGCGAGATCTTCTCCTTGTACTCGAGCACCTTGTCCATGGTTGGCGGGGTGGGGCTTGGCGGGGCTGGCGAGGGAGTTCGAGGGGAGGCGGCCGCTCTTTCTCGAGGAAACCAAAGCGAAAGTGAAGCAGTGAGCCGCCGGTTCCTCCCCCTTCCGCGTTCTTTGCTTCCCCTTTCACCACCACCAGCGAGCGGCCGTCATGCGCACTTTTGACCAATCGGCGCTCGCCAAATCGCGCACGATCCGAGAACGAGCCTCCGGATTGGCTGAATGTCGTGAAACGGGTGGATTTTTTTTTCATACTGTACGTGCGGGAAGCGAGGAGTGAAGATCAACACGAGCCATCCTATTCTGACCAATCCACGCGCGTTTATGCCACTCAAGATGTGTGATTGGCTGAAATACAGCAGTCAAAGAACTTTTGCAGCCGTCGGAAGAAGGGGAAACCGCGAGAAGCCGAGAAAAGACGGCGCTCAAGCGCGCGCTCGGTGACGACCATGTACGGGCCGCCCGACCGGCGCAGCGATGGCGCGGCCGTGGACTTGTCGTTCTCGCAGATCCTCGAGGCGCGCAGCTCGTTCCAGCAGCGGCGGCGCCGCCAGCAGCCGCTCGGTGCTGCGCGAGGCGCCCGCCAGACGCCGCCGACGGCCGGGAGCCGCGCGTCGCCGTTCCTCAACGGCAATGGAGGCATGCTGGACTCGGTGTACGAGAACGAAGAGCAGCTGGAGGTCAGCGGAAGTAGCAGCATGGACGACAGCCAGCGGTACCAGACGCGCTCGCGGCGCGCAGGGACCGCGGGCAGCAGCGAGGACGAGGAGTGGGCGACCGGAGACGACGGACAGCTCGGACAGGACGTCTACAGGTTTGTGCAGCCCAGGAGGCTGTCCTCGTGGGTGCAGGACGACGCGGTCTTCGCGTGCTTCAAGTGCCACGCGGTCTTCTCGCTGCTCGTGCGCAAGCACCACTGCCGGTGAGTGAAAGCGGTACACCATAGAATGATCGCCTTGCAGCTCCTGACCCACAGCTTTTGCCGTGTCTACGCAGTGCCTGCGGCAGAATTTTCTGCTCCTCGTGCTCCAGCCAGCGTGTCGTGATTCCTGCCGACTACGAATCAACGCCAGTGACGCCAGCGTCTGGGAACTCGATCACGTCGAACGCTTCGGGCCTCATTGGCAATATCAGCTGGTATCTGCTTTCGTCCAAATCTGCATCGGACCCGGCAGGAGTTGGTGCAAGCTACGAGATTGGTGGGTTTTCTGAAAACGCCCACAGGCTCACTCCAGAGCAGCAGCAGGAGAAGTTCCTGAAAGAGGTACAGCGGCTGCAGCAAACAAATGCCATCAGCAAGTTTACGCCTAGCAGATCGCGAACTAGCAGTTCCGGATCGTTGAGTTCTAGCGGCACCGGAGGGGGAGCTGTACCGTCGACAAGCGCGTATGTTTCGGCCCATGTTCCTGATGGCAGCGTTCTTCAACGTGTGTGCGACGACTGTGCGAGTGCGCTGCAGCAGCGGCGACACCATTACAACACTGTGAAGGTGTTCGAACTCTGCGAGTTTGACTTGCAGGAGCTTCGCACGCTTGGACAGGTGTGCCGCAAGTGGCACCGCGCATCCATCATGTGCTTGTCAATGTTTCGGCAGATTCAGTACTATCTGCCAACGCATCGATTATCGGAACGTGAGAAGGCACAACTTATCATCAATCGAAAGTTCTTGGGTGGACACACCAAGTGGATGTTGCAGCTCATCAAGGCAATCGACTTTTCACGGGAATTCGACAGTGATGACGGAGAGTCACCAAACGACCCCGAGACAACTCAATCTGAAAATGGCAAGGTCAGCAAAAATCGGGCTCTAGTCGAGGAAGTGTTGGTGCTCATGCAGCAAGAACGCAAGAACAAGTGCATGCTGACAATGTGCTCACGACTATGCCAACCGCAACTGACAAGTGTGGACGCGCTAGAGATTCTAGCGGACGAGACGATTCGTGACGTTCGCCTACGTGCAATTGCGGTTGATGCGCTATTGAAGACTGCTTCGGAAAACGAGTGGTGGAGCTACTTGTCGGTGCTGCTTCATAGCTTGAGTGTGGAGCCAAATGCACCGGAGAGCAAGTTGGGACAGGCGCTCATCCGCCAAGCCCAGTGTGACGTGCGCTTTTGCTACGACCTGTATTGGGGACTTACTGTTATGGCGGAAGACGCGTCTTGCCGGCGAAAATTTGACGGGATGAAACAGCGTTTGCTGTTGACACTCGCGCAGTTTAAAAACAATTCTGTCGTCGCTACTACGTCCAGCTCGTATGGAGATCCCCGCCGCTCCGATGAAGACGACATTACGGAGCAACTGCTACGTGGCCAGGAGTTTATTGATTTGATGTGGAAACTTCCGCCGCGAATCCCCGTCCGTGAGGTTCGCGCTTTATTTCGCAGCTACACGGAGAAAGCCGGCTTATTTGAGGACTTGCGTCGTCGGAACGGAACTGCTAATCAAGATGGCTCCAACTATCAACGACAGAATGGTAGTATCCCGCGATTACTACGCCTCCCTGTCGACCCGCTCGTGAAGATAAGCGGAGTCAACTATAAGTCTATTGAAGTCAAGCGTAGCGCCGAGGCACCGATGGTTATCACGTGTACGGGTGTAGTACGCGAAGAGGATGAAGACGCAGATGTGGTAGCGTTGCTGGAGGGAACGGCAGATATGGCGGTGTCTCCGAAGCGCATCGGTGGCGCATCTGCAATGAGCAGGAGCCTACGGAGGCGCACCCAGAAGCTTCCGCACTATAGACTCATGTACAAGCGCGATGATCTTCGGAAGGACGCGATCGTGCAGAACATCATCAATGTCATGTACCAAATCCTGAAGCAAGAAACGCGTCTCGACATCCCCCTCGTGACCTACCGTGTGGTGCCGACTAGCAGCTTTGACGGGTTGATCGAGATTGTGGAGAATGCCCACACGCTGTATTCGATCATTCGGGACCATGGCAGCATCATGAACTTTCTTCACCACTACAATGGTCATCGAACACTCAGTGAGATCTCGGCGTCGTTTCGCGAAAGTCTCGCCGCCTACACAGTCATCACGTTTTTGCTGGGTGTCGGCGACCGGCACGCGGACAATGTTATGCTCACAAAGGATGGCATCTTGTTCCACATCGACTATGGTTTTATCCTTGGCAAGGATCCAAAGCCGCTGCAGCCTCCAATGCGACTTGATCACTACATGATTGAGGCGCTGGGCGGCACCCAAACAGCACAGTTTGAGCAGTTCAAGAAGCTCTGTGTCATCGCCTTCAACTGTTTGCGACGACACGTCAGCCTGTTCATGATTATGCTCACGCTCGTGGTCAAAGCGATACCGGAGATTACGGACTTTGATATGAACTACACCCAGAGCGATCTTGAGGCGTTCGTTGTCGAGCGGTTCCTGCCGGGACAGAGTGACGATGAAGCGGCCACGGCACTGATGCTCCGGATGGAGGGAAAGCTGAACGAGCGAATCGGGCTCAAGCTGAGCGACTTTGTGCACGCACATGCAAATGAAAAGACTGTGTCGAAGGGCATGACATCGGTCGGGTCGTCGGTCAAGATCGGCGTGGAGGCAGTGGAGGCAACGGTCTCGACGGTCGCGAGCTCACTTTCGAGTGGCGCGTCATCCATCTACAAGTACATGTGGGGCGGTTCAAGTTAGAGCTTGACGGGGTTGGTGGCGGGGATGTACACAGCGGCCACCTTGCCTCGTTCTCGCTGAATGGACCGCGGGGTAGACGCCTGAACTCCGTTTGCAAAGGATATCATAACTTACTTTTGAAAATGCACGTACAGAGATATACGAATGATCACCAGCTAGCTCTCCTACTCGTGAGATGCGAGCTTCGAAGTCGAGAGCAGAACGCTCCGCTCGAGATCCGACGTCCACTTGCGGATGGCCCAGCCGCTGCCAACACTCGCGACCAGCAGCACTTGAAGCACGCGGGTGACCGAT
Organism: Phytopythium helicoides; assembly: GCA_024867545.1. Classification (NCBI taxonomy): domain Eukaryota; phylum Oomycota; class Peronosporomycetes; order Pythiales; family Pythiaceae; genus Phytopythium; species Phytopythium helicoides. Next base: position 68,819 of record JANFNE010000002.1, on the reverse strand, counting down.
TGGAGCGGCGATCCGAGCGACGTGTTGGCGAAGCCTAGCAGCTCTCGAAACGCTGCGCGATGGGCTCGGTACGGCGACTGGTCGGCGCTGAGCATGGCCTTGGCAGAGAGATCCTCCGACGGGTCGCTGTCGGATGATGAGCGCTGCTTGAGGTAGTCTCCGCACCACATGAGCTCGCCGATCGAGAGTCTAGGGACGACCTGCTGCAGCTGCACGATCGGGTCCTGCACGCCGTTCGGGTACCGGCGCTTCCAGCTCTCTTCCAGCTGCGAGGTGTGGTCGCGGATGTCGGCGCAGACTCGGCAGACCTCCATCTTGACGGGGTAGCCCCACTGGTGCACGTTGTCCGTGAATCCGTCGCAGCTGGCGGCCACGCGCTTACCCGGCTGTCTGTCGGAGCCCACGGGCCACTGACGGATGGGGAAGACCTGGCGCGCGTCGGCGATGGATCCAAAGTCGCACACGTCTCGGCCCTTGGCGTGGCAGAAGAGGTCGTTGATCTGCTGCTCGAACGCGAGCTCACTGGCCGCGAACTGCTCCGAGTGCCACACGGACGGTGTCACGCCGGCATCCCCAGCAAGCTTCAGCGTCAGCACCGCGCCGGTGGCCACGACCGCAGCGCCAACGCCCAGCAGCGCCATGCGCAGCGCCTGCAGCGTGTGCGCGGCCGAGAGCGGCGGCGCCAGCTGCAGCAGCAGCAGCGCCACGCCCAGCGCGGCCAGCACGCCCGACAGCAGCAGCGCGCTGCGGTCTGCAGGCGCGAGCGCAGCCAACGCGATCGCCGTCTCCTCCATGACGCCAGTCGCCGAATGAGCCGGCGGCGCGTGCGCAAACTCGAGCAGTGGCAGCAGCCCCGCGCACGCCAGCACCAGGCTGCAGGCGAACAGCAGGTCGCGGCTGGGCGGCAGGGCGGGCGTCATCTCTAGGTGGAGGAAGCGCGAGTGCCCTCCATGGACGCGCAGCCAGCCAGCCACCTCGCTGGTGGGTGTGGCACCTGCGGATCAGGATGGCAGCCGAGCAGACGCGCAGCCGTTACGCAAATGGGACAATAGTACTGACTTTGCGTCAGTTGAGATGGGTTATTTTTCAGCGGGAAGCGATCGGAGGAGATCTGAGCTATTTTCTGATTGAGGGAATGTATGGTCGCGTGGATTTTTTTTTCAAAAGATTTGTCGAATGAGATCATTGGATCAGTAGAGTCGCGTTTTTCCACGGGGCGCCGCCGCTTGGCGAGTGCGCAGCGTCTGGACGGATCGTGCTTGGACATGTGAAAGGCGACAATGGGTTCTGGACGCCATGACGACTGAGAACCACATGATATACGTACGCGAGTACAGTACATGGCTGCGTTGCTTGCAGCAGTCGAATGGACAGATGGTGTTCTTCAAGTTGCAGTGGCGGTGCCGATGACACATCTGTCTGTCTGGTTTAGTCGAGTGCTCCTCACAAATGCCGATCGACTTCAACTTGTCAGACGTGAATCGCCTCGCACCTACTGCTGTTATCTCTCTAGTGCTGCTAGGAAGGGCCAGGCAATAGTCAGGATGCTGCAGCTCGAGTCGTGGCACAGCAGCTGATCTCTAAAACGACACATGCCAGTGACCAATGGCTGCTCGCTCCACTCGTTGCTGCCTTTGCCATGGGCTGCTAGGCTTCCTCGTCGTGAATCGGTGCGGAAGTTGAGAATGTGCAGCGTCTTGCCCGATGTCACATCGAGCAGCTCTATCCTTGAGAGCTCTGTTCGCGAGCAGAGTGCGATGACACTTGATGTCCACCACGAAGCAAGCGTCTGTGAAGAAGCGGCTGCACTGCTGCTCTTCGGGTTTTCGGCGAGATGGCGAACCGCTTCCGGCCAATCCCAGGTCTCTGTCGCTGGGTGAAAGGAGTATATAAACACGTTCCCCTTGCGCGTCGCAGCCAGCAGCTCTTGATTGCTCGGCGAAAACGCCAGACCGGTCACTCGAGGAGACGGAAGCAACCGCCGCAGCATTTCAACGCCGAAACCACTCTCTTCGTCGCTTGAAGCAGGCGCAAGCAGGTCTCGAACGAATACCCGGCCGTCTACTGAGCCCAGGGCGACGAATCTTCCGTCCGAAGACGTCGTAACTAGCCCGATGGCAATATCCGCGTATGCTGATCCCGTCGGGGTCTTTGGCTCTGTGCTTCCGTCTTGAATCTCTGCCGACTCCACTGCCAAGTCGAATTGGAAACGCATCGCGCCGAGTGAAGTGCCGACAACCAGCTCACACTTCTCGCCACTGTCGCCTGACTCTTGAAGGCAGCTGATCGCAATCGACGCAGCGCTGTAGCGCAGACGGAAGCTCGCTCGCTGCTCAAACTCTTCTCGAGCGTCGTACACCGCAACAACGCAGCCGAACGCCACCGCGAGCCAGCGTCCATCGCTCGACCAGCATTGCGCTGGACTATCACACGTCGCAGTCCCCTGCGGAGCCAGCACCTTCCTCACCCTCACAGCTGCTTCAAATCCCCCACTGATCCAATTAGCCCCACCTCCATCGCCACTTCATAGCCAAGCACCCGTCGTACAGCTGTCAGTCGATGTGCCATCCGCAGCTCCAAGTGCCACGACGACCACCGCGCCGCTGTCCGTCGCGACGCTGACGAAACCTGACGCCGAGCGGCCCGCAGGCGCTGCCAGCGTCCCGTTCCAGGCCGGCGATGGCCGCAGCCCGCGCAGCTGCGCGCGGAGCACGCGGAGCTCAGCGTTCCCGGCAGCCCCAGGGACGCCGAAGTTCATGATGGCTCCAGTGATGTGGCATGCGTGGCACGTCCTTTGCCTCCTTCGAGACCAAATAAAAGGATCAATTGTCGCAGAAGTATTGACGATAAATACAAATGGTAGGGTGGTGAGGGAGGATTTTGACGCGGTGCACAGGCACAATCCCAAAGTAGACTCCGCGTACCCTGACGACTGCAGGCAGTTTCGAGGGGGTGCGTCCAGTACTCGACGCGTGCCCACAGCTATTCGAAGCAAGCGGAGCATTTTTCTATGACAGCAGTATCGAGCAATCGCACGCAGACACGTGGGAGAGGTAGAGTTTCCGACCTTGAAGAAGCCATGCGGTCGCCTTGCGCTGCCATGCACCAGTTGCAGCTTGAGAGTTCTCGAATCCCCCTCTACATCCGTACCCCCATACAAAACCCAGCATCAATCACCTAGAAGTTGCTCAATGAGGACAGCCGTTTCCGCGTAACCCCGCGTGTTCGGATGGTCATTGCGTGCCACACTCGGAGATGCACGGTGGAGCCCAAGCTGTCGCCGCGTAGCTCGCCTCCATCCTCTCGTGCAGTCCTACAGCTTCGCTCGACGCCATGGAAGCGCAGCTGGTGCGCTCGCTGAAGCGCTTGCTGCCTCGCAGCCGGTCGATCGCGGCCGCCGTCGCCGCGAACGCCGCTCGAGCGGCGCAAGTGTTGATCCTTCAACGCCAAAGTTCGTCACTAGCGGCTCGCAGCGGTCGCTCGGTGCGGCTGCTGGCGGTTCGTTCGAGCTCAAGCGGGTCCCAAGGCTACGATAGCGGCGATGGAGCGTCGTTTGGCTCTGCGATTGTGGCGCTAGCAGGTGTTAGCGCGATTGGAGCGACTGCGGCGGCGCTTTGCGAGTCGCTGCAGGAGTTTGAGGGCTCGGTGGACCCGACGTCGCCGTCGTGCGAAGGTGAAGACGTGTCGGCAGGATTTGAGGACGCGTTCGAGATGCGGAACTTGCTTGGCGCGGGCGCGTTTGGCGTCGTGATGCTGTGCCGGAACAAGGCGACAGGAGACGAGTTTGCGGTCAAGATTGTGCAGGACCTGCCGAACTACATGGCTGAAGTGGCTCGCGAACAGGACGCGCTCGCGCGCATCGAGCAAATGGGAGGGCACCCGAACGTGGTCGCGTACGATCGATCGTACTTTGAGAATGGCTTTCACTACCTCGTAATGGAGAACGTGCGCGGCGACTCGCTCTTCTCCTACATGAAGAAGCGCCACACTCTTGCCACGTCGGACGCGCTCCAGCTGGTGGCGCAATTGGCCCAAGCACTCGTTTTCATGAGCAGTATCGACCTCATCCACCGAGACTTGAAGCCTGAAAATATCATGGTGACCATCCCAGAAAACACCGAGCTGCAGCAGGACGTTGCTTCAGCCGAACCGAACGACGTTGTGCTCAAGATTATCGACTTTGGCTCTGCCGGCCGAGTGTCTCGGCCCGAGCCATCAAAAACTAGTCGCCCTGTGGTGCTGTCAGGTACGCGCACCTACTGGTCGCCAGAGGTTCTGGAGCAGCAGAGCATGACGGCAGCGATGGACGCGTGGGCTCTTGGCTGCATCCTATACATCATGCTGTCTGGACGCCATCCATTTGACCTCATGGGCTGCTCCAGCGAAGAACAAATCCTGCAGCGCATCACGTCCGACCAGGTGTCTTTCCTTCTTCCAGAATGGGACAACGTGCCAGAGGAAGTCAAGGAGATTGTGCGCGGATTATTGGACAAGGATCCCTCGCAGCGCTTAACACCTCAAGAGCTCCTCAGCCACCCCGCCATTGTTGCCGCCACCTCGAAAGCCGACTTTAGCGACGAGTAGGTTTTCACTTGCATGTTGATCGGCAGTGCGTTTCCAAAGTAGCGTAGCGCTTGATTTATGAGCAGGAACACGATTTCCTTCATCACTTTGCTCTCTCAGCATGAAGTCAACCAGAATCCACACATTTTTCAAAACTAGCATACTGAGACTCAGTATTCACGCCCCTCCATCGCTCGCAGTTTGCTCGGCGCCAAAATGGTAGCGAAGGTGCAGACCATCTCCTGCTAGTTCCCCGCTGACTCACGCGTTGCTGCGCTGGTTACGCAGGAGCTGCAGACGCAGCTGGACGCGTGGAGCCTTCAGTGGCGCGTGGACGACGCCAGACGCGAGAGCCAGCGGCTGTGGAAGCAGCACCCAGTCGCGGTCATCAAGCCGTCGCTCAAGGAGGCGCGGAGCGCCATCAGCACGTCGGCGGAGAGAGAGCGCTTCCAGAGTCGAGAGGCGTATCTCCGGCTGCTGCAGAAGGTCGACGGCGAGGAGTACGGCGAGCGAGACGCTAAACGACAGAAGACGTCGCCGTTTGGCGCGGAGGACCACGTGCAGCTGCTCAAGCGCAAGAACGAGGAGCTGCGACGCAAGCTCAAGGCACAGACCAGCAAGCGGTCGCTGGTTCCCGAGACATTCACCAAGTCGGCGCAGCGGCTGCTCATGGGGAACACGCTGTCCAAGCCAGAGCCGGTAGCTGGCATTTTGGACTTTGAGGCGATGGGAGGATATGCTGACGAGAATCGTGACGATAGGAACGGCTACACCATCGGTTCGGGAGCGATTTCCAGTACAAGACACACCAGACAAAGAATGAGGACGAGATCCAGGAGCTCGAAGGTGCGTTAACTGCGCTTGCTAGATAGTCTGAATATTGTGCTAACTTTCACACACCTGCAGAGAAACTCAAGCAGCAGAACTTGTCGAGGACGCAGAAGTCGGACGAGCTCTTCTACGACCGCTTTGCCCAGCGAGAAGCAAATGCAAGAAGACGTTTGCTTTTTCGTGTGTGCGTGTGCATTGCTAACTTTTATTTCGCTTTGTGCAGACACTGATCGAGGATGTGCTGCTCGACCTCGCATACGAAATTGCCGAGGATGTATTCGATGCAGCTGAACGCGCTCTGAGAAAGAAAGAGCTGCCACCGGAGCAGCTTGCAGTCGTCAAGGATGCCATGTCGAACGGCCCAATGGAGCGAGTGTTGATCCAGAAGTACAGCGTGGATATCACGCGTCGACATCTCCAGTGCCTGCATCCACTTCAGTGGCTGAATGACGAGGTGCGTGTGTATGCCTCTTTTGTTATCCCTGGAAAGGACCTTACGCATTACGGTTTGTGGATTGGCAGGTCATCAATTTCTGGTTTCAGATGCTCAATGACCGCGACGAGAAGCTTGTGAAGGAAGGCGTGCTCACCAAGCGCAGTCACTTCTTCAACTCATTTTTCTACTCGAAGGTGTCTGAGGGCGGCTACAACTTCATCAACGTTCGGCGGTGGACACGAAAGGTGCGACGCTTCTGCATGGATGTGAGCTCATCTTGCTGCTGGTTCGCTTGCTAATCCCATTCAAAACGATCTTGACAGATTGATATCTTCTCCATGGACAAGATTTTCGTGCCGGTCAACATTTCGAACGTAAGCCATGGGAGTTCGTGCTATTGTTGATCATGACTTGGACTGACTTCTTACCGTATTGAATGCAGACACACTGGTGCCTAGCCGTCATTTTCATGACCGAGAAGCGGATCCAGTACTTTGACTCCATGAACGGAAGCGGGGCGACGTGCCTCAATGTGCTTTTCAAGTGCGTGCTAGTTTTCATGAGCTTGTTTACCCAGCGAGCGAGCGGGATCGTGACTTGTTGTACTTGCACAGATACTTGCACGACGAGATGGACCACAAGAAGAAGCAAACGTTCGACGAGACGGGCTGGGAGCTCGTTCCGACGACGCCCGACACGCCTCAGCAGGCGAACGGCTCGGACTGCGGCGTATTCACGAGTATCTTTGCGGACTACCTCTCGCGCGACATGGTGCGTGATCTGTCGACCCGAATGCCATATGCTCACCCCTACTAACTTTTCTTGTTATGCGCGCAGCCTCTGTCGTTCTCGCAAAAGGACATGGAGTTCCATCGGCAACGCATGGTGCTGCACGTAGTGCAAGGTGCCATCCCGACCGACGAGGAGCTGTAGATACACACCAAAGCAAAGGCGACTGCAACTCGACGCAAAATGCCAGCTTCAACGCGCGCCGGGTGCGCGGATTATATAGTTACGGGCGGCGCCTACTTGACCGTGAAGCCCTCGCTGCGCAGGCAGGCCTTGTGCTTCTCGATAATCTCCTTGCACTGGTCCTCGCCGTTGGTCACGACGCACAGGTCGCGCGCCTTCTTGGTCTCGGGGCACGAGCAGCAGATCTTCTTGCCCGACTTACCCAGCACGGGGCCCGTGGTCGTCGTCGTGGTCTCGCCCTCCTTGCCGGCCATAGTCACTTGGTCGCTTGGCAATTGATGGATGAAGCTGCGAGGTGTCGAGCTCGAATCCAATCGACTTGTGATGGCGAAGAGCTCTTTGGGCGACGACGGTCTGCAGTTCTATGCGGCACGCGCACCAAAATGGCAAAAAGCACGCGTTTGATTGGCTGCGCTGGCTCCAGTGTGGTGACAATTGCAAAACAAGGGCTGTAATTCGACCACCTTCTAAAACAAATTACCTGTTTTTCATATTTGAATTGTATAAAACTGTAGCACAAATCGTAACATTTAAACCACACAGACTTGTAAAACTAGATACTAATATGGCAATTGTCGACTGTAGATTTTGATGGGTGATCCAAACACTTCAATAGTGTATGACGTGTTTGGTCTCAGATCGCGTCATCACCCACTAGATCCTGTCGTTCGACAGGATATTGTTTATAACAGGTTCAGATGCTTCAAGGTGCGCATCCTCCTGATCGAGTTGAACCATCACCTCGGCGCCTCTAGTGTCCAACAGTTTGCAATCCTCTGCCGTCTCCTGAAATCATGAATGAGCTTCCGCTGTGCGTATCAGACTGCCTGCAAATGACCTGATCAGCCTCCGTGTCAATTCATAGACTACTTCAGCTTGGTTGATCTCAAAGTCATTCCTTAAGACTTAAATATTCCTTCACCCATGCACCATACACTCTCCACGCACTCCCATGCAACACGTCTTGGCTTGAACAATCGACTGGAGGTCACCCGCAGCGCGGACACGCACCATCCAAGCGGCGGGTGCCGCAGTGGATGCAAAAGGCCCCGGGCACCGGCTCGCGATGCAATATATCACCGTGGTAGTCCCTGATGTGCGCCAGCAGCTCGGAACGAACGTGGAACAACGTGCCACAGTAGGTGCAGTTCTCCCAGACGTCCTCCTCCGGCTCGACGCTGCTGGAGGACCTCGTGGCTGACGCCGACGACGAGCGTCCCGTTAGGAACGAATCTGACTGTCGCTCGACGGGCGAGGCCAGCCGCGCGACGGGAATGTTGGCCACGCGCTCGGCGTCGTCCTCCTGAATGAAGAGCAGATCGGCGCTCGTGACGAACGGCGTGGGGTGCTGGTAGGCCGGCGTGCGGCGTCCTCGGCTGGCTCGTTCGCCGCGCAGCACGGCGCGGAAGCGGATGGGGAACAGCAACGGCGTCTGGTGCTTGCGCTTCTCGACGGTGAGGAACCCGACGGCCTTGGAGAGCTCTCTGGATCCTCCAAGCGGAAAGGTCTGCGTGAACCCGACGGCCTGGTCTGGCCAGAAGCAGCTCCGCAGCGTGAACTTGGAGGTCGTGGAGAGCGCCTGGCGGTCCTGGATCTGGATGGTGAAGACCGTCTGCTCGTCGCGCGAGCGCGACCACTTGAGGAACTTGGACACGTGCGTGCCGCGCAGGTACTTTCCCGAGCGCACCGACACGAGCTGCACGCGCATCTCGTCGAGGATGACGCGCTCGCGCAGCTCCTGCACGGGCACGATCTGCACGAACTCGTCGTCGGCCGCCTCGCCGGCGCACTGCGCGTTGTAAGCGCACGGCACGGCGCTCTCCTTGCGCCGGCACTGCGCGTACGCGTCGTATCCCTGCCAGAAGAACTGCAGCGCCACCTGGTCGCTCGACGAGATGAGCCGCGCCATGCTCTGCGTCCTTCGCTCGCTGCTTTTGCCGACTGCCTGCGGCCTCCGGCGCTCGCTCCGGGCCGCGACGGGAGATGCGCTGTTTGAACAATGAGCGCGAGAGAGTTCCGTTGACGGCCGGCGCGCTCGGGATTGGCGGAAAATGCGCGAGGGTGGCGCGGGATTACGGGCGGCCTTGGGTTATGGACATGGGCAGCTGATTGGGTGACTGCCGGGGGGACCACCTGGGTGTTGCAAATGAGACTTTATGTGAGGATCTTTGGCGCGGACAGATCGCATCGATCGATGATCGGTGCCTGGAGCGCCTGGTGTCGCAGTCCAACGGAAAGGACTCGCCCGCCATCGCTTGTCGACGCTGCCAGCCACCACTGCGATGGTATTATCTCTTGAGATGCTGGAGATTTGCAAGGCGCTGCACAAAATGAGGCACTCGAGGGAGCGACAGATGGCCAGAAACCCGGCTGCGCGTAATCCCTGGGTGGCTGGCTGGCTGGCTGGTGGCGAAATTTCGGAACCACGCGATCTGGAAGCGGCAGTTCCATAGCTTCTGACGGCTCGGTGGGGTCGCTCGAACAGCAGCAGCTTGTACAAGTCGACGCGGTGGCGGTTCACCATCTAGATGAGCGCTGGCGGCGCTTCAAGGTCTACCGGACGGCGGAAAATCCACGGCGCGTGGAGTCAGCACAAACAGTCAGCACAAAAATGGTCGCCACTCCAAATCCGATGAATGACTACCTGATCGCCAAAAACTCTATGACTACCAGATAGTCATGATACCCGACACCAAGGCGAGCACCTTCCAGCCCGAAGCTGACCAGCATGAGCCTCGGCAAGGTGCTGTACCGCGACCTGCTGCTGGCGGCGCGGCAGTTCGACCGGCACGTGGCGCTGCGCGCGCTCGTGTCGTCCAACCTGCTGCAGCGGCCGGTGGCGCCGGGCTCCACGGACCGCGTGCACCACCTGGAGGCGCTCAACCGCATCCTGCTCGCCTTTCTCGAGCGCCGCTCCTTCTACCTGCCGTCGCCCGAGCGCGGGCCGCTCGCGCAGCTCGTGCGCGACAAGTTCCGCACGCCGGAGGCCGCCAGGAGCAGCGGGGAGGGCGTCGATTTGGCATTCGCCGCGCTGCGCACGCTCACCGACACGCTCGCAAAGGCCAAGGAGTATGACATACTCGACGCCAGCGCGGTGGCAGAGGACGATGAGCAGGAGGACAGCGTCAATGAGCTGCCCGTGAGGAACGTGCAGCTAGCAGAGTGAGTGGCGCACTTGAGCGGTTGGATGCCGGGCTGCAGGCTCAATGTGCTGCTGAGCAGGAATGTGGCGACGGGGACGTTTTTGCTATCGCACCCGCTGCTGGGCGGCACTTTCCGCCGCGCGGTGGTGGTGCTGACTGAGCACGGCCAGAAGGGATCCAGGGGATTTATCGTCAACCATGTGACCAACAAGCCGCTGTCATCGACCTTCCGCGTGCACTCGCGCATCATCCATGCGTTTGGGACGTCCAAGGTGCATCGTGGCGGACCAGTGCCCACCGACCACGCTGAGGTGCGTCTTCTTCAATCAATCAACACGCCGTATTCGGTCCTGCTAACGAGCCTTTTACACGGTTAGATTCTGCATGCCCGACCCGAGTTTGGTGGCGAGCGCGTGGTGGCGACCAACCTGCCCTCGACCAACGATGACAAGCTATTCGTGGGTCTCGATCTCCAGACTGCGGCGCAGGCAGTCGAAGACAAGACTGCGCTCCAGTCGGACGTCGTGTTTCTCAACGGAGTTTCGACCTGGACGGTTGGTCAACTGGACAATGAGCTCCAGCGCGGCACGTGGGTCGCCGTGAAAGCGCCAATCTCGCTGGCGCTAAACGCCAAGAAGGAGCTGTGGCAAGAACTCATGGGAGCCCTTGGCGGAGAGTACGAGGCTTTCAGCAAAATGCCAGTCATCTATGATGACGACTTTGACGACGAGGATGAGTTGGAGGTATAAGCACGAATGCAGCGATGAAACGAGCTTCTCTCATTCATCACGGGTGTAACTGCTGGTGTTGCTGCTATGGTACGTCTACACTTGCAGTTTCTTCTGGGCGACAAACAGGTAAAATCGAGATGAAAAGCCCTGGAGCTTGCTGCCAGGCTCCATTTCAAGGCATTGGAGGATGTCCCATCCCATTGGCGGCTGGCTCGTGTCGCGGTGAGCCACCCAGTCAAACATGTGGATCCGATTGGCTGGGCTACCGAATGTCATGAAGACAAAGTACCCATTTGGCTGCAAGATGCGAGCAGCCTCGAGCATCCCGTTACGCGCGTCTTCTATGTCATCCGTCGAGTCGGGCGACACTTGCTTCCAGTTGTCATTGTCCACGGCGTCGGTCTCGGGTCGGAGCAGCATCGTGTCGAGGCAGCCCTTGTCAATGATGCAATCGACCGAGTTCGACTCCCAGCCACTCATGTTGGTCATGTCCGTCTCAACGAACGTCACAGGCCACGAGTTTGCCTCACAGCGCGCCTGCATTTTCTTGACGACGTTCGCAGCAAAATCCATGGCGTGAACGTCTTCGTAGCCATCGAGAGCCATGTCAATCGGAAGCCGGCTGGTACCCGAGCCAGCCACAAGGACGCGATCCTTCTTGTTGAGGTATGAAGCGAGGATCTCGCGCACGTGCGCGTACTGGCAGTACCAGTCGTACTCCTCTTCGCCTTCGTACCGTGCCTCCCAGTAATCCTTTTTGCACAGCGCCATCATGGAGATCTTGGCGGCATACGGGCGCACGAGCTCTTCTCCCTCTGCAATCTTCTTGACTGGCCATGCGATCGTGAACAGTTTTTGTTGCAGCACGCAGAACACCGGGGCGACTTGAATGTTGACGTTCTTTCCCTCCAGCAAGCTCGAGCCGATCGCGTTGAGCACGTAGTACGACATGTCGGTGGACTTTTGGCCGAAGCGGATGGAGAACGCGAGTCGATGCAGCTGCTTCATGACGCGGTCATTGCACTCGTCGCCTTCTCCCTCCTGGCTGCTGCCGGCCTCGGGAGCGACCACCTCCTCGACCAGCTTGAGCATGCGCTCCCTCGTCGCGGAGCTGTCTCGCAGCTGCTTGAGCGCGTCCACGGCCGACGAGAACTCCCAGCTGTGCTCCACCCTGCACACGACTTCCTCCGCCTCCAGCGTCTCCTTGGCGACCACGCGCTGCCTCCGCTGCGCTCCGCCGGCGTCGCCATCTCCGCCAGACTCGTCCGCTTCTTCCGCGCGCTCGATCGTCGCCAGGTCCTCGAGCGCCAGCGCGTCGCCCGCGCCCACCACACAGTCGAAAACCTGCGCGTGCAGCTGCGCAGGCACGCGGTAGTGCTGCAGCTGCGGCAGGTGCAGCGCCACCCACTGCGCGCGGTCCACCGGCAGCTCCATCATCTCTCCAACCAACTCGAGTCGCCTTCCATTTGTTTTACATGTATATGATTGGTGGAAAATAGGATTTCACGCGATCCCATTGGATAAAAAACGCAGGTTTCCCGTTACGGGCGAACTTCAACACCTTGGCGACATGGAAGCCTGAAGGGCCGCTCTTCGACTGCTCCAGCTCGAGCTCCAGGCGCCTGGAGCCTCTAGAGATGGCGCTGTCTGCTGCTTCGCTGCCTACCGCGTCGCTTTGCGGCGTCACTCGGCTGCAGGCGCTGTTCCGCGGCCGCCGCAGCCGCCAGCTGCACGTCGAGCGCGTCCGTCGCGACCTGCGTGCGTTCCTCGGCACTAAACTGCTAGAAAAATGGATCTAACGACTGTGAATGGAGGAGCAGCATGGTCGCCGTTTGTCCCGGCCAAGATGGAGGCGGTGGACGCCATGCTCGAGCTTGCAGACCTGCGGCCGGGAGAGACGATGGTGGACATTGGCAGCGGAGACGGCCGCGTCGTGATCGCGGCGGCGACGAAACACCCAGAAATCCGACGAGCTGTCGGCGTGGAGCTGGACCCGACGCTGGTTGCTCTCTCGCGTCGACGCGTTGCAGAGCTGGATGGGGTGGAGCCAAAGCTGCGACTACCGTCTCGCGCCGTCTTCGTACTTGACGACTTTACCAACGTGGAGCTCAAGAGCATGGATGTTGTTGTGCTCTTTTTCCTGCCTCACCAAGACATCGCTCGTGTGCTGAGCGAGAAGCTGCGACCAGGCACAAGAGTCGTCACTTACGTGTTCCAGATTGCGCAGTGGACACCAGAGCGCTCGGTAGAGACCGTACCATTCATGACTTCCCACGGGAGCTCGCCTGTGTTCCTGTACCGTGTGCCGCACGATCCACTGATGGAGTAAATGGAGGCACCCGAAGTTTTCTAATTGCGATTCTTTACCAAAGTTGTCTATTTCTGGTCATGATGTCTTCTTGTCTGGCACAACCACTTTTCCTTGTCTCGCCAATTCTCGAACGCGTGTTGCTCTTCGTCTCTTTAAAAGCTAACAATATGAGCGAAGGCTTTGGCATCTGCGGACACAAGAACTCGTACTCGACAGGGGTGAAAATCGGCAACTATGTTGAAGACCGCATCGGCGGGGATTTGGCGCGCGGAAGTAGCACGAACCCGAACTCCAAGTTCACTGAGTGCAATGCCAACTATATCAACCCGAAGCTGATGCCCGATAAGTCGGCCCACGCACCGAAGGAAAATTTGGAAGAGCGCTTTATGATCCGCCAGGGCCTGCCGTATAACCTTGTATTCGAGCACGGTCAGCAGCACATTCCAACCTCTGCCGAGCTCCAGGCAAAGTACACGCCAATATCCCATGATATTGGCGCTGGTTTTCTATCGAGTGCCATCAAGGGCAAAAGTGGGTTGCTTATTGGGTTGGATTCAGCAGCATCTTCCCAAGGCAGTTCCAGGATGCGAGAGCTTGAAATCAAGCGAGCTAAGGAGACAAGAGAGTTGCGTCATACATACGTATCGACCTCGCAGAGCATTGTGCCAGCAATTACCCGCGGTCGCTTGGTTTAGATGATATAGCAGTCGCCAGCACGCTCTGCTCGATCTACAACTACTTGCACATTTCTTGACAATAACAACGCTTGCTCCTACTCTACTTGCTCTTCGAGTTCTTGGTGAATGAGCTCTATGAGCTCTCTCGGCACCTCACAGTCAACTAGGAGCTGCTGAAACCTATCAGCATGAATACAATTCGTTTACTAGACTCAAGAATATAACGCATGAGGCAAGCGCACCTTTGATTTTCGAGTTGACTTGATAAGCCTGGTGCCAACTCGGATGATGGCATACAAACATGGTTCAATTCTTTCACTCGACCTGTAAGCTCGCGCCACTGTGAAGAAAGACACACCACAGCCTGACGCTCGATCAAGTGTGAGCATGTAGACATGGCAACCAGAAGTCCTTCGCCTAGATTCAGTACACTAGACTCATTTAGTTTGATTGCGCAAAACAAATTCGTGAGCTGCTGACGATTTCGTACTGCTAGCGGTTCCTCTGCACAAATCATCAATCAGCACAAGAGAGCTCGGTGTCATACTGCTGAAAATTAGCGCCATTTCCTTCATCTCTGTCATAAAAGTTGATAGACCATGTAATTGCTGATCATACGCTCCGCTCCGAAGAAGAATTGCATCAAAGATGGGAATAACAGCACTCTTGCACGGAACAAAGCAGCCGACTTGGTTCAGAAGAACAATAGTGCCAATGACGTAGAGTAATGGACATCCTTCTGTTACTTCTTCACCCTCCAAAAGAAGGAAATGGTGCTTATGGTCGAGTCGAATATCCCAGTTTGTCTGTTGATTCCGATTTATGTGCATCGGATTGAACGGAGCGACAATATTCATCGAAGTTAGCATGTTCCTGTTGACGATAGGAATTTGAGCGCGAACAAAGTTGTGTTGACGAGCAACTAAAGCATACGCCATAAGAACGTCAAGCTCACCAACACGATGAATAATCCGAGCCAAATACGTGCAGTAATGATCCGTGAATGTCTTGACCAAAACCTGGATGAGATCCCTCTCGGCCGTCCTGTAGGAATCCCGAAGCGTTTTCCAGCGAGCACCGAGGTGTTCAATCGAAGCGACAGTGAACCATACACCTATTGCCTTGGATGCTCTGTAGATTGTTACTCGCTTTCCGTTGTGATGATGCACACGATGGCCGTCTTGACGAGCAATCCGCAAAACAACACCAGTAGATGGAAACCCAGGCTGGTCGTCTTCATCATATAGCACTCGAACTCGAGTTCGCTGGAGATTGAATGACTCTGCTATCTGCGTGATGCGTAAGAACATTTTTCAAAACACGCAAAATATACATCTTTAACGAACCTGATCCACTGAGTGCTCGATTTCTCTCTTACATGCATCAAGCTCGGTGCGTAAATTTCGCAAAGCAACAGCGTGCACAGTCATTGGGTTACTATCATTGCGATATCTATGCCTTACTGATTCTGAGCATTCGGCATCATACACAAAGTCAAGCAAGTCGCAAAACGGCAGCATTCTTTGAACGTTTTGCTGCAGAGCCGCAAAGTCTTGAACAGAATCGTTAAGCTTGCCCATTGCATCCCCCGTCTCACGGACCCATCGCGACAATTCTGCAAAGCTCTACGTTGAAACGTTTGATTAGCCTGATGAAGTGCTGACCATTTCGGAAGTTTTATCTCACCGTCAAAGAGAGTCGAGCAGTGTTTTCAGATTCAGTTTTCTCATCTGAAAGTCGAACGAAAGCCACTGCTTTGGTTTCAAAGGTTTGAAAGTGGCGAAGAATGCGCACAAGGCTATCTAACCACTCTTTGCTTGCTGAAGTGGACGAGGAGGGATCTAGGATTGTGACGAACCTCTCAACTGAATCGTGTCGCTTTCGAAGCTCATCCACATCAACGCTGGGTCTCGCTATCCACTAGAAGCAGACATAATTAGCTTCGCATTGCTTTTCGGTGACAATTTTCTTTGAATTCGAACTTCGAGCAGACCAGTTGGCATACCTTGCGCAGACGTCGTTTGCCCTGCTTCGTACTGCAAGCACGGGCAATGACGCTAAAAATCGACTCTTCTCCGTTCAACGGCCCGGTTTCTCCAAACACTCGCATGGCTGACGGGCTAAACCTATCATGGTGGCAGCAGCGATGGACTAGTCAGTGTTCAACCAGGGATGGCGTCGAGTGCAAAAGTTAGCGCCAAATGAACCTGAGACACAGCGCTGATCTCAAATCGCGGAGAGAAAACTCGAAGTCGCCTTCCGCGCTCTCCTGAATGAAAGCGAATCGATCGAGCACAAAAACTAGTGTTGCCGTAGCTGGCTTGAATAGCGATGCACTGGTAGTTTGATGAAGTAGATCCGTTGCAGACGCGTTTGCCAAAAATTCGTCCAGAAGCTCCTCTACTCCGTCGAGACTCTTGATTCTCACTAGGATGTCTGCAAAGTCTAGAACGTCCAATTTATATCGCATTTGCATCCCACGCTCGATGCTGGAATCACTCGTAAAGTCGGCCAAGAGCACTGTTTTCTCTTCCGCCCACCACCGCAACTCTCGGATCCCCGCGTCCACCAGCTCGATTGCCGTTGGCTCCAGTCCATCACTAACAACCGGCGCAGCCCCCAGCAACGACAGCCAATCAACGCGCTTCTCCGATACATCGATACGAGCTACCGCTACGTCCACTCGACCAGCATCGTCTGCGTTCGCGGCAACAACAAGCAGCAATACGTCGTCCTGCATTTCCTTTCCTGTTGCCCCTTTCCTATTTTGTGTTGTTTCCTCCGTCACTTTCTCGAAAAGTGACCAAGAAAATCACTTTGACGCGCAAAATTGTGTTGAAGTCGTCACTTTCCCTTTTCCCGCTTCGTTGCCGTAGCCTTTCTCGCTTCTCCAGCTTCTAGATCTCTGGCAGCTCCACGTTCCTCGGGATGATGGAAACCGGTCGAGCGCCGGCGCTGCAGCGAGCGGGGCGTCGGCCTGGCGCGTGTCGCCACTTCGCTCGCGGGAACTGCCGCTATGGCACCAACTGCCGCTTCTCGCACGAAAGGGGCGGGTCGACGGACGCCCGAGGCGATGAGAACGAGCGACCACGCCTGAGTTATGCTTCCAAGACGAGCTCTTCTGGTCAAGGACAGTTTTCCATGAGCGCCATGCGGGCCAAACTCGCACAGCAGATGCAAAACGAGCTGGTGAATGAGCGCGGGAGCTCGGACCCGCTCACGCTGCTGTGGGAGCCGACGGACGGGAACAAGCAGGACACGAGGTGGAAACGCTTCCTGCTCCCAGAGTCGAGCGAGAACCCCAAAGAGCTTGTGAACCATATGGACGTGCTGATTTTGGTCAACTCGATGCTTCACGCGCTGATCAAGAGCCCGGCAATCGCTCCGCAGGTTGTTCGTGCACTCGGCCAACGAGATGGAATGGGCGTCGAAACCATCGGACGTTTCGCAAATATGTTCGAGTACTCAGAGTCGGCCGGTCGAAAGCGGGATATTGTATCTTTTCAGCGCGGCCTCGTGCCTTTCTTCATTGTGTTGACATCTCGTGCAATGGTGAATTCAGCGCAACTCAACGTTGGTGGTGCGAACTACGTCTACAGCTGCGTGTTTGATAACTGGGAAGCGCTGATCAATAAGTATATCGAGAAGCTGGTGATAGTTGTTGACCACGGCAATATTGAGGACTTGTGGCTCCCTCATGAGCGCTTTCTGGAAGAAAACGATGGATCTTGGTTCGCTCCACTGTGCTTTACACAGCTGGTGTTGCCGTTCTTAACCCTGATGGATATCATCGGTACCAAGTTTCCAAATGTCACTTTTGAGCCTGCGTTTCGACGATCAGTGAACAAGATCGACGAGCTCGTGAATCAATGGCGCTACGAGCACGAGAAGGATGAGTTGGACACTACCATGGCATTTGGAATGATGCTGGATTACTTGAAGCGACTGCACACGATGATTGACCATTCTACTCGATCCATTGAACGGGGAAACACCATTCAAACGCGTCGAGCACAAACGCACGCTTCTGCCGGACTTATTGATCCCGTCGAACAACAATGGAACATCGTTCCAGCAATCGCTCCAGGTGCTCAAGTACGGAAGGACGGGACAGTTGGTCCACGACATGATAACGATCGCATGTCCATCAAAGATATTCGGATTTTGCCGACAACCCAGGAGATTCTCTCACCATACGACCCAGCATTGCCTGGAAATTTCACGTTCCTGGAAGGTGCGCATTGGCTTCCACCAGGACCTGCTCGCTGGGTTGACACGCACTTCCGCCTCTTTCGTGAAGACATGTGCAAGATCCTGCGAGAGAGCCTCCAAGACCTCCTTTCTCGGTTCCGTGGTGAACAATACTTCCAGACGGGTCGAATCAAGGGGGAAAAGGTTGATTTCTCGCTTTATGAGCTCGATTCAATGCTGCTTCAAATGTACCACACGGGAAAGGATGATCGCGGTCGACGTATCCAGCGCGGGATGTGTGTGGACTTGCAGTTTTCACAGACGACGCTAGGCATCAACATTAAACCAGCTGATCGTGCTCGATTTTGGGAAAACAGTGGCCGTCTTCGGCTCTTCAGCATGGTGTGCCTAGTGAAGTTTGATGGCACACATTTTGACTCTGTGTTTTGCCAAATTGTGATCCGTGACGTTCCTGAGTTGGTGAAAGACCGAGCCAAAATCACAGTCCAGCCTTACGATAGCAACGACTTGCAGTACTTACTTGAGTGGCAGACATCAGTTGCTCCTGTTTATTTGCTGGAGGTGAACAAGCTTTTCTTTGATTCCTATGAGCCGGTTCTCAAGGCCCTGCAAGACACAAATCCACTTGACATGCCATTTATTGAGTATCTGGCGCCGGATCAAGTTTCTGAAAATGAGATCGCTTCAATTGAGGCTCCGCTGTATAGCCAGCAGGAAACGTTTTCGTTCGATTTGAGTCCATGCATTAGAGTTGCTGGACTAGGAGACAGTCGAAATATCGCGAGGCTGCGGCTGAACCCCCTTGACGTATCCTCTCAACAAGAAACTGTCCTCAGGCTTGTCAATGAGACGACTCTTGAACGAGATCAAGCGAAAGCTATCGTAGGCGCATTGTGCAATCGGGTGGCATGCATTCAAGGTCTTCCTGGAAGCGGAAAGTCTTTCATTGGGAATCTCATCACACAAGTGATCCTGAAAGCCAACGTTTACCCGATTTTAGTCGTTTGCTACACGAATCACGCGCTCGACCAGTTTTTGTGCCATTTGCTCGACTCGGGGATCACTAAAATTGTCCGCGTCGGCGGGCAAAGCAAGGAAGCTCGGCTTGAACGGTATAATCTCTCAAAAATCGAAAAGCCGTATAATAACCGAGAGCTTGCCATTCTCTACCAGAAGCTGAGTGAAGTCGCATTGGACTTGGAGGATATCTACAATGATATGGCATCAGAAACAATTTCCTGGCAGCGCATTCGCAACTTCTTGCGGTATACATTTCCGAATTGCTACAGCAGTTTAATGGAGAAGCACGATATCCTCTTCAGCGGCGAGTGGTCAGTTGCTGGCAGCCGTGACATTTTGGACTACTGGCTCAAAGGAATGGATGAAGCACCAAAGAGAAATATTCCACCAATTGACTCTACCAGTGAGAGTTGGCATCGCAAGGTTCAAGAAGGGGATGTATGGGCTTTGACGCGTTATGAACGCCAAGCTGCGTTGAAGACCTGGCGCGAGGCATTGAAACAGGAATTGATGCTGGATTTTGCAGATGCACAACGTCAATATTCAGAGGTGCTCGATGAGTTGAGTGCAGTTCGTGATGGCGCAGATGTGCAAGTCCTACGACGAGCTCAAGTGATTGGTATGACGACGACAGGTGTCGCAAAACACCGCCATAAGATTGCAGCAGTCGGACCGAAGGTACTTGTATGCGAAGAAGCTGGAGAAGTCCTGGAAGCGCAGCTCATGGCTTGTCTGACCCAGTCGTGCCAGCACATGGTCTTGATTGGAGATCATCAACAACTGCGACCCCATATCGCTGTGTATGACTTGAGCGTGGAGAGCAAGTATGGGCAGAAATACCGCCTAGATGTGTCGATGTTTGAGCGATTGGTATCCCCATCGAATGGTGGAGCACATATTCCATGGTGGACTCTGACCCAGCAGCATCGCATGCGTCCGCAGATTTCTCAGTTTGTACGAACACTTTTCTACCCAGCTCTACGTGATGCTGAGGAAACGCGCGACTATCCAAACGTCAAGGGTGTTGACAAGAATGTGTACTTCGTGAACCATTCCCACCCGGAGGATGGGGCAAAAATGCGTGAGCAGCAGCACACGATGTCGATTAGGTCTCACTCGAACTCTTTTGAGGTACATTTTGTCGTCGGAATGTTGCGCTATTTGATGCGCCAAGGCTACCAAGCGTCAGATATTGCAATTATCACGCCATATGTGAGCCAGCTGCTCGCTATTCGAGAGGTGTTGCGTGGCGAGTTTGTTATCCAGCTCAGTGAACTCGACCAAGCAGAGATGGACCAAGAACTCGGTGAAGTCGAGCTCATTGAGTCAATCGATACACAGCGGTTTGACTCTGCAACGCAGAAAAATCTGTCGCAAGTGATTCGACTGGCGACAGTTGACAATTTCCAGGGCGAAGAGGCAGATATCATCCTTGTGAGCCTTGTTCGCAGTGCGCTCCATCCTGGAGAAAACGGTCGGAGCACAATTGGGTTCTTGAAAACGCCAAACCGCATCAACGTTTTGATGTCGCGTGCCAAGCACGGTCTTTACCTGGTCGGTCATGGTGAGCTTCTTCGCGAAAAGTCTGAGTTGTGGGAAAAAATTCTGGAAACAATGGTTTCAGAAGGCTGTTTCGGTGACGGGTTACCAATCCACTGCCAAAAGCATCCAGATGATCATCGCGTTGTCAGAAAGCCCCAAGATTTTCAAACACTTGCTCCAAACGGCGGCTGTCTGCGGCCATGTGGTCTTCGACTCCCAAAGTGTGGTCACGTCTGCAGAATGATGTGCCACACTGACCGCAAGTCACATGCTACTATCTATTGCATGCAACCTTGTCTTCGCCTTCATGACGGGTGTCAACACCCGTGCTCTAAGAACTGCGGTGACGACTGTGGGAAATGTGAGACGTTTGTAGGGACAATTCGACTGCCCTGCAGGCACATTTACGAGAACGCAAAGTGTTGGGAGGCCACAAATCCTCAGAAAGTGCTATGTCAAGTTCTCGTCGATCATGAAGTTCATGAGTGTGGACATATCATTAAAGCACCCTGCGGAGCGAAGAACGTCAAGTGTTCTCGTGAGTGTGGAAGGCCCCTCGTGTGTGGCCACCTTTGCCGTCGAAAATGCAGTGTTTGTGTTGAGGAGACAATTGAAGCGATCGCTATATCAGGTGGTCAAGCACTCGCACAATTTGAATATCCAATCAAGGCTACGTCTCATGGTACCTGCCAGAAAAAATGCGAGAGAATGCTTTCATGCCAGCATAGATGCCAAGCTGTCTGCCACGTTGGATCTGCTGAAGATCCTGGAAGCTCCTCCCCATGTCCACCGTGTTCCAGAAACTGCGAGATTTTCCAGTGCGTGCATGGCAAATGCGAGCACATATGCTCTAGCGCATGCTCTGCGTGTTGTGAGGAATGCCCTTGGCGCTGTGAGCATGCTGGCAAATGCGGTTTGCCGTGTGGAGCTCCATGTGTTCGACAGCTTTGCAACAAGCGATGTTCGAGTATTCTGCAATGTGGACACCGGTGCCCATCGATTTGTGGTGAGGTTTGCCCGTCGTCGGTGTTCTGTCAGATTTGCGCTAGTCCCGACATCCGTGAGAAACAAGCAGATCTCATCATGTTTGAGTCATATGGCGAGATCGATCTCGATAGCGACCCGATCGTTGTACTCCCGTGCTGCCGCGCAATCTACACAAGTTCGAGTCTAGACGGAGTAGTCGGGATTTCGAGCGTTTACGACAGTGATGGGTTTCCGCGTGAATTGCCGAGTGCGTATATGGAAACGATGCCGCAGTGCCCAAACTGCAAGAAGCCGATTCGCGGTTTGAATCGATATGGCCGCGTGACGAAGCGAGCCGCTATCGATGCAGCTGAACGCAAGTTTATGCAGGCCTCTCAGCGTTCACTCATTGCTCTCCAAGAGCGGTTTGAAGCTCTGGCAGAGTTGAGTAACATTATTCAAGAGGATTCCACTCGAACACAACACAAGAGCTTGGTCAAAACTATCGAACAGTATGCAAAGAGCGTCAAGCAGCCACCTTGTCGCAAAGTTTTGAACTCTTGCTTGGCCAAGCTTGCGAAGGACGGGTCGTCTAAGCTCAATGATGACAGCGCCTTGCGACTGCTCCCAGTTCCCAACAGCAAATTCCCGTTTGTAGGACAAGCGAACCTCTTACTTGGTCGCGCCTATCTTCTCATCCATGACGCGATAAAGGCCGAGCAATACTCGCGTGTGGCTCTTACGCGCTTTGAAGATGACTCGTATATGATCCAATCTCGCGACGCTCGACTAGTTCTGGCGCAAGCTCTGCTTCTAAAGGCAGGAAATTTACTTCATGACGAGTCTCCGAATGCTATCATCAAGAAGTCGCAAAAGGAAGTACTCGACAATAAGCAAGTTGTGGAGGCTGCTTGTATCGAAATTGAGAGTGTGCTGGGCGTCTTGCCTGCTCGATATAAGACCGAGCACGCAAGGGAGCTATCATTGATGGCTCAACGAGTTGATAGGCTCCGCCGATGTGCCTCGGGTCAGGCGTTCTACGAGAATGTCACAGAGGAGGAGCTGCGTGCTGTTCGGATGGCAATGCAACGCGAGTTTACTGGATCTGGGCATTGGTATCGATGCCCCAACGGCCACTCATACAGCGTTGGCGAGTGTGGAATGCCCATGGAGCAAACAAGATGCCCTGAGTGCGGTGCAACCGTTGGTGGATCCAACCACTTATCTGCTGAGGGAAACACCCACGACACGGACATCGAGCGCCTGTAAGATTTAGTTGACCGTGATGGGTATGGCTAAGCCGGCGTCATTCACATGAATCATTTTCTTTGTTTTGCAATTACTCCACACCACAGTAGGCTGCGCAATATCGAACTATATAAATGTAGCTTTCATGGCGAGTGCGGAATCCACAGTGCCTGCGGAACACTGCGCCGCACAGCGAGTGACCAGAGTCTCGTCGACCGCATAGGTTTTTTTACGCCACACTGTACTCCGAGAGGAAGCTGGCTGGTCGCACAAGTCGACCGAAGTTATGAAGACGAATAAATTGGAAAAGCTCACACGTCGAGATCATCGGTTCATTGGCTTCGTTTCTATCCTCCACGCTACAATTGAGTGGCTGCTTTAGAAAAGATGCTGCAGCTCGACCTCGTGCTTGGCGAGTTCACGCAGCATTGGCTCATCGAAGTACTTGCGCACGTTCACATCCTCGCTCAGACCCTTGCGACGACGCGTCTTGACCATGAACTCGCGAGCGAGGTCGTTGATCGGCGCAGGCTCGAGCGGGCGAAGGACGACGCTCGTGTCCAGCGGATCACCAGGCACCACCGCCCAGTGGTCGAACACCTGGGTGATATACGCTTGGCCTTGTGTGAAAACGCGCAGATCCGTCTCGAGTCCGAAGGACTCAATAACTGGCACGTATCCACGAACAGTGTACAGCGGCGATCCAGCCTTGGGTGCATCGTGAGTAATGTGGCCGCGTCGGCGACTCAGCACCTGATAGAGTGATGAAACAGTGTCGGCGGGGCATTGGATCTCGACTGCGTAGATGGGCTCGAGTATCCGTGGCGTCGCTGTCAGGAACGCCGAGTATGCGACTCGACGAGCAGTTGGGATGACCTGGCCACCTCCACGATGAATAGGCTCGCCAGCGATTGATGCATCAAGGATCTTGAACTTTGTGTTGCGAATCGGTTCGTCGCATAGCGGACCTTCACGGCAACTCCACTGGAATCCCTGCACAATGCTGTCTTTTGCTGCGCCAAGAGCGCGCTTGTCGACGTCTGTCACGAGAGTGTCGTCTAGCAACACGTTCGGCCCATTACTCTCTGGGCCAAACGCCCACAGCGATCGCGCAGCCAGCACGTCCCACTTGTACTTGCTCTGGAAGAAGCTTGCTACGTCCTTGGCGTCCATCTACTCAGTGTGTAAGCATCAGAAGTTAGAATGAATGTTGTAAAGCAGCCATTCACACATCCTGAAAGTACGCACGCTAAGGTTGACGGCGCCATTTTCAATGTCATCAGCAAGCCCAACATCTAGCGGCTCTGCAATCATAGTCAGCTTGTTCTTGCGGTTCGGTGTCTCGGCGAAACACCTACCACATCAAACAGAAAGGTCAGTTGTCTGTGTTTTACGATAACTAAACCAATGTCAACAGGTACATACTGGACAGAGGAGGTTTCCGCAACGGTTTCCGAGAAGGAAACCACAGGATCAGCAACCTTGATCTCGATCTCCGAGTACATTCGACGCAGATCGTGCAGAATGCAATCTGCAGCCAGCTCTCCAGTGCACAGGATGACATGTTCACCGCTTTCTTCGACCTTAGTCCGAACCAACGGGTAGCTTTTGCTGATCTTACGCAGTCCTTCGAGCATTTTGGGAAGCTCCGCCGGGTTCAGCGGCTCAACAGCAAGCTTCACGGTCGCCGTTGTGTCAAAAGCATGGTGAATCGGTCGGAAAATACCGACTTCTTCATCTTGAAGTAGGTCTTCGTCGGCGTCCGTAATTGTCGCGCTCTTGGTGATCGATGAATCAACACCTTCAAGTAGCACGAGATTACCCGCGGGAATACGGTTGACTTCAATTTTGTAACGTCCTTGTGCGACGCAAACACCCTCGACAACTCTCGTCGCCATATCCTCGTCGTCTTCTGGGCTGTAGCCCTCACCGAGAACCTTAACTTGCTGCTGAGGGCGAAGCTCGCCAGAATAAACACGGCCGAACGCACTGAACGTCGTACCGTCTGGCGAAGAGTACAATTTGACGATGTTAACCATCAGTGGGCCGCGTGACTTGCAATTCTGCATAGCAGTAACCAGGGAAAGACCCTTTGCCTGACTCCCAGTGTAAAGCGTTTCCACCTTTTCAGCAGCAGTTTCCAGAGGCGATGGCACATGCTGCACAACCATGTCGACAAAGCCGCCAGCTACGTCGCGGAAGAACTTACCCAGCACCAGTTTGAGTAGCGGGCGGGGGTTCAGGTTGAGATCTTCTTTGCGCACTCGCACGCCGAGAGCACGTAGAGAGGCTGATAGCTCCTTCGGATCACCATTCAGCACTTTGGAGTATAGCTTATACAACGGCTCAAGAACAAACAACACAAAAGATCGCGCCGCTCCTGAGTAAGGCTGCGATCATGCAGGATAATATGTTAATAAACAATTCATAGCGACCACGCATGTAAGAAAGATAACGTACCGGCTTCTTTGAGAATGTGCGAGTTTGCGGGTTGAAGTAGCGATCTCCCCAAAGGCGAGGGGCGAGAGCTGCTGCGGGGACGTCCGGATGGCGCTCTGAGTACAATTGTGCGAAAGAAGTGAGCGAGAAGCTCCACCCGTGTTGACTCGACGCAAAGCACACATTCCCAAGCTCGGGTGACAGCCGCTGCTTTTTCTGTCCAGCTGGCGTGTTGGCATCAATAACAGCATTCACTTCCTCGATCGTGTGCAGCAGCTTGAAATAAGCGTCTGCAGGCGGGAGCTTGAGCTCGATGATAAGTCGGTCGACCTTGTTGACGACAAGAACAAGCGATACGTTGGCCTTCAGAGCTGCCTTGATAACTCGCTCCGTCTACAACCAGGTCACCGATGAGTCACAAGCAAATCGAATACAAATAAAGACCGTCACTTACGTTCATCATGACACCTTCGATGGCGTCGACAACTAATGCGGCACCGTCGGCGATCTGAAGAGCTGCGGTGGTCTCATCAGAAAAGTTGACGTGACCAGGACAATCGATGACGTTGACGAGGTAGTGCTTTCCGCGCGACGAGGGTAGTACAAGTGACACTGGCGTGCTCTTGACACTGACGCGACGCTCTTGCTCGTCCTGCCGCGCATCCGTGTATCGTCGCTCGACGGCGGGGTCCCACTTATCAACGTGGGTTTGCTCAACCAGGAGGTCGGTAAACAGCGTCTTGCCGTGGTGCAGGTCGCCCACAACGGCAACGTGCCGCACAAGCTGAGGGCTCTCCATGAGCGACGTCATGAATTCGGTCGAGTACGTCGTCTTGGGCACGCCCTTCTCGAGCACCGAGAAGCTCTTGACCTTGACAGGCTCAATGATAGGTGTCTCGATCGTTTGCGCGTCCTCCTCCATTACGAGTGTCTCTGCGTCGCCATACACCTCGTCCGCCGACGGGTAGTACTGCTTGTCCTCATGCAGCACAATGGCCGATCCGTCCACGTCCTCTCCGCGATGCAGCACCATTGCGTCCACATCTCGCCCTGCCAGCAGCGTCAGTCACCACCCAAACACCCGCAGAGAGCAGCAGCACGCACCTAGATCGGCTCCATCTCGGTCCTCATCATCCTCTCCAGTTTCCGAGCGCTCGTCATCGCTAGGCGAGCGCTGCGAGGCCTCAGACTCGGACTCTTCGTCGTCGCTGCTGCGGATTTCAGGCCCAATGTAGTTGCCGAACTCGTCGTACAGCGAGTCCTCCATGGCGAGCGAGGGCTCTTCGGTACCGCAGCGATTAGGGGAAGGCCGTCGAGGGCGTTGCGCGGCGTGGGGGGCGCGCTGGGGCCACTGGGAGCGCGGGGAGAGCGAGCGATCCGGCAGTCGACGCTTCTTGCTGCAGGCCAAGGAGCTCTTGGCGCCCACCCGCCAGCGTGAATGGTCAGGGTGCGCTCTGATTGGCGAAAATTTCAATTTGGAGTTTTGTAGCATTAACAGATATAAGTGAAATGTGTTCGAACTGCATTTTGGCTTCAAGTTGAAGCTGTTTGAACTGCTGAGCTTCTATTTCCAAGATTGGAGGAGCGAAGATGGTGTCAATCACAATCTGGAAGCAATTCGCAGTCACTGACTTACGCTTCTTCGGCTTAGGCTGGGGCTGCGATTGTTGGAATCGCGTGTCTTCTGTTCGTGCTGACGTTCGTTCGAATCCTTCGTTCGGTGGATGACTGGGCTGCTGTCGGGGCTAATGACCTCGTGTTTCGAGGTCTTGTGTAAAAAAAGATTGGTCGCTTCGATAGGAGGAGAGTCAGTGGAGGTGAAATCCATTGGCAGCTTCACCACTGCCGCAGTAACAACAATCGCAGCGGCGGTCTTGAGGGTAACGTCGGCCATCAGGACGATGCCAGTCCACCGAGGCAAATTATGAATGAGCCTTGCTTTGCATTGATCAATCGAGCCAAGTACTCTGCTCAACACAATAGAGCAATCCAAGAACCCAAATCGAGTCGAATCCGCGGGGATGGCTGGAATCATTCATAAACATATCAACAACAATGATCCAATGAAATAAAGTAATCGGACGGGTTCTCAGTGTGGTATATTGATACATGTTGTTTTTGCTTGATTGGTTGTGTGCGAGATTCCCGTGTCCAGTGGCGTGACTTCAGCGGCCGGACAAAGGCTGCTAGACATGCTGTAGACCGTCGTTGGTCGAGTCGACACTACTGTCTACGCAAGCCCTCCAGCCAACTTGGACCCGCTGTATGCGTCTACTTCTTTCCGCCCTTCTTGCCCTTGGCCGACTGCGGCTTGGACTGCTCCTGCGCTGCTGGCTGCTGCTGCTGCTTCGCCGGCTGAGGCTTCTGCTGGCCTTTGGCCGACTGCGGCTTCTGCTGAGCCTGGGGCTGAGCCTGGGCCTGCGTCTGCTGCGTCTTCTTCTCCGGCATGGGCTTCTGCTCCTGCTTGGCTGACTGCGGCTTCTGCTGCTGCTTAGCCGGCTGCTCCTTGGCAGCCTGCTGCGCAGGAGCGGCCTGAGCCTGAGTCTGCTTGTTCGCCTTGTTGTTCTTGCGGCCCATGGTGGCTTGGTTGCTTGTCTTGGAGAATGGAAAGTGCTTGAGTGCTTGACCGCAAATGCTGCAATGATACAACCAAGGCTGCCAAGGGTGTCAAGGCTGGTGGGTGGTTGCACAGAGGTTTCTCTAAGGAGAGACCCTCGATTCTGCTCAGTAGCTCCATTTTGGTCCTTACTGTAAACACGTATCCGATCTTGTCGGTTTCTGGTCGAAACGATCCCCATGGGATCATGTACGGCCGTTCCTAAGGCTTCTTTTGGGAGGTGACATCTGTGCAAGGTTTCGGAATCAAATATGGTTGTTGGCTTGTGCTCAAAACGGACAGCAAGTTGTTGAGTATCATGCTATTCCTGAGCCCATTATCTGCTGCTTCAATTGTTCTCGAACCACATAGAGGGCATGCTGTGGTGCAGACGCCCCGCTGAAAATGCCGAGATACCGGGTAGCTGTGTTCTGTCAAGCTGAGTGGTTTTTGGTCATTGATTGCAGGAAATCGTTGGCTGTTGAACATAAATGCTGTGGAAGTAGGCTTTCGGCTCCAAGGATTTGTAGAATTTCAGATGCGTTGGACGGCGGCATCTCGAGAACATGGTATTGGTCTACCTGTGCAAGCACGAGTAAAGTCTTCTGTTTTCTCTTGACCTCCGTGAGGCAACTCGAAAGAAAAAACAAGGGGCAATGGATTGAGTAGATAATCTGCATTACTCAGTTATCTCACTGCGTGCGGCACCCATGCACGCACCAAAACATTCAAGTGTGCACAAGTTCGGCCGACACCACCCGCCCGCGCCAACAGCAGCACAAACGCACCACATAAGCAGTCCACGGAGTTTCTTCGCCTTGAGCTCAGCTGCTCATCTTCATTGCCGTGCTCACGAGGTCCATGATGCGCTGGCGCAGATCGCTCATCGATGAACCGCTTTTCGCCGCAGCCGCAACATCCTGCGCCTTGGACGCTAGCACACCCGACGCCTTGGCCATCGTCACGTCACTACCGCCAGCTGTCGACACGATCCGCATGATGTTGCTCGACAGTGTGGCAGCGTCCATGTCGCTGGCTGCCTCACTCAACACCAGACTCTCGACCTTGCGCGCGGTGACTGAGATGTTGTCGTTTTGTCGGAAGAGCAGGTTGCTGTTGGTGAGGAAAACGTTGTTGTCGGTGGCGAGCGTGTTCTTGTTGACGACTCCGGCGCCGCGGTTGAGTACATCGGAGGTTCCGAGGGCGACGTTGATAGCGGCGGGCTGCGGTACCGAGGCGCTCGTAATGGCCATGCCGCCGGAGGGGTTGGCCACTTGAGTCATCTGGTTCATTAGGTTTGGCTGCTGGGGCGACGAGACGGAGCTGATGCTGAGCTCTGGGGAAGCGTCAGCAGCGTAGACCGCCGAAGTGGTAGCAGCAGCGGCGAAAGCAAGCGTAGCAACGAACGACTTCATAGTGAGATGGCGGGTGAAAGTAGCGGCTGGAGCTGGAGTGGCTTGCTTGAGAGTGCGCGAGTTGGAAAGTGAGGAATGGCAGAGCACGCTGGGCGTTGAAAGCGAAGTCTGAAGGAGTAGTATCTTCGAGTTTCCTGGATTGGTGCCATCTTACACCGTGCCGTGGTGTTGAAGGTGAGGTTCACCTTGAAGATGTAGTTGCAGTAAAATTCAACTTGATTGCTCTCAACGAAATGTATCACGATCGACCTCTGGCGAATGTACACCCGAGCAAATCCTAGAAAGTGAGGTTGCAACTGAGCGCTCTCGCCCAGCGTGCTCTGCCATTCCTCACTTTCCAACTCGCGCACTCTCAAGCAAGCCACTCCAGCTCCAGCCGCTACTTTCACCCGCCATCTCACTATGAAGTCGTTCGTTGCTACGCTTGCTTTCGCCGCTGCTGCTACCACTTCGGCGGTCTACGCTGCTGACGCTTCCCCAGAGCTCAGCATCAGCTCCGTCTCGTCGCCCCAGCAGCCAAACCTAATGAACCAGATGACTCAAGTGGCCAACCCCTCCGGCGGCATGGCCATTACGAGCGCCTCGGTACCGCAGCCCGCCGCTATCAACGTCGCCCTCGGAACCTCCGATGTACTCAACCGCGGCGCCGGAGTCGTCAACAAGAACACGCTCGCCACCGACAACAACGTTTTCCTCACCAACAGCAACCTGCTCTTCCGACAAAACGACAACATCTCAGTCACCGCGCGCAAGGTCGAGAGTCTGGTGTTGAGTGAGGCAGCCAGCGACATGGACGCTGCCACACTGTCGAGCAACATCATGCGGATCGTGTCGACAGCTGGCGGTAGTGACGTGACGATGGCCAAGGCGTCGGGTGTGCTAGCGTCCAAGGCGCAGGATGTTGCGGCTGCGGCGAAAAGCGGTTCATCGATGAGCGATCTGCGCCAGCGCATCATGGACCTCGTGAGCACGGCAATGAAGATGAGCAGCTGAGCTCAAGGCGAAGAAACTCCGTGGACTGCTTATGTGGTGCGTTTGTGCTGCTGTTGGCGCGGGCGGGTGGTGTCGGCCGAACTTGTGCACACTTGAATGTTTTGGTGCGTGCATGGGTGCCGCACGCAGTGAGATAACTGAGTAATGCAGATTATCTACTCAATCCATTGCCCCTTGTTTTTTCTTTCGAGTTGCCTCACGGAGGTCAAGAGAAAACAGAAGACTTTACTCGTGCTTGCACAGGTAGACCAATACCATGTTCTCGAGATGCCGCCGTCCAACGCATCTGAAATTCTACAAATCCTTGGAGCCGAAAGCCTACTTCCACAGCATTTATGTTCAACAGCCAACGATTTCCTGCAATCAATGACCAAAAACCACTCAGCTTGACAGAACACAGCTACCCGGTATCTCGGCATTTTCAGCGGGGCGTCTGCACCACAGCATGCCCTCTATGTGGTTCGAGAACAATTGAAGCAGCAGATAATGGGCTCAGGAATAGCATGATACTCAACAACTTGCTGTCCGTTTTGAGCACAAGCCAACAACCATATTTGATTCCGAAACCTTGCACAGATGTCACCTCCCAAAAGAAGCCTTAGGAACGGCCGTACATGATCCCATGGGGATCGTTTCGACCAGAAACCGACAAGATCGGATACGTGTTTACAGTAAGGACCAAAATGGAGCTACTGAGCAGAATCGAGGGTCTCTCCTTAGAGAAACCTCTGTGCAACCACCCACCAGCCTTGACACCCTTGGCAGCCTTGGTTGTATCATTGCAGCATTTGCGGTCAAGCACTCAAGCACTTTCCATTCTCCAAGACAAGCAACCAAGCCACCATGGGCCGCAAGAACAACAAGGCGAACAAGCAGACTCAGGCTCAGGCCGCTCCTGCGCAGCAGGCTGCCAAGGAGCAGCCGGCTAAGCAGCAGCAGAAGCCGCAGTCAGCCAAGCAGGAGCAGAAGCCCATGCCGGAGAAGAAGACGCAGCAGACGCAGGCCCAGGCTCAGCCCCAGGCTCAGCAGAAGCCGCAGTCGGCCAAAGGCCAGCAGAAGCCTCAGCCGGCGAAGCAGCAGCAGCAGCCAGCAGCGCAGGAGCAGTCCAAGCCGCAGTCGGCCAAGGGCAAGAAGGGCGGAAAGAAGTAGACGCATACAGCGGGTCCAAGTTGGCTGGAGGGCTTGCGTAGACAGTAGTGTCGACTCGACCAACGACGGTCTACAGCATGTCTAGCAGCCTTTGTCCGGCCGCTGAAGTCACGCCACTGGACACGGGAATCTCGCACACAACCAATCAAGCAAAAACAACATGTATCAATATACCACACTGAGAACCCGTCCGATTACTAGCAGTGTTTTTTTAGTCGATCTCTGGAGAAGAGGGCTTTAGGTGGCCAAGACACTACTAGACTCGTGGCTGCCGACTTATCACATCAATACTGTTACGATATTGGAATGCTGATGTGGAGTTTGGACAAGGTAGATTCAACACTTTATACTAATCTACATTTCGAGACAAAACTGTGCTTCAGCAGCTTGAGCAGGTATGTCAGGAACATAAAACGCAGGCGAATGGTACTTTGGAATGTGTCGCTTGTGCCTCTTTGATTTCATGGACCGCCTTGATAGACTAGAATTTTCTTGAATAGACATTGACATTGCAGGAACGGCGCGATATTCTGCTAAAGGTGGTTGCTGATCTTGAGTGGTCGTTTCTTGCAGCTTCCACACACGAATCGATCCATCTACGGCGCCAGATATCACCTCCGATCCGGAAGAGCTTACAACCAAAGCACTGACGCTAGCATCGTGAGCATCCGGAATAGAGCAAATGAGCTCGTAATCTTGAGGCGCATGCAATCTCCAGAACACCAGTCTTCCACTTGTAGTTCCGCCAACGGCAAATTTTCCATCGCTTTCAAAACACCTACGTTATAGAAGAAACGGTGAGCAAAACAAAAGCGGACTAAATAGTTCGCAATTACGTTCGCACCTGATCTGCCCAGACACGTCGCAGTCCAAACTCCACAGCTGCTCGCCGGTGAGGCTGAACTTGAGAATCTCATTCTCTATCGTAATGCAAACAAAAGATTTGGAGTCGGCAGAGAATGATATAGATGTGACATCTCCAAGCCTTCGGGGACTCACGAGCAAGTCCATCTTTAATGCAACAGTTTCGAGATCGATGAGGTAGACGCGGCCGTTCCGAACGCCCGCAGCAGCATACATTCCGTCGGAAGTTGCATCCAGGCACAGAACCGAATCATTACATTCTAGAAATGTCCGAACAGGAGTCTTGTCAATCCCACTCGCTGAATAACTCCAAAGCTTGATTGTTGAGTCCCATGAGCTCGTTAGCATGCGGTAGCCCAGCACACAAATCGCCGAAATACCGTCCGAGTGCGCAAAAATCTTGTCGATTACAGCATTCGCATGAATGGAGTACATATACACACGATTGTCCCAGCAGCCAAGAAATACAAATTGCCCATCAAATGATACCTCGCAGCACGATAATGGCATGTCAAATACCACATTTCGACTTTCCCCAGGGATTTCGCGGTTTGAAACAACTTTCATCGAGCTGTCCTTGCTCGTTGTAAACAAGGTGTCGTCAGAGCGCGATAGTACCGCACACGTGACCTCTCCGCTGTGCGCTGGAAAAGAGTGCGACAACTCCCATTTCCACGACGCTGGAGAGTGACGTTTCCATTCCCATCGTTTCGGCTTACTCCCTCGATCTTCACTGTTCCACATATGTCGCGCAAACCTTCCAATCGCATGGGGCAGTCGTACCCATGGAGTCTGAACACAGAACAAGCTGTAACGATGCCGCCTTGGGGGTCGATATGAGATGGCGTCTCCTGCTTCATCATCATCCGAGTCGTAACCCGACGTGAACGCACTGCTGTGAAGTGCTGCCTTTCGCCGAACAACTTCAGCTGGGTAGGATTGCCGCCGAACTTGTGGTTGTACCACCCGCGGAGATGGAAGTAGATCGGGAGTCGCCACCTTGATATTGCCATGACCAGTAGACCGTTGTGGGTGAGGTGTCGAAAACAGCAGCTTTGGCGTCTGACCAAACTCTTGTATCTGCGACTCGAGTGATGCTTTCTGTACAGGATCTTCAACAGCCTCTAGGTCGACTGCGCCTTCATATGATAAATAATAAAATACTAGCGACAAGAGAGGTGAGCAATCGGCATCAAACTGGTAGTCAATACAGATGGGCACGTACAATTGTTTGCCTTGATTGCCTCTTCGCCTTGTTGCTTATACCCGAAAATGAGGTCGATCCAGTGATGTAAGTTATTCGACACGTATTCACTTTCAAGCGCTTGTCTGTTCATTTTTACAAATAATTCAGGATCTCCACGAGACCAAGGGGGAAGTTCAATGTCGTCAACACGTTCAAGAGTCTGGGTTGTCCCAAGATCCAAGTGGTGGAGATTTTGAAGCCATTGATGTGCCGGAAAGCTAAGATCGTAGAACTCTGGGATCAGCTCTTTCACGTCTGTATGGCTTGACAAGCAGCCTTCCCACGTTACCTTAATACTTCGAAAGAGACGATCAGGAGCATCAAAACGGCCATTTTGTAAACAGAGCATATACTCCGCCGCCATGCGAACGAGGAAGTATAGCACATAGCCTGGAGTCGAGTAATGAGTGCCATACAAAAAAGGTGGTGGCATACCATCGGCGTCATCTCCACGCGGCATAATCTCGTACCGCATCTTGAAGAATTCGAGGCGTTCTGGGTTGAGTGCTCCGATGGGCTTTGACAAGTCACGATACGTTTCAGGGTTCTCCAGATTGAGCTCGTTGCTTGTGTAGTCGCTGATAATCCACGGGAAGACCGGATACTGCGTGAGGTCGTTTCGTGTTCTCCCAGATGCATTGTTCAGGAACAATAAATAGTCAAAATTTGAGATCTCGCGTCGCTGCCATCGGCGCATCATGTACTCGAGATCTTTACGCCGGCACCGCTGCAGCTCTGGCTGGCTCATCATCGTTTCGTACACCTCATCGCGCTCTGGGCATGTAGGAAATGAGAAGAAGCAGCTATCACCATGTTTGAAGTAAATCTCGAGACCAGTATTGCGCAGCAAATAGCGTCGACGGTATACTTGATCGATCTGTGTATAGCTCCAGTTCATGACCGGATCGAGCACATTATTAAGTTGAGCTGGCTGGAAGTAAATTCGCTGATCGGTGAGCATAACGCAACCAGGGTAGCGCAGTAACGGCTCAATACGCTCCACCCTTCGCGCTTCGGGAAGAACCAATCGCTCTCGAAAGTCCACGAGCAGGCTTGGGTCAAACTCATTGACTAGCCTAGGCGCCAAAACCGGTGCTAGCAGAGCCTCTTCCTCGACCTTTGTCATTGACCGTCGCGGGAGGTTGGCGACCTCGTAAATGATGTGGATGTTGGCCAGGAACGAGTCGACCGACGTGTAGAGCAGCGTGAATATATAAGTCGACGGTGTCTCGACAATGCCGCTCGGGCTGAAAGCCGGCGTGACACTTCGTCCCGAAGTTGTTTCCCGCGTGATATACGGGTGGTCGATGCCGCGCTGCTTCATCTCAATGACCGTCTTGGTTCGAAACGTCAAATACGGCGCCACGAGGCCCCTCGTCGTCTGTCCCGCGTCAAGAAAGCACTCGGCCACTGGCTCAGCGAGCATGGATCGGAACGGGAAGCGCAGGATCGGCAGGTACAGGTCGTCCGGCACGAAGAACAGCCCGCGCGTGCACACCTTGATGCGTCCATGGGTCTTCAACAGCGACGTCGTCGACGCCTCCAGGAACCTGTACGCGCTGAAGTCCTGCCATTTCCCAAGTCCACAAGCCTCCTCAGACACTTAAACTTGTACGAGCCCTCGCACATCGCTCCATACTTCTAGAAAGTACTCTCCGTCCTCCAGCAGCAGCAGGCTGAAGCGCGCTGTCTGCGCCTTCTTGCGGCTGCCGCGGCGGCGCTGCATGTCGTGGGAAAGCTGTCGCGCCTGTCGCCTCTTTCTCCACCACCTTTTGCCCTTTTTTTCCAAATTCAATATTCAATATATCTAGCCAATCATCGTCAAGAACTATCCTCCTTTTCCACCAATCGTAGCGTCGATGCCGCGTTTTTTGGCGGGCTCTGACTCCCCCGAGGTAACGAGGCGCAGCGGCCATGGGCAAGGGCGCCAAGTGGTCGGCGAGGGAGGACGAGGCGCTGGCGAGCGCGTGGGTCGAGGTGTCGGACCCTACGAGCGGCGTGACGATCTCCAGCGACGAGTTCTGGGAGGCTGTGTACGCCAAATGGCTGGCGCAGCGCGACGGCGACGGGCCCGCGCGCTCCGAGAAGGCCATCAAGACGCGCTGGCAGGTGCTCACGCACACGGTGCAGCGCTTCGAGGCGCTGCTGGCGCTCGCGCAGGAGGCCAACCCGGGCGAGGCGCGAGACGTGCTCTTCGACGCGGCCAACCGCGACTTTCTGCGCGAGGAGGGCGTGCTGTTCGACCGCAAGCAGGTCTGGGCCATCCTCACGAGCTGCTCGCGATGGAGCAACAACCCGCGCTCGCTGCGCAAGCTCATGCGCATGCGCAAGGCCGCCGTGCTCAGGGAGGACGTGCCTGGAGCGGTGGTCAAGCGCAGGAAGAGCGCTGACGACGGCGTGGTGCTCGAAGACAGCGGCGCAGACCCAGTTGAGAGAGACCCGCAGCGGCTTGGACGGCTGGCGCCAGCGCCGAGAAGCAGGGATAGCGTTGGCCCCATTGGGGCCTTTGCGACCTCCCTGCAGCGGCTAAACGAGCGCGAGCATGAGGCCATGGACGTGCTGGAGGAGCACACGGCCAGCATCGCCGCGGTGGGGCACAGCGCGCGCAACGCCAGCCCCACCCCCGAGAACATCGACGCGTACGCTGCCGCCATCACAGACCTGGCGCGCGCGCAACGAGAGAAGAACGAGCTCGTGGCCGACCAGATGCTCATGACCATGCTGCTAGCAGACAGCATGGACATTCGCAACCGCGCGGCGCTCGAGCAGCTAAAGATGAAGTATCTGCAGCGCGCCTTCACGCTCGAGGGCCGGCAGCAGCAGTCGCAGTAGAGCGTAGCTGCCAGAGGGTATACAGTATCAATTCTTAATGCAGTCGAAGGCGTCCGTCCGTAGCCATGCAGCCAGCACCGCACCACCACCATCATGCTGGTCATCGTCATGGCTACGCATTTTAGTCGAATTCCGGCGAATCCTTCCGAAATTCGACTATTATAATGATTTTGAACGGTTTGAAGCGCCATTCCGCAAACCGCCACATGGAACTCGAGCTGGAAGCGGGCGACGCCGACGCCTGCGCGGTCGTCAGCCGCGTGAACGCGGGCGTGCGGAGCGTCGACGACGTGGTGGGCGAGCTCCAGTGGCAGATAATCATATGTACCTTTCGTTAATTGGGGAAATGGCGCAGGCGTTTGGCGATGATCGCGACGACCTCGTGGAGCAAATTAACTTGCATGGCAACGAGGTCGAGACCATGGACGGGCTCGAGACGTTCACGAGGTGCTGCAGATGATTTTTTAGTGATAGAGATTTTGCTGAATGACTAGACTGATAAGGTGATTTGGCTGCAGGGTCGTCGAACTGTGCCTTTCGAGCAACTGCATTGAGGTAGCAGCGCACAGGGAACTTCGGGTGTAAGACGAAGATTAACAGCGGCAGTTGTCATATTTGTCGTCGGTCCGATGCGCAGGAAGTGTCGTTCCATGCATTAGAGCCACTTGTGAATCTTCGCGTTTTGGATTTGTCCGCCAACAGGTGAGCTACAGAATTTGTATCGACATGATGCAATGGCCATTACTCAGCACCACCAGCTCACAATCTTCTCTCCTTGTGGTATTTGAATCAGTATTGATTCCACGCTCGGGTTCCCGCAGCTTCCTTGCCTAGAAGAGTTGTCACTTGCTCACAACAGGTGAATAACCTCACCGAGAAAGACATCCCTAAGCGCCAACTAACCCATTGAATGCGATCTCACTTTCGATTAGATTGACAAGATTAGAAGGCATGACTCGACCAGTAAAGTTTCCGCGGCTTCGCTATCTGGATTTGCGTGGCAACGAAATTGAAGAATTCAGTGGGTTGGCACCACTGCAGCGTCTAAGGGTACATGCAAATGTGTTACTTGTGTTGTGCTGACGCTTCACGAGACTAACATCCCAATGCTTTAGAGACTCTCTCAGCTACGCCTGCAAAATCAAGACGGGTCCCAGGCCAACCCTGTTTGCGATCTTGATGATTACCAGCATGTCGTGATCAAGGTGGGTGAAGAAATATGGTAGATGAGACTTTTCTGGGCCTAACGACTGCTTCAACCACTGCGCAGTTGCTGCCCTTTGTCAAGTATCTCGATGAGGAAGAAGTTGAGCTCTTGAAGGAAGTAGACAATGTTCCCATGCCAAAGTATCGGTCCATTTTCCGCAAAATTGCTACCAGCAATCGCCGAGGAGATGCAAACAGTATTGCTGGCAGTCCAAGCAAAAGCGAACCATCACCTTCACCTCTAACCGCTCAAGGTAGCCATGCTGTTGCGAGACATCGAAGATTCGTTAATGCAAACCGAGTTGCAGGCACTCCAAGCCCACTAGGACGCCAAAATCGAGTAGAGGCAACAGATCGCGCAGTCCAAACCATCCCAGTCACAATCAAGTCTCCTGCGATTGGTGTCAGTGTTGCTACTTCACCTCAAACCCCAAAGCGCATTGATGTTGTCAAGGTTGACTCGGCAATGAATACAGATTCTGATCCAGCAGAATTGACTTTTGCTCAACGTGAACGGATCCTGAGCGAACGCGAGTCTGCATTCGCTGCAACAGAGAAAGAGTTCTTGGTGAGAGAAAATCGTCTCACAGATCGTCAAAACGAGTTAGAAGCACAAGTAACTGCACTCAAGACGGAGCTAGAGATAGCGAGTGCTCGTGCTGACAAAGCCGAAAGCTCGCTGGCAAAGCTAACGGATCAACTTGGAATGAAAGAGCATGAACAAAAGGCGGCGCAAGAAGTATTCGATACTGAGCTCAGACAGATCAAGAATGCATTAACAACTAAAGATCACGAGTGGCTTCAAAAGATATCGGCATTGAACATCGAGCATACTGAAGCTCTCTCTGTACTTGAACGAAGTAAGCAAGAGGCTGAGAAATTGCTCGCAACTGCAAACGCAGAGGTTGCAAAACTGACTGGCATAGTTCAAGCTCAAGCCACAGAGCTGGCCACCAGTAACTCTAACCGAATTAAAAACGAAGGGCTAATCGCATCTCTTCGAATGGAAATTGAGCGCCGGCAAGTGGACAACTCCTCGGTGTCGCAACAACTTAGCCAAGAAGCAACAAGCTACAAGGAGCACACAGAAGAAATCCAACGACGCTCCAAACAGCTGGAAAAGCAGGTTACAGAGCTCCAGACCAATCTTGAAGCTGTATACAATAAATGCATCGAAAAAGATGAAGATATACACCAGCTCAAGCGTTCTTTACTTGCAAAGCAAAGCGAGGTGGAGGAGATCAAGGCACAGCACGCCAAATCAATGGATCGCCAAGACAAGTTCATTCAGCAACAGCAGGACTTGTATGATAAGCAGTTGCAAGCTTCGATCCTTCAAATTGAGATGGAGTTTCGCAGAGAGCATCAGCTTACCGTTCAGCAAATTCAAGGATTGCAGCACAGGTACGACGAAGTCGTGAAAGAAGCCCGGCGCTATAAAGACGCGTACAGCCAGAGTCGTAAACGCGAAGCTGGGGCCAGAGCAGAAATCCAGAAGATTCAAGCTATTCTCGCCGACGACAAGCAGAAACTCTACGCTGAAGACATCAAGCGCGCAGACAACTTCGAACGTAAATTACGTGAGGCAGAAGATCGGTGCCTTGAGCTAGAGCGGTCTGTGGAAAATCTGAGGATCGATAACAAGCAAATCGCTGAGCTGTCGGGGAAATTAAACGAGTCAACGGCTCGAGAGGATGCACTTCGATCGGAGATTGCTGCACTTGATGAGCAAAAGGAAGCGTGGCAGAAACTTGAAGATGATTTGCGTGCAGCAATAAAAGTCAAGGACGTCATGCTAAACGACCAGCAGCGGCAAATCAACGAGATTCGGCTGGAGCGGGATGAACTTGAAAGCCGATTCAACGATGAAATGGCCGAGATGCAGGCACAACTTGATGACTTGGAGGCAGGTCTGGACGATTCTGCGCAGCGAGCAATGGATGAAGAGGCTAAATGTACTGCACTTCAATCAGAAAAGCAGGTATTGGAGCGAAAAATCGCCTCACTGAGCGAACAGCTTGACGAGCAAACCAGTGCGCTGGAGCAAAAGTCTACTGCTCTTGACTTTATTGAGCGAGAAATGGAGAAAATGCGCGCCGCACTGACGAACCAAGACGAATTATTCCGAAAAAGATTGCAAAAGCATATGGAGCAAAATAGCGAAGAAATTGAGCGAACTCGAGCTGCCGCAGAAGAGCAGCGCGAACGGCTTCGAATTGAGTGGGAGGCTGAGCGGGACGAAATTATGGGCAAGCAGCGCTCACTAGCTTCCGACTTGCAGATAGTAGCTAGCCAGAACACCAAACTGCGGGCCGCAATCGAGATTGAGCGAAAGAAGAACGCTCAGAACGATCACGATATGCGTGTTCTCTTGGCTCAGGTACAGAAACCGACAGGATTGGTCACGTTGTTTGGTAGCAAACGATGCTGTGACAGTAGACTGACGCTATGTTTGATCACGAACAGATTGATCGCGAACGCCACATGAAACAAGAGCATCTACGCCAAATCAAATCTCTGTTTGAACAACTGCAACGTGACGCCCCCTAGATGTCCTAGTGTGTGTAGATCCTGAGTTGAAATGTGAGATAAACTATAAGTTTGAAAAAAGTAACTAGAACGAGTCTTCGTCGCTGCCGTCCTCGGAAAAGTATTCGAGTTCCTCGGACTGAATATCCTCTTCGCTAACCTCCGACTCACTTTTGAGCGCCTTCTTCTTCTCG
Organism: Phytopythium helicoides; assembly: GCA_024867545.1. Classification (NCBI taxonomy): domain Eukaryota; phylum Oomycota; class Peronosporomycetes; order Pythiales; family Pythiaceae; genus Phytopythium; species Phytopythium helicoides. The sequence continues at coordinate 28,704 of JANFNE010000002.1, read as the reverse complement.
TCGTCATCGCCTTCATCGGATTTCGCAGCAGCTTCGGGCTTGGCTTTCTCTGATGCAGCAGGTGGCTCTGCTGGTGCTGCTTTGTCTGGGTTCTCATACTGCTCCCCATCCGTATTACCGTGGTGATCTTGATCGGATGTACGACTTTGTTCTGCTTCCTTCTCTTGCTCTTCCTCGCTCTCACTTTCTTCTTGGGACAGGAAAGTGCCTCGTGCAGAGACCGCAGGTGCAATACTCGGTAGACTCTCAGCAGGTCGTGCCGAAGGCGGCTCACTCGGCGCTTCGGACGACTCCAGTGCCTGCGACGACTCTGCCATCGACTCTTCAACGAAGCTCTCCTCCTGCTCCTCTTCTTCGTCTCCTTCTTCGCGGTCTCCCTCTATATCGACAACACTAGGCGTTTTTTCACCGGTTGGATTGGCAACAGGCGTTGTTGCATCAATTGCTACATCCGGCTGCACAGCCTGCAAGTGCTCAATGAGCAAGCCGAGCAGCCGCTTGAGCTGGTTCTCGTTCACAATACTCGGCGCCAGGAACCGACTGTTGTCGCGCTGCAGCTGCTCGGCAATCGCTCGCGGCTCGGACGCCCTGCTGAGCATGGGCAGCTCCACGACGTGCAGCTTCTTGACGCGGCGGCGCGGCTCACCCTCACGTAGCACGAACAGCGAGGCCGCTGAGCCGGGCTCCTCCACACCACCAACATCGTCCTCATACTCGAGCGCCAGCGTCGGCACCGGCGCGTACTTGAGTCCGAAGCGTGTCGGCGTGATCATGTTGGAAAGTTAGCTCTTCGCGTCTCTTCAAGGCGCAGAGTACCCCCATCACCACGTCAGCGTAACCTCGTCATCTCCTGTGGCATCTATAATTACGCGCTACATGCGCGCCTCGACGCCAACGCAGCGCTGCAAGGCCCTCCCCACCGTCGCTCCATCGCCCCCAGCAACACTCATCGACAGCTCCAACCTCCATGCTCGCGTCCAGGGCGGCGGTGGTGCAGCCCCTTCCGGAGCGTAACCCTCCGTGTACCCCTCTGGACCGGCCCTCCCCTCTTCGCGAGTCCTCCGACACTTCGAGCAGCTACGAGTCGTCCGACGAGGACGCGAGCGACGAAGCCAGCGACGAAGCCAGCGACGAGGAGAGCGCGCGCTCGTCTCGCCAGTCGCGCAGCAGCTCCAGCTCCTCGGCCAACGCCCCGAGCGACAGCGGCGACCCGAGTGACAGCGGCGACGAGCTGGACGCGCGCGCCGACTTTTTGCTCGAGCGGCGGACGACAATCGGCAGTAGGGCGGCCGAGCGGCTGCGAGACGAGCCCTCCATGTTCCCGCAGGCGCTGCGCACGGACAACCTGGGCGTGCTGGCGTGGCTGATCCCCGCGACGGGCGTGTCGACGATGCTCAGTACTGAGGCGCTCGCGTGCGCCTACCACTTCCGCTGCGCGGACAACTTCCCCACGCTCTCGTACGCCGCCACCTTCAAGCCCGAGGGATACGCCTTCGCGACCGGCATGAGCGTCACGGCCGTGCTCATTTTCGTGTCGGCGGCGCTTTTCTACTGGTTCCTCAAGTTGAGAGGGGACTGGCAGGCTGTGCACAGCGCTGGAAGGACCATGCAGCAAATTGTGGCGCTGACTGGGCTGCTGTCGGGCGCCACGGCCGCTGCATCACTTTTCGGACTTGCGGTCTTTGATATGCGCAACTACCACGATGCGCACATCGCGTTCACCGTCATCTTCTTCATTGCGGCGTGGGGCACGATAATCTCCGTGCACCAGGCACGGAGAATGATTCTGCACGAGAACGACGCCGTCAAGGGCGGGGAGTCTCTTGGGTCGCTCTCGGCTCCCAGTTGTGGATCTATTGGAGATCGGCCAGTGTCTCTGATCACAGCTCTAAGGCGTTGGAAGCGCCTCAAGTTCGCTACTGCATACTCACTGGGGAAGCTGCTGCTGCTGGCCGGACTCGGGTCGACATTTCTGTGTAAGCACTAGCCTTCTCATCATGGCTTCTCAATTTGACGACAGCTAACCTTTGTTTTTCTCTGCAACATGATCCAGTCGGATTGCTGTTCCTTTGCGTCAACGGCGTGTGGCCAAATCCGATCGGGTTCACAGCCGTCCAGGAGGCGTTCTTTGAAGCCTTTGCAATCGTATGCCAGCTCCTCTTCATGGGAACGCTGTCTTGCGAGCTATCGATGCTCACTCGGCTTGTAGAGCGGCAAGACTACACGCAGCTCGAGAGAGCAGAGTAGTCGTGTCTACCACCGCACAACTAAAACCTCCGGTACTTCTAAATCTCAGCTGTCAAAACTCACGCTTGCGTGTTTAGGTACTCGACAAACATGTTTCCTATGGCTGAAACAGCGCACGGATGCAGCTGCGAGATCTTTATGAACTGTCTGCGGTGACGCCGGACCTCCGCAGTCGTCAGCTTTCGCGCGAGTCTCAGCGATGTTGTCGACTGCGGCACTTGCATTCCATCCGCAACATTCCCATCGCGCTGGTACGCGATGACAGCGTCTACGATGGCGCTGGTAACTCGGTCGAGCTCTTGCGTGAAGCTCGCCTCTACTGTTGGTGCAGCTTTCGTTGCCAGCCCAGCCTTCACCGTTTTGCCGTGGACAATCGCGTCAGTGATCGCGTCGAGCGGAATCCCTTCAGCCTCGATGGATTCTGGTGTCAGTCGAAACAGCGGGCTGTCCCATCGGTTCTTCTCACTAGGCACCTCAAACCGAGAGGAGATCGCCTCAATGCTGTTGACACGGAAACCCTGTCAGCCTATTAGCTCTGCTATCACAATGGAAACCGCATCGTACATGCTGGGGTCGTACGGGGCGTCCAGCGTTGCATTCCGCTGCAGCGCAACGCCCAGCGGCGTGTCCACGTAAATCTAGAGCCATCATATGCGAGTCAGCTGCTTGCACGGTCAATCGCCGCAACGCCTCCAAGCTGCTCGGACCACGCAGTAGGTCGTGCTCTCGGCGCGCGCGCGGCAGTAGAGCTCGTAGCGCACGCCCTTAATGTAGTTGGGCGCGTCCAGCAGCACGACGGCGTCTCCACTCAGCGCATGCTCCACAGCGGCCCGCAGCGCGCTGCGCGTCGTTTTCTCCACGCGGCCGTCTGTCCTCAGGTGTCCACCCGCGTCAGAAAGCGTCTCGCTGCGGGTCCGCTCCTGCCGCACACAGCTCGCCGCGCACCGTCATAGCCACGCAGCTTGTCCACGTGGACGCTCTGCTCCGTTATCCACCGCACTGCACCACCCTGCGCCGCCTCCAGATGCGCCGCCAGCGCCGCCGCCACGCGCGACTTGCCGGCTGCCGGCAGCCCGCACAGCACCACGAGCGGCATGGCAATCTGCTCGCTAAGTTCGTTTCCCTTTTCTGCGCACTTACCAAATAGTACTATATGTAGTATGTGAAGATGACGAAAAGTGCGCCTCTCTCGTCAACCGCACTTAACGACTGTAGCCACTTTGGCCATCATCCACTCGGATGAATCTTCGAAGCGGGCGATCTAAAGATGGAAGCCCAGTATAGTTCCGTCGCGCTCCTTCTTCGCGGGCTGCGAATAGCTGGGCGGCCCACACCGCAGCTGCAGGCGACCGAGATCGACGCCTCCACCAGCCGCGGCCTCGAGACGATAGCGCGGCGCTGGACGCCCGCGAGCGCGCGTCGTGGGGCGCGCAACATGGGCGAGCGCACCGGGGCGCGGGCCTAGCGATTCGACGACCGCGCGCCTCCCGATGGACCCGCAGACCAAGGAGCTGCACGTGCTGCTGCGCCACGTGCCGCGCATCGTCGCCTCGCGCTTCGTGCGGCGCCCGCAGCACCTCCAGGGCCCCGAGGCTGTCGACTTTGCGGCCGCCGTCGCGCTATTCGACCTCTCGGGCTTCTCCTCGCTCGGCAGCAAGCTCAGTGAGGATGAGCGCGACAAGATCAAAGCTGAGGGGTCCATGCGCCACGAGAGACACCGAGCTTCGCTGCCGTCGGTGCCCAACGGTGGCAGGAATGACAGGACGTCCTCTGGGGGAGGGAGCATAGGGGAAGAAGTGGAGACAGTTGAGCCGACCAATATCATGAGAGAACGAAGACGCACGGCGTCCGTGTCGTCGCCACAGACGACGGGAGGATCCAAGACGCTGAGCTTTCTGAGTTTGACAAAACCTGCTGTTGCACCACAGGGCAGCGCGGTTGAGACTTTGACAACAACACTGAACAAAAGCCTGGAGCCGGTGATAGATGTCATTATCAAGCATGGTGGTGACATCATCAAGTTTGCAGGCGACGCACTCATCGTATTGTGGGAAACGGAAATAAGTGAAGGCAAGAAAACCCCAGTAGGGGAGCTTGCGCTGAGGGCGATACGATGTGCAATCGAGGCGCAACACGTCCTCAACGCTGTGTCGGCTGGACAGGAGAATTTATCGACGCTTGGAATGCATATCGGGATTGGCGCTAGCCAAGTCACTGGAAATCATGTTGGTGGCATTCTTAATCGATGGGAATTCTATTTGAGTGGTGACGCCAATAGGCAAATGAGCTTCGCCGAGCAGCACGCAAAAAGAGGCGAGGTGATGATATCGCCTGAGGTGAAGAATGAGCTTGACGCATGTTTCCAGGAACTTGAGCATACTGGAGTGCATATGGAGCTGTCTTCGGGTGGAAACTACAAAATCCATTCAAGTCAACCTGATTTGTCCAGGTCAAGGTCTTCCCACAACACACAGTCTACTAGCCCACGGATAGAAGCCTCGCAAGACCTGATACCGTTTCTCCGCGCATACGTTCCTGGAACCATTGCATCCTATCTGCAGAAAGGTTTGACGCTGACATCCTGTACACTCCATATCACTGTTGTATTTGCGCGACTTGATGGTGTTGTGGATATTAAAGACCCGCGAGCACAGCTTCAGCAGATCCACAAATACATGTGCGTCATCCAGGAATCGGCATACAAAGTTCAAGGTACGCTACGTCAATTTGTAATCGATGACAAAGGTGCAGTCGCGATCATTGCTATCGGGCTGCCTCCGTTTTACCATGAGGACAACGGTGAGTACCAAACCCTCTTCAGATGCTCTCTTTGTAAAACTCCTCTCCTAACCTTGTCATTGCATCCTACTTCAGCTTTTCGAGGGATCAAATTTGCTTGCTATTTGTTGGAAAAAGGTGTTCCAGCGTCGATTGGGTAAATATTTGAATACGATTGTGGTCACTTGGTCTGTATAGCACTAACGATACATGAAAAATTGGCAGTATAACGACAGGAAATGCGTTCTGCGGCTCAGTTGGGAGTAAAGCTCGAGCAGAGTACGCCGTCGTCGGTGACATGATTAATTTAGCGGCACGACTGATGACTGCTGCCGGGGTGGGAAAAATCCTCTGCGACGAAAACACCCGGGACAACTCTGAGTCCTTCGTGCAGTACGAGAGTGCAACTGAAATTACTGTGAAGGGAAAATCCGAGAGCGTCCGTGTGTTCAGTGTTCAACGCGATCAGATCAAGACGAAGCTCGATGCTGCGTACTTGAAAGATACCGTGCATGCACTTCCATATGGATGTGATAGAATCGTAGAGCAAGTCCCTCTGTTTGGCTCTCGATGGATACGGCAGGAACGATCGGACGCGATTCACCGAGTATTAGTTGTATCGGGCGAGAGTGGCACAGGGAAAACAATGCTGCTTCGCTATTTTTTACATCACAATAGCCGATGCTACATGGGAAGTGGAGATCCACTCGAGTCGTCACTAGAGTTCCATGCGTGGCGAGGAATAGTTCGAGAGCTAATGCTCATGACTATTCGTCCACCATCGTCAGAAGGGGCTTTAGTGTCTGGGGGAGGTGGATCAGGTCACTCTGACGATACACTTAATGACGATGACAATTATTCAAGAATGTCGATGGACGACACAGAAAGCGAAGGGCAGATGCCTCCAACGGGGTCAACAGCTGCTTCACGCCGAACTCGAACATCCGACGTAAGTACGCTTGAGACTTTTCACGAAGACTTGGACTCTCCGATGCCAGCACAGGCATACGACCTCTCTGGTATCGCGCCGACTTCTCCCCAATACTACCATGGCAGTGCTGTTGGAACTGGACGCACGTCAGTTCTCAAATATCTATTGCTTACACATCGCATTTCTCGCGCGATGTTAAGCGTTCTGAACGATCTCCTTCCCCATGCCCGGGCTGGAGGACTAGATGAATCCATATTGTTGGAAAGAGGAGAAGAGCGCTCGAAAATCCTGGAGGAGGTGCTGTTCCTGATTGTTGAGGCCGTAAGCACCTACAAACCCATCTTGCTCACTTTTGACAACGCACAGTGGATTGATCCGATGAGTTGGACCTTGATTCGTCGTATAGTTGAAGATCTTCCAGGAGTCTACTTTTTGATTGCCACACGAGCGGGTCAAATGTCGTACCACCATTCGGCTTTTGAGCTATTTGAGCGCAACACTGCTGTAAAGAAGATGGAGATTCGATTCTTTTCCTATCAGATCACAAGCTTGTTTTTGTGCCAATACTACCACATCGCGATAATGGACACCCAGTTACTGGACTTCGTGTATACGCGGACTGATGGCAACCCGGCTGCACTGATCAAGCTGATGAATTCAATGATAGAAGCAAATTATATTCAAGTGGACCCTCAGACGGGCAACATTGCAATCCTTCACGACCTCGACGATTTAGATACACAAGTGCCACAGCATACCCGTGTGCGAGTCATGTCGTGCATTGATTTGCTTGACGATCTGGCACACATGACACTCAAAATCATGAGCGTGAATCCTGATCCGATCGAGCAGAAAGTGCTGAATGGGATTCTTTCTCGATTTATAAACACTGATCGGAAGGACAGCATGTCTGAAATACCAGGTATCGCACTCAAAGCTCCAAAATCGGAGTCGTCTCTTTCCCCACTTTTACAAGTGCGCGTGGCACTTGCAGGTTGCGAGAAGAACGGTATCATCACCATTGATGACCACAACAAAGTGCTCTTTTTCAACTCCACTGAGATGCGACTAGTAGTATATGACACGATGCTACCTTCACAACGAAAGATGCTTCACGGGTTGTATGCTGATCATTTGCGAGAGGTCATTACCGGCACACACCGTCGCATGTCTGCACAGCTACGACGAACACCATCAGCTTCTAACGTGCAAGACTTGGTTGGGAGTCGCCAAAACGACAGCATTGGTAACTCATCTCCAAGCAATAGCAATATGCATTTGCAGTATGCTGTGCTTGGGTATCACCTCTCACGATCGGGTGATGATCGAGCTGCTATTGACGCATACCATAAGGCTGGCGAGGGTGCAATCGAGCTCAAGGAATTTAGTTTCGCGACAGATTGTATCCAGTCGTCATATAAAATACTGGACGCCGCCCACCGAACGCGGAAGTTACCGGAGTTGGACTACATTTTGCTGCGAAGCCGTATTGAGTTCATGCGTGGTGCTGTGGCAGTAGAGAAGAGCGAATGGGATCTTGCTATTACGCATCTATCCTACATTGTCCGCCTGTGCCAGCGCAAAGGAAGCCTTCTGCGCCGATATTCATCTTCTATCCGCACAGACGGCAGTCTCTTGATGTTCGAGTCGATGTTCAGTGGGTCATCAAACGCCCTCAGCATTGCACATACGTCAATCTTTGTTCGAGACCACTCACAAGCTGCATTGGAGATGCATTCTCTTCCCGGTCCTCACGTTCCTCTGCACCCAAATGGTTGCTTGCCATTTTTCGGCGGGGGTAAACCGTCATGGTTTGCAAATCTCCGAAACAAGGGTCTGATGCTGCATATGGGACTTTTCATGAATGGAGTAAAGAGGAAAAAGCACCGTTCGGTAGCTGCGGCTGGGTCGCCTCGCAGCCTAACGCAGATTGTAGCTGGTGGAGCTGCACCACCCGCCAGAGTAAATGCTGCTCCACGAATGAGCCGTATAGGATCGGGTCGCGTGCAACCAGAAGAGGCGTTGGAGATCCTCAATCAAGTGAATTTTTACCGCAAACGTGCTTCGATGCTCATCAAGAAGATCAGCCGCTCTAAAAAGAAACAGGAGGAGATGAGTCGAGACATCCAGATTCTTGCGCTCAAGAGCTTGCACCACAAAGACCGGAGACGGTAACATTAGCAAGTATGGTTTAGTTGGCTTCCACACATTTTGATTATCTACTTCGAGTATTGTGCAATATACATACACCAATCATGATGAGCGACTTTCTTCTTACCGCTCGAGCTGAATCACGTCCATGATGGCGCCGATTTTGCTCTTGTACTCTAGATGGCCTTGAACAATTGCTGATAAATCGACGTTCTCCACGCCAGGAATGTCAATTGACCCGATTCCCGCCGAGTTGAGAGCCCAGCCCTGGTATCGGTACATGATACCGAGCATCCAGTCGTTCTCTGAGTAGCCGTTGATGAGACGTCCTGCAACCACGCTTCGAGCGCTTGCCCAATCCTTCCGTACGACCGGAACGGGAGAACCCAGCAAAACAGCATTTTCAACGACGCCGAAGCACTCATCCTTACCAAGTTTGGCCAGGTTTTTGAGGCACGAAAAAATGAGGCGAGCGCCCATGCCGTACCCGATGAGAGTTACCGGACGCAAACCTTGCTTTCGCTCGAGCAGCGACTGCGCGAGAAGCTTGCCCGATTGGTCGGCAGAATTCATGGCAATAACCCAAATATTGTCAATCATATCCGCCATGCGGAAAATGGTGCGCGGGATCGCAACTGCCGTGAAGAGTGCCGCTAATGCCGAGTATTTGATGAGCTCGGTGGTTGCAAGCGCCGAGATCTGCTGCGCGGCAAAAGACCGCATAGACTTGCCGAAGCGTCTTAGCATGTTCTCTTCCCATACAAGGCAATATTGGTCGCCCTGCTGGAAGCGATCTTTCCACCTCCACGCACGCATCAAGGACTCGGCCTCAGCATTCTGAGCGTCGTCGCTGTCGGTGTCGCTAGAACTCGACGTTTTGGTCTTGAGCTTTTTCTTTGACTCAACTACCGGCGAAATCACAGTGCCAAGGCCGAGAGGATCGTGCTCCAAACTTCCTGCCTCAATGTTGTAAGTTTGCCGAAGGATGGCGAAGAAGTCATCTTCACGACCCTTGTAGCGGTCCATGACTTGATCCACTTGGTCCACCTTTTCCGGATTCTTCTGTCGATAGAATGCACGAAGGTACTCACGGCTGTCACCCCAAGCTCGACGGAATCCCCGGCCTGGAGGGTCGTCATCATCAAGCCAACCAGACACACAAATATACACATTCATGCCGTCTCCAGCAGACACCAAGTCGAAGTTGAACTCGTGAACCCCTCGCGTGCGTGAATCGGTTTTCATCCCAACGACTCCTGCACCAGCAGTGCCGAAGAGAATCGTAGTTGCAGTGACCCCAGCCGCGGATCCCACAGCAGCTCCGATTGCGACTCCGGCTCCACCCAAAGCCGTCAAACTGGCTGCAATCGCAGGAGCCGCGAGTCCTCCAGTGACGGCGAGTAGGGCTCCACCCGTGACAGCCGCAACACCAATCGCTGCGTTCCGCTTCCAGTCCCAGAGAGTAGGCTTCGCAGCAACTTTCTCGAGCGGCATAGCGCTCGCCTCGGCGAACAGCGAGCGTCCGATCACCACCTCTTCCCGCGTAATCACCGCCCACTGAATATCCATGGCAATCACCATGAGTCTCAGCAGGATACGCGCACGGGCATCGTAGCCGATCGCCTTGACTGTAAACCACAGCTGTTTCTTCAGCAGCTCAACGCGGAATTCGTCGACCGAGATGTCGATCGCTGGCGACTCTGGCCCACGCTCATTTCTGTCCTTCTTAAGCTGTGTGTGCTTCTTGAGCCACCCCTTGAATCCCTTCTGCTTGGAATTGTCCGGTACGATCAGTGCCAGGAATGGCGCAGGGTCCAGCTCTCCCTCGCCCGACGCTCTCATCTCCTCCGTCGAAGCTGACGACCGGAGCGAAAGCGAGAACCCCGAAGACCTCGTGGACGCCGCCCGCGCCTCCAGCGCCTCCTTCCTAGCGGTCAGAACTGGCGTGTAGGCTTCCGTCTGAGACGCTGGGAGCCCCAGGAAGGCCTCCACCAGCAGCTTGAGGTAGCTCTTGGACCACTTGACGTCCTCGGAACCGTCCGTCACCAGAGGCAGTAAACACGCCACGAGCCCCGCGACTCCGCGCTTCTGCTGCTCACCGAGCATTTCAGCCACCGCGTGCTCCATGGACACGCTGCTGGGCGCCGGCGCGGCGCTGGGAACCTCCACGGCCGCCTCCTGGTTGCTGCGAGGCGCAAACAGCTTCTTCATGGCTAGGAAGGTGATTCGATTCTCTGCCCGCAAGATTTTCTACGGCGATTGGGCGAAAAGGAGAACGCATTTGGGCCAATGAGGGACACCTGATAACTTGGCAAATTTTTGAGCTGCTGCTGAGCTTCATGATGAGACTGTCGAGAACCTCTATGCGATCTTCATGACATACTTTGGCGAGGATGGAGGAATTGCAAGTCAAAAGCTGCGTCGGGACATACCAAAATATCTGGCTAATTTTGCGGCGAGGCGTCAGGTCTTGCACTTGTTCGAGGGTTTCTGGGAGGCTGGAGAAATGGGCGACGCCGAGAAGGACTTCCTGGTTGATGCGGTTGCGCAGTTCCTGCAGAGCAGCACGTGGCTGGATGCAGTATCAACGTTCCTCGAAAACAACTTTCATCTGTTTCTAGACGCAGACAGCTCCATTTCTGCACGGGCAGACCACAAGCTAGCAGAGTACTCGCTAGCCCAGTATGAGAGCTACACCGCGTTCAAAGACACAGTCGAGAGGCTTCTAGAAACAGTCATGGCAGACCTCGGCTGCTCAGGAGAGGACCTTGTGGACGCTCTTGGAAATGGAGTTCGAAATGAGCAGTCCATGTCTGGCGAGCGAAAGTTCTTTGTCAAGACACTGCTAGCCTTTGACGACTACGATGCGTTCTGCCACCGAATTACACAGTATGCAGCAGAAAAGCGAGGTAAATACGCTTATCTTTCGACTCCGTTCGTCTAAGATATTCTTACACGAACTACCCAAGCCAACGGGTATACTGTAGACAGTGTTGCAGCGACAGGCGAGCTAACAGAGTGGAAACTCCAGGAAGTCATCGCTCGCTCGATACTTGACGCAAAGGTAATGCAGCCACAAACACTGGTGTAATATGCCACTCACTGTTCAGCTAAATATGATGTATGATGTGAACTAGGCACAAGGGCTGCTAGATGAAAGCGAAGAAGTTTGGATCCCCTGGGCTGAGGCAATGGTTGAAATGGCTTCACAGGCAACGGACGTCCTTGACAGTTCAGAGAATCCCGTGTCAGAAGCCAAAAATGACGAGCAAGAGTCAAAAGAAGAAATGATAACCAGTAGGAAATCCTGGAGCTGAGCGGGATCGACTTGTATAACATCACTAACGCTTGATGCTTGCAATATTACCTTCAGCAACAGAGGCTTTACCTGACGACGAGAATGTACGGATGAAAGAGTTGCAGCAAACCCTCGTTCGTGAGGTGAGAACTCGATTTGTTCATCACCTGCAGTTGAGAAGTGGGCTAACATTTGTTCTGGTGAGCAGAGACTCAAAGTGGATTTACTCGTCGCGCAACGAATTGCCGATGCCAACGCTTCACTAAAACGACAGATGCTGCACTTGGCTGAGCTTGAAGCAGTAAAAGATGACCAATCATCAAGCTCAGATGAAGACGAGCTTGATAGTCAGCTTAAGCAGGTCGAGGCTGTTAGAGAACGTCTCAAGGAGGTAAAGAAGCAGTGTTTTGAGTTCAAGGATGTCATTCAAGAGCAGATGGACAAAATGTACGCATTGATGATATGCCTTCTTCAAACTAGATATCACTCACTGAGCCTCTCGTGATTGATTCCCAGCTATTTGTTCCTCAAGGAAAAAGTTCATTATAAGCAGGATCTTGTCGCCCAGGAAAAAGAGATTTCTGCGTTTGTGCTTTCGAGCATACAAGAGAAGGACACTGCACTAATCCCACTCATGCTAGAGTGGCTTTTGCTCGAGTCGGAGCTGTTGAGAGCTCAAAAGTACATCCAGGAGCTTCTAAATGGTCCGCAAGACCCAGGATTCTGGACACAGCAATGGGATGAAGCATCTCAAGCGCTGTACTACGTCAACTCGGTTTCAGGTGAAAGCGTGTGGGAGGCGCCACAGTGCGGTTACTATGATCTCAACCAAGAATTTCAGTGGGAATCGGAGGAGACCTTCGACCAGCCTGTCAGCACAAATGACGAGACAGTAACGATAGTAGATACCACAGAAGATTCTCAGATTACCGACACTGCACCCATCATCGAAGAAGTCTCTCAAAAACTTGAGTCACCGGAGCAGTTGGGTTCAAGTGAAGCGGCAACAACAGATTTGGTGCGTTGTATAGTACTTAATAGACTAATCGATTCATGGCTACTTATTAACCGAATCCACCTGTAGCTCGAGATGGCCAGTGTTCTGGATCGCATATCTCGTGAGCATGATGAAGAACGAAAGCGCCTTGAACTAGTTTTCGAACTTGAGAAAGCACGCCAAAAGGAAGAGTTGCGAAAGCGCAAAGAGAAGAAGCGGCGAGAAAAGTTGGCCAAAAAGAAAAAGAGAGATGCGAATCGAGGAGTAAACGAAGACGAGACCCCACTGGAGTCAGAACCACACACTGAAGCTGCAGCTCTGCCACCTGCTCCACTGACGGCGGAAAAAGCGGAGGCAAAGACAGAGGAAAATTTGCTATCCATTCGCGTTCCTGGACATGGGCGAGTAGATTTATCTCACTTGCTCAGCGAGGCCCATGCAAAACGCCACAACGAACGCAAGGGGATAGACAACCCTGCTCAGCTCCAGACGGCTCACATGATGCTACATCCGACCAGTCTGCAATATTTGGCTCAGCAAATGATTCGCCGGCAGGGCGATGGCAGCGATGTACCTTCAACGGCACGGAAAGAGATTGTTCTCGAAGAGATTGCAGATGAAAAGTAGTTACGACAGCTAAATGTGCCAACGCTATGCACTTAACTAAAGTTTTTCATTGATGTCTTTTTTGGTCGGTGTTGCCCTGGAGAGCTCTGTGATGCGTTGGCGAGCCTTCTTCTTTGAATACATAGAGGGCTTTGTTTTCTTTTTCAGTTGTCGCAGCAATTCTAGCTTGGCTTTAAACTCAAGCTCGGCTTGAGATCGAAGATACTTTAACAGCCCGGCGCGAGCGGCAACGTATTCGGCTGTTTTGTCGTCTGGATCCTCCTCGCGCATCTCCACGCTCTCAAGCGCGCTCTTTCTTTTCTGTTGGGAACAAAGTGAGTCGTCACACTGATACCACCAAAGAGTAGCTTCGACTTACTGAATTATAGTCGAGAACTTTGGCACCATACTGGACAAGAAGCTTGGCGACGTTGAGAGCTTTTACATAATGCATTGGTGAACACCCAAAGCGGTCTCTGCTTTGTGCGTCCGCTCCATGACTCAGTAGCATAAACACAACTGCTCGATGCGAGTACACGACGGCTAAATGAAGAGCTGAGCAGCGTCCCTATCGATAAGCACAATGAGCATCACGGCAGTAAACGAGACTACATGCGCCATTCCAAAGATCACCATCATTGTACGGCCCATGATATCGATGTTTGGATGCTGAAGTAACAGTTTTACAGCTTCTAGATCCCCACTGACGCACGCCTCATGGAGGAGCGCTCGACCGGTCGTTGCGTCGCGGGCGTTCACAGATATTCCGCCATCACGCAGCGCAGCCGCCAGGGTTTCCAACTTCCCGCTCTCAAGCAAGTCGAAAACACTAAATCTCGGCGAATCCTCCTTCTCAAGCGCAAGTTCCTCAGCTTCTGGTGTCGTGGCAGAGATGAAGTCGTCCACAAGGTCCCCAAGGCTCGTCATCACCGACAAGTCGCTCGTGGCGGATTGATGCAGCTATCCCAAGGTGCAACACTGTAGCCATCTGCCCTAGTTTCGTGTATCTTACCTTACTTATAATCCCATCCTAGCTTTTGACGGCCATCAAGCGCACTTTGAGTCGCGACTGCAGCCGCAATGCTGGCCGCCGTTCGTCGCTGCCTGCGAGCTCCGCACGAAGTTCCAGCTCCAATTCTTCAGCTCGGGGACACAGCAACTCGCGGTCTGTCGACAGCCGACAACTCCGAGAACTGGAACGACTTTAACAACGTCGCCATGGTGCAGGATCGTGTGGCTGCGCTGCGTTCGCTCGTCTGAAGTCCTGACCTACAGCACGTGACGACGCAGGAGCTGCGCAACATCTCGCGAGAGCAGGGGCTGGACGGAGCCATGCCCGAGACCAAGCTGCTCAAAGAACTGGGCTACCGCAGCCTGGTGCACGCGATCCGCAAGAAACACGGCGGTGTGGCGAGCGTGGCCGCCAAGCTCGGACTGGAAGTCGACAAGCAGGCATTGGAGGATGGGAAGCGTCTGCAGGCGCGCAACAAGCGGCGCGACAAGCGCAACGTCCGTCTCGCGCAGCACGACTTCTACTAGGCGTCCATCCGCCAAGTTGGTTCGACTGCGAGTGCTGATAGTGCACAAGTGAACGCAGGATAGCTGAGCAGGATCGAGAGCAGCGGAACCCAACTTCTAACTTTATGCGCTTGAGATGCAGCGCCCCTCTGCTCTTTGGCATGGAGACAGTAAGCGCGGAACCAACTTGCAAGCGATGCATCATGCAGCTTATATAACCCCGAGGCTTACAGCAGCAACCACCAGAGCACTACTACATCGCCCGCCTGCGTTTGCTCGGGTACGTGGACCCACAGCTTGCCCACTCTGCTTCCTTAGCGTCTTGACTTCCGCTGCTTTCATCCTCGTCGGTGGAGACTTTCACCACCGCCGCTGTTCGGTCCATGACGACGTCCGAGCGGTGCACCTCGTAGACGTAGCTGTCTTCGTTCAGCGGGCCCTCAAACTCTTCCTCTTCGTCCTCTCCGCGCCTTCCTCCGTCGCCTGCAGCCCCATCGGAGCCGGCACCAAGCTGGAAATTGCCATTCTGAGGCCCCAGAGCAGCCCCGAGACGCGCCGAAACGACGCGAAGACGCGCTCGCAGGCTTCGCAGACTCACGTGGAGCTCCCGCGCCACCTGCGGCGCTCGTTCTCCTCTCAGCACGCGCGCCACGCCGAGCTCCAACAAGCACGCGCTCATGGTCTTCAACACCACCGAAAATGGCGGGACCAGCATCAATACCCCTATTTTCAGCCAATCAAAAGTCGCAAAATGGATTTTGAAGCGCTTTGATTGGCTGAATAGATGCATTTCTTCCCTTTCCGCAGTTCGAACCCAGAGAAGCGGCGGCAAGATGGACGCGTTGCCGCGCGCGCTCGTGCGCGAGATCCTGGCGCTCGCCAGCGGCCCGCAGCTCGTCCCAGCGGCCCCAGACGCGGTGGGAAGCGCCAGTAAGCTGCGCGGCGGCTGCGACTTCGCCAAATGCCCGGTGGAGCCGTCGAAATCGGAGCTGCAGCGGCTGGGAGACGTCTGTCGGTTGTGGCGCGCGCTGGTGGCCGACGCGTGCGCTGCGTACGAGAAGACGGTGCTGCACCTGGACGTTGTGGCTGAGGAGGAAGAGAACCAGCAGCTCCAGTGGACCCAGCAGCTGCATGAGAGCGGAGACCGAGTGCTGGACCTGAGGGTGTCCATGTCGAGGCCGAGGCGAGCGCTGTGGTGGGATTTGGACGCTGCGGACCCTGCAGTTGACGGCTCGGCGCTCGCAAGCATCCACTGGCACTGGATCGACTGGGCCGCGCTGCTGGCGCTATGTCCGAACGTCGAAAGGCTCGACCTGTCTGGAGTTCCGCTGCATCATGCTGCTCTTGGAGACATCCTTGACTCCGCGGCGACAAGCTGTCCGCAGCTGAAGGCGCTCGTACTACCGAAGAGAGAGCACGCCAACTCGGAGCTGGTCGATGCTTCCATTGATGATCTTTTTAGGAGTCTTTACGCTGGGTTGCAGAGCTGGAAGGAGCTGCGGCAGCTCAGTGTGCCGTCGCGCAGTTTGTTTGACAGAGAAGACGCGTCCAATGAGTTCCTGGCAGCAGTACTCAAGTTTTGTCCCAAGATCGAGTACCTGGATGGATGGAAGCGCACGTACGCAGACACACGATTCATCGTGTCAGAAGAGAATTTTTGCGTATCACGAGAGGTCTGGACTGCCTTCTGCCGCGCGTGCGTCCACTTGCGCGAGTTCAGCTGGGTGGTTGTACCCTTCTCGGACGAGTTCTTCATCCCATTCGGCAAGTCCCAGAAACCCTTTTTGAGTCGGCTGCAGCTGACGTACAATTCAAAGGCTCCATTCCGAATTCGCCGTAATGAGTACTCGAGTCAAGGACTGTGTGTGCTGGTGAGAGGTTTACCAGCGTTACAATTTATTGACGTAGTATTGCACCGTTTGCAGCCATCGGACGCACTCATCTACCCGCAGCTAGATGAAATGATTGACCCGGATGTGTTCAACGATGAGTTCGTGGTGACATTAGTGAGCTCTTGCAAGTCACTACACTCGCTGAGTATTCGAGAGGTTGGCTCGTGCGCTTTACCAATGAACGCCATTACTGACAGAGGCTTGAAGGCACTAGCTTCGTCACCCGGCATACAGCTAATTGATCTTCAAGGCACCAAGTGTACGGCCGATGGTGTCCTTTTGTTTTTCCGCGCACTGTTGGAAGCGAAGGCATCCGGTTCAGTCGATAACAATCAAAGTGGATGCATCAGAACCGTTCGGTTGCGAGAACTAGGTGCGCTTTTTGGGGATGTCGTTACTGGCGTCCTGCAAGAACTGGCTGCTAGGAAGGACTTCGAGAATCTCCGCCACTCTGTTGACTCGAAGAAATCGCTGTTCTCGCTCTCGCTCGGAAGTCGACGCGGCACTGTAATGCGGAAACAATGGCTCAACGAGATGAGAATGACGCTGAATCGCCGCTCAGGAGGCAACTTGCGGTTCGTTGTCTTCATTACTGGTCGAAAAAACCGTGACACGAAGGACCCGTACTCCAAGAGTATTGTGGTCAACCGAGCGTGGGTGAAAAAAGATGTCCTCCGTATTGGAAAGATCGTATTCTTCACACATTTGGCAGCGCTAGATCCTCAAGACAGGAGAGCTATCGGGAAAAGCGGTGAGTCCTGGGTAGTAGATAACGAATCCTAGTAACATACCATAATCAGCGACCGAAACGATATCTTCTCCATAGTATCAGCTACTACATGTGTTCAATCTAAACTACCACTTCTCTAGCCGAACTTCATGATCCACGTGAACGGGACCTTGTCCTCGTCTGGGTTGTATGTAATGTCTCCTCGATAGAAGGTGCCACCAATCGTGTCGGGATACACCCAATTCGTAGTAAAGATGGCGAACTTCGACATGCAATACGTGGTTTTCGATGGGTTTGTTGGGGCGAGTCTAGTTCGGTGCTTCTCGAATGTGATTTGGAATCGGACATTCGGATGTCGCTCTTGAAGCACAGCCTGCACTTCCTGGAAACGTGGTTCCCAGTATTGTAGCAGGCCCGGTGCATTGGAAATACCACGGCGATAGCCTTGGTTGACGAGTAGTACCGCAAAGGTGCGGTCAGTGAATGCGCCTAGTGGTTGCTCTGCAATCTGCCAGGCAAACGGTATAATGCTGTCTTCAAAGCCTTCTAGCAATCCAATCTTGGTGTTGCGCTGCCTGATTGTTGGCGGTGCAGAAATCACAAACGGAGCAAAGTCGTATTTCAGACCGTCCATGAGTGCATCGATCGAAATGTCCGTCAAATGCGGCATGCTTGCAAGCGCTCGGAGGCCATCATTCGTAATCGACTCAACTGCATCCCGAGCCTTGTATTGCCCTGCCTCCGTGATGGCAAGTTGCTCTAGATATTGATTCGTTTGAGCCAGTTTGACCATGACAGAGTCATCAAATATGCTGAGATCGATCCGAATCCGAGGGTGAAGGCTAACTTTCAGTCGCTTGAGATGCGGTACGCCTTCCAGCATGAAGCACAGCCCTGTAGAAGTGCTGGAAGGCACAGCTTCCGCACTTGGTACGCCAAATGCGTCTGAAAAATCGAGCGACAGATCTGTCAAACGATATTTCGGAGTCTTTCCGAACGGCACGAGGAACGCATCGGCAAATGGCACGACAACCCAGTTGAACTCGCGGATACCGACACAGAAACTGCAGAACTTCTCCCACGTTTCAAGAGAAAGGTGCCACTCGTCGTCACAAGTGATAGGTCCCCACCCGTCGTTTTGATACGTCAACTTCCAGCCTTCCAGAAGCTCCAGGTCAGGGCAATGCTTGGCAATACTAACAACAAATGCATTCGAGTTGCGCGATAAGTGCGGTATCATCAGTTGGCGAATCCCGCGATGTCGTCCTCTAGTGAACCACCGCTCCAGCGCGCGACCGAGGGCTTCAATCAAAGCATCGTCTAGGTCACTGTCATCGGTCTTTCGTCGAGATCGTCCAAAGCGAGCGTCTAGTTCTGGAGTCTTCGTCCACCCTGTAGACAAGGGAAGTAGCAGTGACTGCAGCTTGAGGCAATGCGTGGAAGCCGCATCTAGCAGCGTGATCATCTCTCTCCTGGTGAGGAAGAACATCTTGGACAGGTCGAGCTTGTGCAGATTGGGGCATCTCGCGAGCAGCGCGTCCCAGTCAATATGGTGCTGCCCTCCTTCCCCACCATGTCCGTTGAGGTGTCCAAACAGCGCAATGCGGAGGTCCTGCACCGCCTCTCCTCTCCTCCGCACGCTCTCAACCAGCTCTCTCTGTTCGTGCGTTGGCTTGTGCGAGAGGTTGATCTTGACGGTCCTCGCCCGGCACTGCGCTACAATCTCCCGAATCACCGCGTCCCAGTCCCTGCACACACCTCGGTACACTCCCAGCGCCTCGATCGGCACCTTGGGCCTCGCCAGCCTCCGCCAGCCGCGCCGCTTGACCGGCCGCAGCTCCACCGCCACGTTCTTGAGCGCGAACGACAGCACCAGCTCCAGCAGCGGGCGCGGCAGCGCCGCCAGCGTCGCGTCGGGCCTCTCGGCCGCCTTCTCGGCCGGTTTTCGGTCGTTTTCGGCCGAAGTTTCGCGCTCCATGGCCGAGCGCTTGCCCAGCATCGAACGCGCGGTCGCCTGGGGACTGAGCGCGGCCAGGAGCCGAGCGGGAAGCGCGGGCAGCGGCCGCCGGCCAGCCCACCGCCGGCTGATAGCGCGACTGCTGCTGACTAGCAATCCGGTTCGAGTGCCACTGTAATGTTCCTTGAGGAATGTGGCGCGGGGGGTTTTGGCCAATCAGAGCACGCTATTCACGGATCGAACCTGTGGAATGGAATAAATCAAAGGCTGTTGGAGAGGTTTTTTGATCAGTGGATTTTGATTTGAAAAAAAAACAGCGAAAGGCTCCGGATATCGAACATGCTGACGTGGTGTGGAAGGTCGACGTTGACGTCAAAATTTTACCGAGAAACAAAGGACACATCAACGCCATGCAGAGCTCACTTTTACTTTCTGGGTGCTCGAGCTCATGGGGTCAGTTGGTTGGTCGACGGCAAATGGCTCGTTGGTGCTGGCGGCCTTAGGTGGTGACGATTGTGCAGCAGTGACGATTGTGCAGAAAGGTTGTCCTGAGGTGCCACAGTACGTCACTCGTGTCACGCGGGACACGGGTCAAGTTGAAGTCAACCCCTTGACATGCTCGAACTCGGTGCAATCCAAGAAACATCGCCACACCTACTAGCTCGGGGAGTTGAAGGTCAGTCAGCATTTGATCGCGGTCTGCAAGAAGCTACAAAAAATGCTTACGGCCCCATCAGAAAATTCATCGTAGCCAGCTTCGCTCAAATGCGTCCAAATTGGGTTAGTTGACTAAATGTCCAACAGTACGAACGCAGCAAGTTGTCATCATCATTCGCTCTCCAAGACTCTAAAGATGACTCGTGCCCTGCTTGAGCTTTTCGTTCTCGAGGGCCTGAAGGTCCTTTCGAAGCGCTTTGCCGGACAAACTCTTCGGGATCTCGGCAATGAACTCCACCTGGCGAACACGCTTGTAGCCTGCAACCTTCGATGCGACGTACTCCATGAGCTCCTCGGGAGTCACAGCAGCGCCTTCGTGGAGGACGACGTACGCCTTGGGGATCTCTTCCTTGGAATGTGGGTCCTGGCTGCGAACACAGCATGCCTCATCCACGGCTGGATGAGACGACAACACATCGTCCAACTCAATCGGTGAGACCTGATGACCCTTGTACTTGATCATCTCCTTGAGGCGGTCGACAAGGTAAACGTATCCATCCTTATCAATGTAGCCGACGTCGCCCGTGCGGATGAATCCGTCTTCGACAAATACTTCCTTGTTCGCTTCCGGGTTCTTGAAGTATCCATTCATCGCAGCGGGGCTTCGGAAGAGTAGCTCACCGACCTGGTTCACTCCAAGGTCCTTGTTCGTATCCATATCCTTAACCTTCATCGCAGTGTTGGGCATGATGCGACCAACCGAACCGGTGCGGAAATGCGAGCTCGTCGGGTACGCAATTGGACCTGCAAACTCGGTCATACCATATCCTTGCATGACTTGGATCCCCAGGCGCTTAAGAACTAACTGCTCAACGTCGAGAGGAAGAGCAGACCCGCCGGTTCCGATGAACTTGGTCTTCGACAGGTTGTACTTGTCGACAATAGGGTGCTTGGCGAGGAATTGCACGATCGGGGGTGCCAGTGACAGCAACGGAATCTCGTACTTCTCGATCGCACGCAGGAACGACTCCGGGTCGAACCGCGGGAGCACAACGAGCGCGAACCCCCGCTGAATCGTGACGTGGAAAATCATGGTAGCAAGGATGTGGAAGAACGGGAGCACTCCGACCATGACTTTGATGTCGTCCTCAATGTAGCCGGCATGTACGGCAGTCGCCAACATCGCACGGCCTGAAAGCATGACGCCTTTCGGACGCGCAGTTGTGCCACTCGAGAACGGCAGCGCTACGATGGCAGTGGGGTCGACAGGAGGCAAGTTCGGGAATGGCAGGTCCTTCGCAACCATTTCCCTGAAAGAAGCAGGCTGAGTAAGTACGTGCAAGAAGCTGAAAACGAAAAGCCCGAGCGTCCACGTACTCGATACTCGGCAGCGCAAGTGTTCCTGGAGCATTTCCGTAAACGATCACATTCTTGAGCGAGACATCGCGCAACTTGGCTGCATCCGAAGCGACTTGAGCGAAGAGCTTGTGCGAGATAACCGCAACCGCCTGCGAACATCGAATGAAGCGTAAGCCCTCTAGGGCTCCTCTTCACACCGCACAACTCTAGCCGCGCACCTCTGAGATCTCAATCTGGCTCGCAAGTTCCTCGGCATTAAAAAGCGGCGAGGAGGTGGAGCAGACGGCGCCGAGGCGGTTGAGCGCGAGGAAGATGAGCGGGAACTCGAGCGTGTTGAACGAGTGCAGCACCACCACCTGCAGTCCTCCACGAAGAAAAAGTCAGCATACCACCACCTTTTCCCCAACTATTCAGTCGCAACGCACATCGCCCTTCTTGATGCCGTGGGCGACCAGCCCCGCGCAGATCTTACGAGAGAGCCCGAGCGCGGCCGAGAACGACAGCGTGCGGTCCGAGACGCCGCAGATGAAGGCTGGGTTGTCCCCGTTTGAGGCGGCCTGGTGTTCTAGCACGGACCAGATGGTCTCGTCCTGGGGGATCGGGATTTCTCCGTGCGGCGATGTGAAGATCATGGCGACGGCAACTGTGGAGCTGTGGAGCGGAGACCGAGTGGGCAAATGGAGAACTGAAGTTGCGAGGGAGGGATGCACGGACGCGTCAACAAAAAGGAGATGCGCCATGCTCGACTGGACCTCTTCGTCAGTTGAACCAGATGACAAAGACCTGACCGACTAGACAAATTACACAAAATCAGTCAACACGGTGGCGAATTTACCAAAAACGGCACAGGTCACTTAAGTTGCATGTCAAAATCGGCTAAAGTTGCGGCAAGTTGTCGCAGACAATCCCACCCAGCAGCTCAATTGGTGAAGCCGCTGACGCGGAATGCGCACGAGCCAAGCAGCACTGGAGCATCGTCGACTCCCGCAATGATCTTCACGTCCAAGCTCCCGAGTCTGCCGATCCCGAGCGATGCAGCGATCTGGAACGTGGTGGAGGCCCAAGCCACTCACAAACCAGACGCCCCAGCCTTCGTCTGCGGACTCACCGACACATTGCTCACCTACGGACAAGTCCTGCGCCAGGCCAAGCTCATCTGTGCTGGTTTGCACGCTGACGGTATCCGCAAGGGAGATGTACGTCGCGGTCCAGCTGTTCTCTCGTGATATTGGCGAAGTGGTGACGCTGGGTGTGGAGTGGAGTAGGTTGTGGTGCTGCACTCGTTCAACTGCGTCGAGTACCCCGTCGTGTTCCTGGCGCTCAACCGACTCGGAGCGGTCTGCTCGCCGTCGTCTCCTCTTTTCAATGGTGACGAGTTGGCAGCGCAGTTGGATCTCGCCAAGGTATGTGGTGCACCATGTGCGCATGAACGAGTGGGTGATAGATATTCCCTGCTCTACCTCCGAGATCAGCGTCGTCTGTCGGTCTCCTCCATTGTCTCGTGTCTTTTTCTGACGATGATGACTGCGTCATGAACATCAGGCTGTGGCGGTCATCTCACACTCCGCGCTAGCATCTGCGGCAATGGATGGAGCCGCAAAGGCTCGTGCCTCACAACTCAAAGTGTACGCGTTCGGACCGTGCGAGAACACCCTCGACGTCTCATGGATCGAGTACGACCCGGTCTTTCTCACCTTGTCTTTCACAATCGTATCATGCATGTTCACATGTCCACTGACAAGAGCAACTGTCTCTGCTTGTTGTCGTGCGATTTGCTGACCGACTTATCAGGGACTTCATCACAACGCCGCTGCCGTTCCCAGACTTGCCGCCGATCGGACCACTAGACCTCGTGGCACTGCCTTTCTCCAGCGGAACAACAGGACGGCCCAAGGGAGTCGAGTTGACAGCGAGCGCCATGTACGCTGCCGGACTGCTGAGCTCGACCGTCGACGAACGTCCGACCTACATGCTGGGACTGTTACCCTTCTTCCACATCATGGCCATGAAACAGTTCCACGTATCGATCTTCATGGGAGCCGCCATCGTCACGTTACCTCGATTTGAACCCGACACGCTGCTTCGGGTGGTGGAGAAGTACAAGATGCGCAAGCTGAATTTGGCACCGCCGCTCGTCACGTTCTTCGCCAAGCATCCCGCCGTGAGCAAGTACGATTTGTCGAGTGTCAAGTTTCTCCATTCTGGTGGAGCTCCACTCGGTAAAGAGATTATCCATGCTATCCACGACCGCATTGGAGCCCACGTGCTTCAGGCGTATGGGATGACCGAGTTCGCAGCCGGTGTAACGTTCTCGAATGCCTCGAACTATCGAGATGGAGCCTCGGGACGTCTCCTACCCAACGTCCTAATGAAAGTCAAATGCCTAAAAACAGACAATGACCTCCCCGCCAACGAAGCCGGAGAACTACTCTTCAAAACACCCACCATGATGAAAGGATACTTCAACAACCCCGAAGCCAACGCACAAACGTTCACCAGCGACGGATTCGTGCGCACGGGAGACATCGGATACATCGACGACGACGGATATGTGTTCATCATCGACCGTCTGAAGGAGCTGATCAAGTATAAGGGTCACCAGGTGGCTCCCGCCGAGGTGGAGGACGTGGTGAACTCGCACCCGGACGTGACGGACTCGTGTTGTGTGCGTGGCATGGATGTGTCAACTGGGGAGGAGATCCCGAAGGCGTTCGTGGTTCGGAAGGCGGGTTCTACGTTGACGGAGCAGGAGTTGATGTCGTATGTTGCTGAGAAGGTGACGGGTTACAAGCGTGTTCGTGAGGTGGAGTTTGTGGATTCTGTTCCGAAGAGTTTGTCTGGCAAGTTGCTTCGTAAGGAGTTGCAGGCGGTGCAGAACGAGAAGATCAAGGCTCAGATGGCATCTCGTAGTAGGTTGTAATATGGGTAAGAGAGCTCGATGATGAAGGGATTATTAGAGGTGCACATTAGAAAGTTAGCGCTTGATATTGGGATAGATTCTTGTAGTGGTCTTAGATTGCGAATGAATCTGTTTTGTGACGTTGGTTTGGTGGAAATTTCGCTTCCTGTTGAAGATAAAATGCTGAATCGTTGTCAGACATATTGACCAGACTTGCTATTCTGTGACGTGGAGATCCACGTAGGTAATTAACTGGCTAACGCTAGCTGAGCAATCTTACAGCTAAGTGATATCACTCGAAACCTTCGGAGAAATGCCACTTTTCTCGAAAATAGTATGTGAGGGCTACGTTGTGGTTGAGCTGCAACTGTGTTCGTGTGTCTGATATTCACCAGGCATATCAAACAAAGCGTTCATGACACCTGCTGTGCAAGCTGTGGCTACCATCTTCGCGTCGCTGTCATACCATTCAATTCCATTCTCTGCATTATGATTGCTTTGAGTCTCTGCTTTACCAAATCTTATCGTTGATTGAAGATGGGACCGCTCCAGCACCACTATCGATACGCGCGTACCGAATTACTAGTTGCTCCTGTTGACTCGACAAATCAACACAGAGCCCAACGGAGCACCTCGTTGAAGTTGGTTCCGGTGATACTCGCCAGGCATAAACATATATCATCTATCACGAGCTCAAATATGCTATTTGATTGCATTCTGTTCTAAATATCCAACCATTTCAACCCTGATATAATTTTACACAGTTTTTATGGTGTCACCTTGATGAGGTCATTCGACGATTTGCCAGCTACGCACACGTCACCGTCATGCTCTTCACGGCTCCGTACCCCAGCCTCCCAATCCCCAGCGACGCAGCCATCTGGAACGTCCTAGAGCGTCAAGCAAAAGAGAAGCCAGACGCCCCAGCCTTCATCTGCGGACTCACGGACCGCGTTCTTTCCTTCAAGGAGGTGCTGCGTCAGGCCAAGCTCATCTGTGCTGGTCTGCACGCCGATGGCATCAAGAAGGGCGACGTGCGTTGGTTTGTAGGTGGTTTTGAGGAGTTTCGTAGCATTTGTTGACATCGATTGGGTGTTTGAGCAGGTCGTGGTGCTGCACTCGTTCAACTGCGTCGAGTATCCGGTGGTGTTTCTGGCGCTGAACCGTCTGGGAGCCATCGCGTCTCCGTCTTCTCCGCTTTTCAATGCCGACGAGCTCGCGGACCAGATCGTGCTCGGCAAGGTGCGATGTGGAAGCGAGTGAATGATCATTTGACTACTTTGATTCACAAGTGCTTTGTCTTTGTAGGCTGTGGCTATCATCTCACACGTGGCGCTGTCGAAGGCAGCAATGGACGCGTCGGCCAAGGTTAAGTCGCATCCGCTCTTGTACACATTGGGCGAAGGTGAATCGCTTCCTAACGTGTCAACCATGAGGTACGTCATGCCTACTTGCTGTCTTCCACGATGTGTTTACTAAGATCGAATTCCCCTTCAGTGCCTTGCTTGCTAAAAACCTACCGTTTCCCAACTTGCCACCGATCAACCCATCTGATATTGTCACGATGCCGTTCTCGAGTGGCACAACTGCTCGTCCCAAGGGTGTGGAGCTGTCAGCTAGTGCTATGTACTGCACTGGCCTTCTCGCGTCGACGATTGAAGACTTCCAGCCGTACGTTCTCGGGTTGCTACCCTTCTTCCACATCATGGCTACCATGACTTTCCACGTTACCATCTATATGGGAGCAGCAATTGTCGTCCTCCCGCGGTTCGAGCCTGAAACAATGTTGAGGGTTGTCGAGAAGTACAAGATGGAAAAACTTTCGCTCGCTCCACCACTAGTGACTTTCCTCGCCAAGCATCCCATCGTCGACAAGTACGACCTCTCCCATGTCAAATTCCTCGGATCTGGCGGTGCTCCTCTCGGCAAAGAGATTATCCATGCTCTCCACGATCGCATCGGTGCTTCTGTGCTGCAAGGATACGGCATGACTGAATTTGCTGCCGCCGTTACGTACTCTACCAGAACGCACTTCCGTGATGGAGCCTCGGGACGCCTCCTACCCAACGTCCAAATGAAAGTCAAGTGCCTCAAAACAGACAATGACCTCCCAGCCAACGAAGCCGGAGAACTACTCTTCAAAACACCCACCATGATGAAAGGATACTTCAACAACCCCGAAGCCAACGCACAAACGTTCACCAGCGACGGATTCGTGCGCACGGGAGACATCGGATACATCGACGACGACGGATACGTGTTCATCATCGACCGTCTGAAGGAGCTGATCAAGTATAAGGGTCACCAGGTGGCTCCCGCCGAGGTGGAGGACGTGGTGAACTCGCACCCGGACGTGACGGACTCGTGTTGTGTGCGTGGCATGGATGTGTCAACTGGGGAGGAGATCCCGAAGGCGTTCGTGGTTCGGAAGGCGGGTTCTACGTTGACGGAGCAGGAGTTGATGTCGTATGTTGCTGAGAAGGTGACGGGTTACAAGCGTGTTCGTGAGGTGGAGTTTGTGGATTCTGTTCCGAAGAGTTTGTCTGGCAAGTTGCTTCGTAAGGAGTTGCAGGCGGTGCAGAACGAGAAGATCAAGGCTCAGATGGCGTCTCGTAGTAAGCTGTAGAAGGGATCCTTCTGGAAAAGTGTGTATACTGTAGAATTGGAAAGTAGCTTCCAGCTATGAATGCTGTGGCTGCAGTGTTCGGAAGAGTCGTGCTTGGTATTATCGAAGTGATGCAATTGTTGTGGATTTTCCCTAGGCGGAGTCACGACTAGTGATCGATTAGTGAGCCGTCTTCGTATCATGGAAGTTGGAGTGCAGAGCAATTGCCACCCTGTCACTTTAGTATACTGTAGTTGTACTGAGAGCGCTCGAGTGTGGAACTTGGTCCACGAGCGCAAGACGCTTCAACTCAACCAACCGCCTTCAGTGCAAACTTTGATTGCGCTTCACACCCTCTTGTACAAGTCCCTCAAGCACTTCAAGCAGCGCCATCTTCAGTATGCCGCTTTGTATGACGTTGGTGTTGAGTCGACACTCGCTTCCCGAAGATCAACATGGTGCCCATCGGCAGACCGCGGCCGCCACGTGGTTGAAGTACGGTCTGGTGATGTGCGTCATTCGTTAAACACCCCAAGCAAACATTATATATTCATTACAGCAGGTAATTCCACTCCCTTACACTTAACCATTTATAACATATAATAAACAAATACCAATGTGATACCAATTGATACAGTTCTCGCGCGCCGTTTGGAATCCCAGCACTGCTGGCAGATCGGCCAGCTCATTTGACCTCTTGCCTGCTATCCGCAAGCCGCCGCCATGGTCTTCACGGCTCCGTACCCCAGCCTCCCAATCCCCAGCGACGCAGCCATCTGGAACGTCCTAGAGCGTCAAGCAAAAGAGAAGCCGGACGCCCCAGCCTTCATCTGCGGACTCACGGACCGCGTTCTTTCCTTCAAGGAGGTGCTGCGTCAGGCCAAGCTCATCTGTGCTGGTCTGCACGCCGATGGCATCAAGAAGGGCGACGTGCGTTGGTTTGTTGTTGGTTTTGAGGAGTTTCGTAGCATTTGTTGACATCGATTGGGTGTTTGAGCAGGTCGTGGTGCTGCACTCGTTCAACTGCGTCGAGTATCCGGTGGTGTTTCTGGCGTTGAACCGTCTGGGAGCCATCGCGTCTCCGTCTTCTCCGCTTTTCAATGCTGATGAGCTCGCGGACCAGATCGTGCTCGGCAAGGTGAGAGATATGCGACCAAGCATTATGGCGTTCGTGCAGTTTTGCTCACTATAGTCTTCGATCGACAGGCTGTGGCTATCATCTCGCATGTGGCACTCGCCAAGCCGGCGATTGACGCTGCAGCGAAGGTTGCGTCCCGTCCGCTCGTGTACACGCTGGGTGAAGGAGGCGCTTTGGGCAACGTGCCGACCATGGAGTGCGTCACTTTTGTGTTTTGGATTCGAATATGTTGGTGGCTCGATACTGACTGTTTTGTGTCGATTGTCGTCATCAACTTCAGCGACTTGATCGCCAAGAACCTGCCGTTCCCTAATTTGCCACCAATCAATCCGTCCGATGTCGTCACGATGCCGTTCTCGAGTGGCACAACTGCTCGTCCCAAGGGCGTGGAACTGTCTGCAAGTGCCATGTACTGCACTGGACTCCTCGCTACATCGATCGAAGACTTCCAGCCGTACATTCTTGGTCTGCTACCCTTCTTCCACATCATGGCTACCATGACCTTCCACGTCTCGATTTTTATGGGAGCAGCGATTGTCATCCTCCCGCGGTTCGAGCCTGAAACGATGCTGCGTGTGATCGAAAAGTACAAGATGGAGCGCCTTTCACTTGCTCCGCCGCTAGTGACTTTTCTCGCCAAGCACCCCATCGTCGACAAGTACGACCTCTCCCACGTCAAATTCCTGATGTCAGGTGGTGCTCCTCTCGGCAAAGAGATCATTCATGCTATCCACGACCGCATTGGAGCCCACGTGCTTCAGGGATATGGCATGACTGAGTTTGCTGCCGCCGTTACGTATTCCACTGCAACGCACTTCCGTGATGGAGCCTCGGGACGTCTCCTACCCAACGTCCAAATGAAAGTCAAGTGCCTAAAAACAGACAATGACCTCCCCGCCAACGAAGCCGGAGAACTACTCTTCAAAACACCCACCATGATG